>JBBMKD010000002.1:3264970-3328421 GCA_037834095.1 Argya squamiceps
CCTTCCCTGGCCTGGCTGGCTGTGCTGGGCCTGATCCCCCAGGACAGGGATGTCCCTCCTGGCTCCAGGGCACTGCTCAGATCCACCTGGCCAGGATCCCCAGGTCCCTTTCTGTGGTGCCTCTTTCCAGCATCCCATTCCCCAGTGTGTCCATACAGAGGGTTGCCTCATCCTAGGTGCACTTTCCCTTGTTGAACCTCCTGTGGTTGGTGTGGGCTGGGAAAGAGGAGCTGTTCTGCAGAGGGACAGATGTTCTTAGGCTCTTTCCTCCAGTTTTTGTGCTTACCCATCCTATCCCATGAAAATGAGTTTTCTCTCTCCTAAAAATTACCTTTTGCTCTCATGAAGAGTTCCAAGTCCCTTTTGATGTCTCCATGCACCTGCTTCATGGCCAGGACATGGGTGATTCCCTGCAGTGATTCATTCCCATGGGTGATCCACCATCCCAGAGGGATGCCCCAGAGTTCTGCTGGATCTGCCACATTCCCCATGGAGCTCCCCAGGGCTGGCTGAGGCAGACAGGCCATGTTGGGAATAAGGCATGGGAATGAGAAGGATGCACAATTTTAATTTTGCACTTTGCTATGAAAACGGAAGCCCTTGGACAAATCCAGCAATGAAGATTGAGAGGAGGGTTAGAGCTTCCCAGTGTGTCAGTAGCCAGAAATCACAGTGCACTGAACATTCCCTGCTTCAGGAAAAGTTCAGGTCCAGCCAAGGGAGCTTCTAAAGCCTTACAGTGTTTGATTTGCTGGGAAAATTCTACCTGTGTAAGCTCAGAACTTTCATTTCCCCCCAAATACAATTAAACCATCCATGAAGAACTGTTGGGAGGTTTTGTTTGTTTTTAATAAAGAGAATGAGGTGAACATTTCCACAGCTGAGTGCTTCACGGTTTGAACACTTTTCTCAGTTTAGTCCTTCTGAATTAACATTATTTCTTTGAGTTAATTTCTAAATGAAGCAAGAAATTACAAATAAATCTCCTATCTGAACACTGTTTAGATAAATCTCATACTTGAATGTTGTTATCTAAAATCTCCTATCAAACTCATAAAGATAATTACTATTGTGACTAGGATATTACACCCAGCTTGATCTAATGGATTTGTTGTCTTGATTCTGGACTTGCAAAGTAAGTTTGTTCATGTCAGATGTTCGTGTGCAGCAAGGCATTCAAAATCCAGAAAAGAAAACCAAAAGAGCAGAGTTTGAGAAACATGAGTAGCTTTCAAATGACACCCTGCTGGTTTTGGCTGTGTTTTCTCCAGAGGTGCTTGCAGTATGGCTTGTTAAGTTTGGGAGTTTTATTTTGTTGCTGCTGAAATGGTAATTAAAATAAGTATAGGAAGATTCAGCTGCTGTGTTACATAGTTAAAGGTTGAACTTAATTACTGCAATGCAAAGAAGCAAAGAAGCAAATTAATTATGATTGTCTTCAGCCTGTCTTGCCTTACCCTGGTATTCCTATATCTATGTGGATACACAATAGGGAGGATTTACAGCAGAATTTTACTATTGATTCCCAAATCTTGGGCTTTTATCCTTTGAAAGTAGGAACAAAAAAATAATTTGAATTTAGAAACCTTGTTTAACTACTTTTGCAGCAGGATTACTGCTTGCAGATCCATAGCTCCAAAGATCAGGCTGCTTTTGCACAATACCATATTTCATTCTAACAATGGAATGTTTTCTCTCTCAGGAGTCTTTTAGGTAGCTCCAGTCCAAGGCAGGCAATTAATGCTGCGTTCAGTGGAAGCTGAGAGGTTGATAGGCTCCACAGCATAATGCCAGGGTGTTTCTAACACTGATTCTAATGTTAATTTCTGGATTTCAGACTGGAAAATTATATGTGTGTGTGCATGTGTGAATAATAATTAAAAAAACCCCAAAACCTCAACGATGCAGAACACTTCATATTTTGTTTTCTTTGAATGTTGCTGTTATCAATGTATTTCCTGCAGAGGAAAAATGTATGGTTATTAATATAATTGGACAATAGCTCAAGGAAGAAATGGAACTCAGATTTCCTCCATTAGCATTTCAGTCAGGACTCAGTTGACAATAATAATGTATTTTCCATGATTTATGGTGCTGGAGTGTCCCATGCAATGAGACTGGATAGACCCCATGGGTTAAAGGTGGGGGAAATGGGCCTTTTCCACTTTCAGAGTTCTGCTCTGGGGTTTTGTTGCTGCTCCTGCTCTCAGTTTGTGATTGTTCCCTCTGTAAGGGGTGATGGTCAGTGAGACCCTCGGGCTACAGCAGAGGACAGTAATTTTCACCTAACTAAGAACTGTCCTAATGTCAATCTCCTTCTTTTTCCCTGCTCTTTTCCTTGTGATATAAGTGCCAAATGTTTGTCCTTGCTCAACTTGAACCTTAAAGAAATTCACTGAAATGGCAGAGGCACTCAGGTGGTTTTGGGCACCCTGTTCAGTTCCATAGTGCATGAAGCACTGGTGGTGCTACAGTGGATTCTTTTATAATTAAAGCCTGAAAAGAAGAATGCATGTGCAAAAGGGATTTGATTAACTCACTGCTGAGCTCATGGTGCTGAAAGCTCAGTGCTAACTTGAATTCTGGTCCACAGAATATCTATTGCTCTTTGGTTTTTTCCTGAGCTATTACAGCTAAGTAGCAGCTTTCCAGATTTGTTTTTATGTTTGCAAAATTCCGATTTCCCAGTGTTGGTAAAGAAAACCCGAGCTGTGTGCTGAATAAAAGTAAAGTGGCACTTTGGAAATTAAGTTTTGATAGTATTGAGAACCACTTTGCAGAACCATTGCCTTTGTCTCACTTTTATTATCATTATTATTACTTTTATTAAAATCCTTTTCAGAGGGCTTATACTGAATTGACTTCTGGAGGGAAAGCTGAAAGTTAACATCCATTTAACCGTGTGGTTTTCTTTTTCCCACTGGTTTGTGACAGCATGCCTTTCCTGTGTTTGTGGGAAGGTTAGTGTGTGTGTATTGGTATTTGAGTGTCTGAGGGTAAATACCACACCCTGCTGAGCAGCAGCAGTTCCTTTGCAAGGGCTGCTTTTGACATGCAAAACATGCACCGACACTCGGTTTGTTACCGTGGGCTGGGTGCAATCGATAGCGCTGCTGGGCCACAAGGTACGTCTCGTGTCCTTGACATTTTTCCTCACTAGACTGCTTATGTGTGTTTGGTTATCTTTGTCTCCAATCCCGTTACCTTTATCAAATTAATTTGCCTGTCAGTCTTAGGGAATTTTGTGTCATTGCACTTCTGCTCCAGCAGTGAATTTGTAATTGGAAAGTAATTATTGAAGTTTTCCTTGTATCAGCATTTATTGGTTCATGTTTTATTACTTAGAAATCACAGAATCTGCTGGGCTGGAAGGGATCCACTGGGATCATCAATGCAGCTCCTGGCGTGCACAGACACCCCAACAATCCCACCCTGTCCCTGGGAGCGTTGTCCATACATTCCTGGAGCTCTGGCAGCCTTGGGGCTGTGCTCAGTCCCTGGGGAGCCTGGGCAGTGCTCACCACCCTCTGGGGGAAGAACCTTTTCCTGATATCCAACCCATATCTCATATCTAACTTATAAATATTGCATATTTTGCAATAATAATAATAATAGAGGTTTTGGAGTGGGTTTTTTTAGCATTATTTCCCCTTGTAACTCTGTTGGAAACTATGGAGGACTCAAGAACTGTGCTCTGGCAACCTTTTTATGATTAAAGTGGATGGAGTGCTCTTTAAATACAAAGCTTTTAATAGTTCAGAGCCTTTTTCTCTTGTTGCTTTGCAATCCTTTTATGGGAATAGTACCAATTTCCCAGTATGATCACAACAGCCATGTGGCCTTGGAGCAGAAACTACTTCAACACAAAGAGGTAAATGAAAAATACAATGAGATACAAAATGGCACTTGCCAAAAATGTCTGCTCCCTTCTTTGGGTGACTTTTTTTTTGAACAAAAGGAATTCTGTGCAGCATTAAATGCTGGGCTTTATCACAGATTTGTATTCTAATGCTGTATGAGCAAGACTGGAAAGAGCCTCTTTGGTCTCCAAGTCCAAGGCAAAAGATCACATACAGGAGAAGGTCATTTATTTCCAGGCTTTTCAAGCAGCTTCTTATAATAATGAGATTTTTTTTTTTATCCCCACTACTTGGAGTGCAGTAAGTTTCTGTATCTCACTGTTCAAGAACTGTCTTCTAATTTTCCACTGGAATTTATCTGCAGATAATGAATCCCCATATGTTCCTGCGTCAACACTGCTCCTCAGCCTCAACAGCTCCTTTCCCTCTTTGCTGTTAACCCCTGAGATATTTACAACAACAACGTAATCCCCTTCAACTGCTGCTTTGTTGGGCTGAGTTCTCCTAAGTGCTTCAGAGATATAATGTGAACCACAGAGCTTTATGGAGGAGTGTCCCTCCAGAATTACTTTGTGGTCAGACCTCATTAACCGCTTTCTGAAAGGGCTTGTTGCAAACAGTGAGAATGTGCTGCTAGACATGCTGATGATAAAATGTAGGGGGTTTTGTCAGTGAAAAAGAGAACTCAAATTTCTTAAGTCAGACTAGGAGTGATTTTTTTTTTCATCAGGAAAATAAAAATGGGATTAAGCTGATGATTTAAACCCCAAAAACATGACAGAGAAATGATTAACCTATGTTACCCCTGCTCCTCTGAGATTGGTTCAAGACCAGGATGAGTAGTGGAATTTCAGATCTTGAGGTTGGGTTTTTTCAACTCTCCAGAAAAATGCCACAAATTGTCTTTCTATTGCAATGTTAATAAAATGCTTTCTTAGAGGGAAAATTTGTTCTTCAGCATATGACTGCACTGCTCCAAGCTACACTTTTAACAAGAATTATTTTTTAACCCATGAAGCCACTGGTTTCTATGAAAACAGAGAAGGGCAGTTTTCTATGAAAACAGAGAAGGGCAAGACAGATCTCCCTGTCTTGCCATCCTGAAGATTTCAGGTTTTTTCTGTGGTTGGATGGCTCCTGTACTAGGAGAACAAGCCAGATATCACTGATGACATCTGACATATGTTACTGCACTATGTAGGTCACTTATGGCCTAATGTGGGAGATGACAAAAGATAATTAATTTTGATTTCATGCCTGTGATTCCTTAAGGAAGCCCTTAATGGTTTGTGTGCAATCTCAAGTGACATGTACTGACTCAGTGCCTGAGAGGAAGAGCTAAGTGTTTTGGAAGGAGTGATTCCACCTTCTAATTCCAGCCCTCCAGCCAGGGAGATGCTTTACCTGGGGATATTTGAATGCACCTTTTCTGCTGGCTATTATGTGAAGTAAGGAGATACATCCTTAGTAATGGTGTGAAATGTCTTCCTGTTCCAGCAACCAGGAGCTGGCTTTTTATCACAGTGTGTCTTGATTTCCACACAGCCATAAAATCAAGGTCTTTCTGTTTACACCAAGGCTATGGAATAACTTACATTGCTATAACTTATTTAAATGCTCTCTTGTTTCATTCCTAGGGTGTCCGTGTTTACACATTCCAGGGTCACGTGCATTCCTGTAATCACGCTACATTCAACAAGAAGGTAAGTTCTGCATGTGGATTTCCTTTTTCTCTTCCATTTACCCATCGTGTTCCTTGCTCTGGCCCATCCTGTCCTTCTCCTTGGTGACACAGAGACCTGTGGGGCTGGATTCAGAATCAGTGGTGGCTCAGAGTGGCCCCACCTGCCAGCCAGACCAGAGCCCCAGTGCCTGTTACAGCAGAGCTGCCCCTCCTTGCTGCTCCCTCCTTCCTCCTTTCAGCAGTGCATGATGTCTAAGCCATTCTCCTCTGTTGGGATCTTTGATTACTTTATTTAAATGATTTTTTTTGTTAGGTTTTTTCCTTGGCTGGTTGATTTATGGTTGTTGTGTGAAATCCTATTTTGACTGGGATTGGAGACAAACTGCTGTCCGAATGACTGAGAACTTTGGAAGGGGAGGAATTTCTCCTGAATGGCTCTTAGAGGCCACATGAAATACTCTGAAATGACCTAAACATTTGTGATCTATGATTCCTGCAGCTCTCCTGGCCACACTGCTCTTTAAATCTGGTGTGGAAGTGCTGAGGCATGGGCTGGTTTCTGCTGCCTTTTCTCTCAGAGGCCATCTTTCCTGAAAAATAACTTTGTGGTGTTCCTGCTCCCTGTGCTCCCTCTGACACCTTCATTACAGGCAGAGCAAGGTACTAATTTTTCCTGCAGGAGATCCTGAATATTCTCCTCTTGCTCAGTATCAGCTGCTGCTGTGCCAACTGCTCTGCCAGCCCTGTGTGTTTGTAGGGCAAACCCCAGGGGCTGGCACAGCAGAAGGTGTGGGATAAGCTGATGTCAGGGAGGGGAATAGGAATTCCCAAGGCATCTTAATTCTTTCTTAGCCATGTGCATCTCTCTGTGTTTGACAGGCACAATCTGCCTCTCAGTGCCCTGAGACCCTGGGGAACAGAGAATATTTCACAGGAGCAAGTGTGGTGAGGGAAATACTGTAGAGATACCACAGCACTGTCTTTAATGTGGGTATTCATTTACAAAGGGCCTCATGTGACCTATAGTGATTAACAGGAAGCTGAAAGACCATGTATTGATAACCTTCCAGATAAGCATGTAGCTTTGGTAAAGAATATTACAGTTGGCATTAACTCTAGGCCAAAATCATTGGTTGAAATTCTCAGTGTTTGAGTTACTAACAATGGAAACATTTGGTGCAGCATTGGTCAAAGTGAGTGAGGAACATAACTTCAGAAGCTGTGATTGCAGTTGTGTAAGTTAATTCTGTTACTCTTTTAACTCTGGCTGAGAAATCAGGTAGTGGCCCTGAGTTGTACAGGTAGTAGTTGTCCCACTGGACAGCTAAGCAGGTACTATATTTCAGCCAAATAGAGCACTTGAGAACTATTTTCTTACCCTCTAGTGCTTGCTCACCAGAAAATTAAAATATTCCACCCTAAGCAAGCTGATTAAGGTGTTTGGAGTGTCAATATTTTTGTAAAAATTGCATATTTTATGAGGGAAAATGTTTTTGTAGGAACAGTCATATTTTCAACAGTACTTTAATGAAAAAGATTTTGGACATTGATCATGGACTGTTTGGACAAAGTGCAACATTACTGCCAGAGCATCCAACCTAATGCTTGTAACTGCCCCAGGAAGTTTACAATAGCAAAACTGGTGGCTGATTGCTGAAAAAACCTACTTAGATTTTTGTTTTGTTTTGGGATTTTTGTTTTGGGGGAGGTTTTTTGTGTTTGTTTGCTTGTTTGGGGTTTTTTTGGGTTTTGGTTTTTTGTTTTTTGTCATATTTTCTTATATGCTAGTGTCATGGGTCTGCACATGCCGTGCTTTGCCAGAAGTGTTGCCTGCATGGTCACACTCTGTGTGTGCAGAGCTGTAATGGTGACAGATCCCAAGGGATTCACTCCTTTTTCTGCTTGGGCATGAGTCAGTTTGAGTGGGTTCCTACATGACTTCAGTAGGCTTGTGGTAATCCTGTCTCAGGCTCTTGGTGACTAAAGGAGTTCAGAAAGAACATGAAATTCTAATTACACAAGAACAAGGAATAATTTTTCTGGTTAGATCAGAAAGCCACCCCGGCAGTGTGTCCAAATATTAAGGGGTATTTTTGGGGAAGAGTATTGTGTGAAAAAGAAGCTAAAAAAGAGTAATGCATTTATATAAATTGAATAAATCCTCATTAAGCTCTGTGAAGCTGATTAAATCTCAGTTATTTACTACACCATGCTTCTGAATCTGTAGTTAATAGTTGTTTGGTTTTTTTTGTTAAGTGGGCAAGGTTTGCAGCCAGAGCTCTTATTAGTGCTGAGATTCCCTAATTAGCCTGTTCTCTGTGGAACAGAACTGCCAGCTTGGCACCTGGAATGTGCCCATTTGTTGGGACACAGGAGTCACAGTGCCCTAGAGAAACCTCTGCACTTGTGGTTATGTCAGGACTTAACAAGTAACACTTCCAGCAGCATTTAAATCCTGCAGTTTTCCAAGTTGGTTCTCTGCCTGTGGAACGTTTGGGGAAGATTGAGCAAAACTCACATAGCTGCTTTTGAATTGAGGACATAGAAAAATGTCCTTTCATCTTTCCTCCTAAAAGTTACTGTTATCATCCCTTTTAATCCCGAGTTTCCATAACACAGTAAGTTTGTAGAGAAAAATGTTTCAGATGTTTATTTTGCACTGGGGTGTGGCCCAAACAGCATTTCAGGTAAGCTGTGTACCTCCTCTGCAATGGTAAATCACCTGTGCTAATCAGAATAAAGACTACAGATGCTTGCTTGAGTCATTAATTTAAAGCAGAACAAGGTTTGGCCCCTTATGTGTGTGTATATATGAGTTTGTGTCCAAATAAAAGCATGCCAAGTGTCTGCCATGCTGTCATATCTGCAGGTTTAGGAATCATTACAGTGGTTACCAAGTTTCCCCAACACAACAAAAAAGTGGTTTTAGAATTACTGGTCATATCAGGAAAACCTAAAAGACTATAAAAAATATGCTTGAGAAGAACTGCCCAATTTTACCTCCCCAGGCCAAATGCAAGCAGCATCTAGGTCATTCCTCCATTGATTTACTGAAGGGCAAATAATGTCAGACAGTTTTTAAACAAAAACAAAATTTCAATTTTGTTTACCTCCTCAGCAGTCCAGTTGGATGTCAGCTACCATTTAGCTGGGCCAATAATATTGATATTTGATGTCAGTTCTTATTCATTACTGCACCCAAATGATGCAAAAGTCAGATCTCTCAGATGTTTCTATGGATAGCCAGATAAAGCCAGGGATGTCTGACTGCATCTAACAGACACAAACAAGAAAAGAACAGAATACAAAATCAAAAACCTATCTGCTCTTATTGTTATTTATGTATTCAAAGTGTTCACCTCTTTGCATAAACTCAAAGCCAGTTGCTTACAAAGGTTACCCAGTAATATCAAACGTGTTCAATTATACATGCAAAAGGGCTAATAGGTTCTTCCTCTAGTTTATTTCTGTCTCCATGCATAAGAAATATAATTACAGAACTGAATTACATTTTAAGTACAGATTTTATTATCATTAATTAACCATTTTCAGGCCATCAAACACTGTTAAAACTTTTTTTAAAAAATCTATTCCATCTCTCTGTCATGGCAAGGAACAAAATCTGTGTCAAAAGACCCCTATTTCATTTGTTGGCAAACAGCTCTTTCTGATATTAGGGAATCACTCTGAAAATTGTTCTGGAATTCACTTCTACATCCATTCTCTGACATAGTCATGTTACTCTCTAATTTTGGAACTAAGTTTCCTGGAGTGCTCCCTTCCCTTGGCCATCCTCCCTGTGCTACCCACAGACCCTGCAATTAGCACTGGGCCAGCTTTACACATCACGTGCAGACCAGATAACACCTTCTGAGGCCATTTGAGCAGAATTGGGTAGGTTCATCTTTATTTTGATCAGTTTGAATGTTTTTGCTCACCAACTCTGATACTTTTAATGTAGAAGTCTGGATGAGTATGTCTAGCAGATAGCCTAGAAATAAAAATATTCCTCTGGATCTTACTGTGAGGAAGCTGCAATATGAGGAATATAAAAATATTCCTCTGGATCTTACTGTGAGGAAGTTGCAATATGCAATATGTAGGGACTTATTTACCTGTTAAAGGCCAAGGAAATTCAGGATGCATTGGTTTGGAAGGGAGTGGCTCTCCTGAGTTGCTGTATCCCTGTGTCCTTGAGAAAAGAGACAGTCTCACAGCCAAGGCCCTTCAGTGGGATTAAAAAAGCCCACAAATCTGGGACTGATTTTTAAATGTCACACCTTGTTTGTGTCATTCAGTTTCCCATCACCACTTCAGGTTTCTCATCAGAGATCATTTGCAAAGAAAAACTCAGTAATAGGTGTCACACACCTCAATAAGCCAAGGGCAGAGAGAAGCCACGTGCAGCAGGTGCTGGGCACTGAGAAACCTTCAGTGACAGTAAATGCACTGGCTGCTGCTGGAGTTTGCCTCTGCACAGACAAAATGCAGTTCCTTCAGTCTCTGTTGTCGTGTCTTCCTGGGTTATTTTTGGATCAAAATCCCAGTTATAATTTCTTCTGGGGGAAAAAATCATTATGAAATCTCTTAGTCTAGCAGTTTGCTTAATCAAGGCACAGGCTGACTTCGAAAACTTGGCATTACCTGTTTTTTCTATTCTCTCTAACATATATAAATACATTATATATAAATAAACATAAACATATTTGAAGATTCTAAACCCAATCCTGTCAAGTTTA
Source organism: Argya squamiceps (assembly GCA_037834095.1). NCBI lineage: Eukaryota > Metazoa > Chordata > Aves > Passeriformes > Leiothrichidae > Argya > Argya squamiceps. The sequence goes on from JBBMKD010000002.1 coordinate 3,275,254, forward strand.
CTAACTAAAAATAATCACAGCTCAAGAAAATCTGCCTTCTTTTGTTTCAAACCTTTGCATTATGAGATGTGAGATGAGCTCATTCTGCCACGGGACTTCTATCCTCCAGCCCCAGGGTTTGCATCCCTCTTTTTTATTTTGGACAATGCTCTGCTCTCAGGCACAGGTTGGGGCTGTCCTGTGCAGGACAGGGCTTGGACTTTGATGAGCATTGTGGGTCCCTTCCAAGCCAGGATATTCTGTGATTCCATGATTTACCACAGAGTTGTTTTTTTAGTTCTTTTTTTACAACTCCTTCTGGTGCTCTTTGTTGTCACCATGCGGGGACTCACAGCAAACCCCACACTATCTTGTAATATTCACCCAAACAAATGTGGGGCATAGGGAAGCTTAGATTTTAGAAGACCTTCTTTTGTTCTTCCTCATGGCTGGCTCTAGGAGAGTATTTCAAACCCATCAAGAAATTAATTCAGTAGCCATCAAGAAATTCAGTGCCTGAAGGGAGCCTACAGGAAAGATGGAGAGAGACAAGGGCCTGGGGTGACAGGACAAGGGGGAATGGCTTCAAACTGGCAGAGAGCGGCGTTAGACAGGATGGTGGAAGAAATCCACATAATGATGGTATAGATGAGGAATGTGGGGTAGGAAGCAAGGCAGGTGTCTGCCATCACGCTGTCTCATTTGTTTTGAACCAGCAGTAAATGAAATATTTAAATATTTAGCTTCTCTAATTGAAGCTTTTAATCAGATTTTGCTCTTCTTTAAATATTTGCACATGATGAAGCTTCATCTCAACCATTCATGATAAAAATTTGGGGTGATGCACTGACATTTGGATTCAGACAGCACTGTAAAGCCCTAGAAGAAAAAATGTGGCATCATTTTTAGATGGCTTTGACATCAAACTTGGGTTTGAGTAACTTGAAAGACTTTCAAAACTTCTTTAAGGAATGGTATATTCTAGGTCAGATTGGCCCTTGAAAGATCCTCAGCAGAAACCGATAATAATTGACTATACAGTGTTTTCTTTTATGTTTTCAGACTTTATATTTACAAACATCAACATATTGTTATGTCTGTTTGCTGCTAACTAAATGAAACAGAGATTATCTCCTTTAATGTGATTTTGTTTGCTTATTTCTGTGTTCTGCAGTGAATGTGACCCTCTGTGTGTACAGTACATGAAGCAAATGCTGTTTAGCATGCAGAACCGCAAGCACTGTGGAAAACTTTGCCCTTCTTTCTTAGAGGAGAAGAATTAATTTCTGTATCCTAAAGAATAATGATTTTTTCTAAATTGCATTTCCTGGCCCAGCACACCAGCCTTTTTGTGGCAGATGTACACTGTGGGTCCAGACCCCTGCATAATTCATTTTTTACCAGCTGTTTCTTAAACTCGTCTTTTTAGCAAAACAAACAAAATCAAAATGCAAAGATCCACCCGGATTCTTTAAAATTTAACTTCCCATGTGCAGTACAATCCAACCTGCCTCTCTTTGTGGCATTTTGTGGGAAATTATGTTCTATAACACATGAGAAAGCAGCACACAGCATCCCCACCTTCTACCCTGTGACTCTCTCATGTGCCAGTCACAGTTTTGACAAATTGTGGAACTTTTACCTTGTGTTACCAGTGGCAGTGTTGCTGTCACTGCCTGGTCTGAGAACCACTGAGGCCAAAGCTCCAGGCAATGCTGCTCACACTGGGTCTGCTCCCTGCCAGCTCTTCCAGTGCTCCCAGTGTGTTCTGGGCAAACCCACATTGCACATTGCATTAATCTGGACACCTCTTAAAATAGGTGCTATTGGGTTTGCACTGGTTACCAATGGATGAGGAACAGCTCTTCCTACAATGTTTGTGCAAAGGTGTCTCTTCAAAAGGGCTTAAACTAAATGTGGGGTAGAGAAATGGGATTATTGTAGACCAGTGGTTTGTATTTGGTAAGAGGACTCTTGGACATTTACCACTGATCAAATCATGGCCAAAGGGAAGCAAGGTGCCTAGAACAGGGAGGTATCTGTGGTGCAAAGGATGTGGCTTAGTAGAATACCAAGCTGGATTTAAAATGAATTTATGCAGGCATGAAAGTAGGACCAACTTTGAAAAGGCTTTTCTGTTATGAAAATGCAATTAATCTGTGGTTGAATAAATATATCACTGTTAGAAGGTACTTGAATATCAGATTGATTTAATCTGAAAATAATTGAGAGCACACAGCTGAAGTCCATCAGGGGTAGGAATGCATGTTGTTTTGGTGCTATATTGGGTTTGCAGGGTGAGGTTTGCCATGTGGACAGACGTGGTAAACCTTGTCATTTCAGGGCAGGCGTGGGTCAGTCACGGTCATTTCAGGGCTCTCAGCAGGCCCTGGAGCAGCTGCCGCCATTTCGGGGCAGGCCGTGGATCAGTCACTGCCATTGGGGCAGGCCATAGATGGGCCACCACCATTTCAGTGTGGGCCAGAGGCTGACTAAGACTCGAGGGCACAAGGGGGATGGAGCAGTGGCCATCCTGGTCGTTTTGAGCCAGTCTGCCATTTTTCTGGTCTCCTAAAGAGGGCTGTGAGAACTCTGAGGTCAGTGAGGGCTATGGGGGCTGTGAGGGCTGTGGTGTGTGTGGGAGCTGTGAGACCTTTGTGGGCTGTGACAGCTGTGGGGGCTCTGACGACTGTGGTGTGTTTGGGATCTGAGGGCTCTGAGAGCTTTGAGAGCTGTGAGGGCTGTGAGGGCTGTGGTGGGTGTGGGGTCTGTGAGGGCTGTAGAGACTGTGGGGGCTGTGAGGGCTGTTAGAGGTATGAGGGCTGTGTAGGCCATGAGGGCTGTGGTGGGTGTGGGGTCTGTAGGGACTGTGTGGTCTGTGAGGGCTGTGGTAGATATGTGGACTGTAGGGACTGTGGAGGCTGTGGGAGATGTGAGAATTCTGAGGTCAGTGAGGGCCATGGGGGCTGTGAGGGCTATGGTGGATTTGGGATCTGTAGGGACTGCAGGGGCTGTGGGGTCTGTGAAAGTTCTAAGGTCAGTGAGGGCCGTGAGGGCTGTGATGTGTGTGGTCTGTGAGGGCAATGGAGTCTGTGAGGGCTGTGGTGAGTGTGGGGTCTTAGGAACTGTGAGGGCTGTGGGGTCTGTAAGAACTCTGAGGTCAGTGAGGGCCATGGGGGCTGTGAGGGCTGTGATGTGTATGTGATCTGTGAGGGCTATGGGGGCTATGGGGGCTCTGAGGACTGTGAGGGCTGTGGTGAGTGTGGGGTCTTAGGGACTGTGGGGGCTGTGGGGTCTGTGAGAATTCTAAGGTCAGTGAGGGCCATGGGCGCTGTGAGGGTTATGTGGGCTGTGTGGTCTGTGAGGGCTGTGGTGGGTGTGGGGTCTGTAGGGACTGTGCAGGCTGTGTGAGCTGTGAGGTCTGTGGGGGATCTGAGGGCTGTGGTGGCTGTGGGATCTGTGAGGGCTCTGAGGGCTATGGGGGCTGTGGGGTCTGTGAGAATTCTGAGGTCAGCGAGGGCCATGGGGGCTGTGAGGGCTGTGGTGGATGTGGGGTCTGTAGGGAGTGTGTGGGCTGTGATGGGTGTGGGGTCTGTGAGGGCTGTGAGGGCCATGTGGGCTGTGGGGGCTGTGAGGGCTGTGAGAGCAATGGGGACCATGAGGACTTTGAGGGCAATGGGGACGGTGAGGTCAGTGAGGGTGTGATGCCCTGTCCTGCTTGGTGGGTTCAGGAGAGGGTGGTTTGATTTAATCTGGGCAGTGCATGGGAGAAACAACAAAATTCTCAGGTGGTTCAATAACAGACTTTGACTTGCAAACTTTAGAACATTAAGGTTCCAAATTAATACATTTCTAATAGTGTTGATTGTTTTTCCTTATGCATTTAGTTGCCCTTACTAAATACCCAAAGACAAGATAAAGAGCCAAATACTATGTTGGACTCGATGATCTTAGAGGTCTATTTCAATCTAAATGATTTCATGATTTTACATGTTCCTTTGGTGGCTTCTCTTTAAAAAAAGGACATGTACTTTACTGACACTCATTTTCTTTCAGTGGCTTAGATGTTCTGCACTTTAAAATGAACAATCTTGCATTTCAGCAATAGATGTCTTCTTAAATGCATTAAAGAAAGTATGTATTATATCTGTATTTTAACATTACTGCAGTGAATAGTACCCAGTTTTTCACATTTGGAGCTGAGTGACAATAAAATCCCTGTGCACAGACACGGTGTAGCCCAGGAATTTTTATGCTTGTTGCTCTCAGGAGTGTCTAATCAGGTAATGATGGCACCTAACTTTACTTCAGTCATGGTATCTCTCAAAAAGACAGAGAAAAGCCTGTAATGGCAATTATCATTCATCTCTCACTGCACAGCTCCCAGAATTCAGACCCTTCTTTGATGGTTAGAAAGGGAAAAAACAAAAGTGATTATTTTAAACCTCTCTGCAAAAGCTACTGCTCCCTCTGCAGCACTGTTTCAAGTGCAATGTCAACTACTGTGAGCAGTAACTCTGCAGGGAGTGCAGTGGTTCCTAATGTAAATTTATGCAAAGGGTTTCTGCAATCCTGGCATGTGTTGTGCTCCTCAAACACACCACCAGGCACTTCCTGCTACTTGATGTGACAAAGGGAAGAGAGATTTCCCCCGTTTCACACAGCAAGAGGAAAGCCTGCAGAGTGCATGTACACAAACCAGAGACCCATGATCCGTGATTGGTTTTGAAAGTCAGTAGAACTGGAAACTGCTGCAGCAAAGTTCTGCCATTCCCATGGATTACTTTTAGTGGAGCTCCTCCTCTGGAGGACACAAGGGTGTTCTGAGACTCCACATGCTCTGAAAGCAGCAATAGCCACCTTCTTGGGTGAACTTCTACTAGTTCTACTCAGTTCAAAATCAGGAGCTGTTCATGGACAAGTGCTGAGAAAGTTGGAGGATTTTTCTGTAGGAGCCAACAGTGAAGCTTTGAGATGATTGTTTTTGCATCAATATCTTGGATTCTCCTCACCCCCACAGGAGCTGGTGTCTCACCAGTTTGTGGCTGTTCAAAGCTGTAAAAAATGTCACTGGGAGTGAGGGCCAGACCCCAATTTCATGAGCTCTGGGTTTTTAGTTTCTTTGAAATGTAACTGGTCCTCTGCAAGTTTGATCTCCATGCAGAACTCAAAACTATGAAAGGACAAAGGTAGGAAAAAAGCAGATGGGAAAACACCAGCACTGCCTGTTAATAACCCTTAAGCTCTGCTTTCCCCCACTCTGGATGCACATAATTGTTAAAAATAGGCCACTGCACTTTGACAGTGAAATCTGTGTAGCTCTGTACTTTTGCCATGTCTTTCTAAGAAGATGCTATTTTCATTTGAAACTGCAATGATTTCAGCATTATATTTCAAAAATGGGTGGTGATTGATTAGTCACTAGGCTAATAATGGACTACATCTACATTTTTTCCTCCACCTTTATCGTATTTTACATAATTCATTTGGATTAATTGGACATTAAAATCTTTTTTGTTGTAACCACTAGAGCATATTATCCCACCTCTGCCTGGATTCTCTTGGGATCCCTCTGCCCTTGCTCACTGCTGCTCCACAGTGGGATGGGGTGGCACAGGGATGGGGCTCTGCACGCCTTGCCTGTGTGCCTCATTGTTTTTGTGGAGTGTGTTTAGTTTTTGCATTGCAGCAAGACCTGAGGTAATAACTCTCCTCAGGTTTCTGATGTGCTTCATGCTGAAATGTGGGAGGTAATGACTCCTTCTCTTAAAAACATCCACTTGAACCTGTATGAAGTGGGGGTACAGTTAAGTGATTTAGGATGTGTCCCACAGGGAGCCTCAGAAATGCAGATTATTGGAGCCTCTCTGTTTGAGGCAGCTGTTCCTCATGTTGCCTCTTTGCCTGCTGGCACTTAGTGGTGAGGAGTTCAGCTTTGTGTGCACAGAACAAACTCCTTTTGCTGGGTTCAGAAACTGGGAACAAGACCAGCAGGACCAGTAAGAAACTCATCAGACCTTTGTCATGCCTGAGCTCAACCAGATTCTCAGGAGTAATGGAGAGGGGCAATAAGTATCAAGCTTCTTTCTGGCTGGGAAGGGGCCTACCATGGATCTGTTGCCATTGGGGTTGATGAAAATGTCCAAGTCATTGCAGGAGTCCCTTTAAAGTACACCTCATCCAGCTGTATCTGTCCTGAAAACAAAGCAGTGAACTTGTCACAGTGAAAAGGAGTTGCTGTTCAGTCACTGTTTTGCCTCTTTAAAAATCTGTGCAGAAGGTGGTGAAGCAACTACTGACCTGCCTTCAGCTGTGAGGAGGATGCTCCTGGGAGCAGGAGTCCTCTGCAGTCTAAATTAGATAAAGCAACTTGATGCAGTTCATGTATTATTGATCGCTCAGCAATAAATCCAGAGGTGTGTTTATAAGCAAGAGACATAATTATGCAGATTTTTACCCTTCTCACAAGTGTGAAACAGCAGTTTTCAGGGAATATTTACCTAAAGTGTACCCAGTGATTAGTCCCACTGCTAATCATTAATATTCAGAAGAAAAAATGCATTTTTTTTGTTTTTAAAGGGAAGAAAGAAATAGAATTTTATTTTAAAAACTTCCTGGAAACAAAATAAGTCTTTTAATTCCTGAGGTAACAATTATTTTGTTTGCTTGCAAGTGTCAGTTGAGATTGGGATTGTGATGTATATGGAGCTGAGCATGTCCATTTTAATGGGAGCTATTCAGGAATATAAAGATGTTCATTAAGTTGGCAGGAAGGTAAAGAGTGGAGGGTGGAACTGTGAAGGCAATTAAAGGACTTGCAAAGTCCTTTAAGTAGAGCCTGGAACAGAGCCAGTCTTTGAATGCAAACTAATTGAATCCTTGTATAAATTCTTTAATTACTCCAGCGTGCACACAGGAAACAGCACCAGCTTGATTCTATAGACTAGGCAGCAAGTGTGACCAGGTTTATAGAACCATTCTACATGCTCTCTGATTAAAGGAGCTAATGGAACTGGGCTGAGCAGCAGCAAATGTGGTGTAAATGGAAATCAGAACAGGGGGAATGTGCTTTTGCATCTCTTCTCCTTGGAACTCATTGTCTTCTCCTTTTACGTGTAGGATGTCAGTCAAGCCCTGATGATCCACCATGCTGTTCAGTAAAATACAGCATCCAAAACACATCATAAAAAAGACTTTAGTGTGGCAAGAAACAACAAGAAGAAAACCATGAGCAAGGCAGGGGGTTCTTCCATGAATGACTAAAATAATAACTGTAGCAGGGATGAAAAAGCCAAAAGCTTACAGGAGAATTCAAAATGATTCTGCCTTGAAAGCTTCTGAAAATGGCCCATGGCCAGATGGAAATGAGTTCATTTAACATATGACTTATCCTTTTCTTTTTGTTTGGATGGTGTGTAGCTCCAAATAATCTTTCAGCTTGGTTACATTCCTGGTTTATTTCTTCCTATTGAAAAGTTGTTGTCCCCCATCTCCAGCTCACTTGATTTGGATAAGGAGTGGAACAGAGCGAAGTGGTGAAGTGTAGTAGCCAGCTCATTAACAACAACATTCTGTGATGTTCTCAGTGTGGCAGCTGTCTCCGGATCTGTGATAATTAATGCATTTAGTAATAAGTCTGTGGGCAGAGTGTGTCGAGGCTGATCAAATACCTGTTTGTGTGTGTTGACATATTGCCACCAGAAGTCTGTTTTCTTATTTCTGTTTCCTGATGAGCTGTGCTGTCTAATCACAGAAATCAGGCCAAATGCACTGCTGGCTGTTACATTTTACACACACTTTGTTTATACAGGGCCTCTGGGGGGAATTTGTTACAATGTCTGCAGAGTTGTGACAGCAAGAACTGGTTGATCTTTGCCACTAAGACAGTCGAGGTCACCCAGCGCAACCAGGGCAGGTTTCTCCAGCACTGCTGCTATTCGAGGATCAGAGTATTCATTCTTTCTGGTGTGGCCACAGATCCCAGAATCACAGAGTTGGAAGGGACCCCCAAGGATTAGAGTCCAGCTCTTCAATGAGTAGCTCATGCAGGGATTGAACCCACAGCCTTGGTGCCGTTAGCACCAGGCTCTGACCAGCTGAGCCCAGAAGGAGTGAGGGTGGTGCAGTGGATCTGGCACCTCTAAACAGTTGGATTGTGTAAATTCCTGCCTGAGAGGAGGTTTGTTTACCTTAGGGGGAAAATAAACATGGCAGAGGTGGGATGGCAGGATTGTGAGAAAGTGGGGAATGTGTCTTTTCTTGTGGTGTGCCAGCTGCTGCAGCAAAATAAATGAATAGAAGGGAGAACCTGTAATACAAGTAAATTGGAGTGTTTTCCTCATAATTATGCCACTAGTAACGATCCCCAAGTCAGGGCCAGTGAGAAGGTCAAAGTCAGCCCTGCATTCACAGTCACTTTGCAGCAGGGACTGTCTCTGATCAATGTTTGCATAAGATCTGTTCCAGGGACACCTTCTCAGTGCTGTTATGATCTATCAGCTGGGCTGTGCTGTCACTTGCAGGAGAAATGTCATCTTGAAAATCCATGGGTGCAACTGTAGGTGGCACAAGGAGGAGTCACAGAGCACCCACTGGAGAGTCTTCTGTAACTACCCTGAGTGGATTATGTGCACTCTCACCCAGGTGGGCTGTCCATTGATCTGGGTCACAACTGCTGAGCTACCAAAGCTGTAATTAAGCAGCATTTATTGAACTCATTTATTGGACACATACAAAACAAGTGGGAAGGCACACATGTTCTAAACCAAACCAAAACTACCACTCACATACACAACTCCAAAGTAATTTTTTGTTAAAATGTCTCTCTGGATAGAAAAAAATCCAGACTAAAATGCAATCGTATGTCAAAGTCATATTAAGGGATATAAAATAATGGGTGTAAAGTATGCTGCTGACTTCCTAAGTGGGCCATTGATAGAGATGGATATAATCTTTGCAGAAGAAGAGGCTGGTGAAGTGTGAAGAGCTGGTCCAGAAGCCAAGTATTTATGCTGGGGGATGGAAGGATCTTTGTACACATATAATAGTTTCCTCTTTGTCTTAGAAAAGACATTGATAATTGTGAGTGAGGGATTTGAATCTTTATTTAGGAAGTTCAAATGAAAATTAAATGTTTCTACATGGGTAACTGGACAGTTCTTTCTGTTCTAGTGGGAGGAATTAGCTAAACAAAGCTACATTTGGGCATCTTTTACCCTGCCTTCTTTGATTTCTGCATTTATTTATATGCTACGTAATCAAAATACTCTTTTTAGGGTAGGGGTTTGTTTTTTGGGGGGGTTGGGGGGTTTTTGGAGCGGTTTTTGTGTGTTTGAGTATTTTTGTTTGGGTTTTTTGTTTGTTTGTGGGGTTGTTTGTTTGGTTTGGTTTGGTTTTGGTTTTGGTTTTAGTTAATATTGAACAGAAGCATGAGGGACATGGTCCTGCCCTCTTTCCTTGCATAGTCCCTCCATGTTTCTGGCTCACTGAAAGGGGAAAGTTTCTCACAGAATCACAGAATATTCTGATCTGGAAGGGACCCAGAAGGATCATCCAATGCAACCTTTCAGTGAGTGGGGAGTTACCCCTTAGGGTGGCTGTGGAATACACAGCAGGGAAGGAGTGTCTGTTCTGCTCTCCCTCTTCACATGGAAAACAGGAGCAGACAAATTTAAAATCAGGGCTAAAAGGCCAATCCTGTGGCCGTGTGAGAAGAAAAGAACTATAAGGCCTGTTCTTAGGGGACACTGGTGTCAGAATTCAAGATGACCTTTTTCTGTAGTTTCTCCTGGACTGGTCTCTTTAGAAGTCCTGTTGTCTTGTTGCTGTTCAAGCCAACAGAGCCGGTAACAGGCTGTGATAACCTCACATATAACAGCTTATTTATTTATGTTTAAACACAGTTGCAGTGTCTGGCTGCCCAGAGGCTTTGATATTGGCACAAGCACAGAAGCAAAGCCTTGCTTTGTTCCCATCTCTGGCAGGGGGACACCATTGCTTCCTGTGACTCCTCGGGCGTGATGAAGCTCTGGGACATGCGCAAGTTGCTCCCTGTTCTCTCCATCGACGCCGGGCCCCATCCTGCCAACCACGTCGCCTTCCATCGCTCTGGTAGGGCTCTAAAACAACCCCTAAAACAAGATTTGGTTTGCAATCTCTCTAATTTCTCCCTAGTTCTGGAGCCAGGTAATGTGTGAAGCAGCACAGATGTGTTAATTTTGAAGAAGAAGTGCCTGATTGTGCCAATGATCAATACATTTGATTTCTGTGGGCTAAACTGCCAAATTGGGCTGCTGCTCCATTTATATGAAATGAAAAATGCACAATTTACAGAGACTGAAATTAATTGCAATGGTACTACATAAAATACAGAACTGATCAATGGGGGTAAAAAAACTTAGAGAGATTACCTGTGTTTCAGTGGTGTTTATTCTCCATGACTGTTCATTCTTTTATTTGCTAATTCTGGAGTTGCATTTCATAACCAATCTTACAAAATCCTCTTATAATTCCCTCAGAACTTCATTGTGCTGACAGGGCTGCTTACTAGGCACAAGGAATTGAATTAACCACTTATTTTTCATCATCAGCCACGTATTACCATGTCAGCAATACTGTGAATGCACACTGCATTTTCATTTGAAGAGGGGTCATTCTAAAACATTTTTGTTCTGAAACAATCTTCAGTTCCAAAGCACAAACAAGCATTCATGTTGCAGCACAGAGTTAGATCCTAACTTAGGAAATGGTTTTACTCAAAGCTAGTGCAACATGATATAATACAATAATATATAACATAATATGTATGGGCACATTGAAAAATAAGTATAATTTGCATTATGTGTTCATAAAACATAAAGCTTTGATAGAATATGAGAGATAATAAGGAATCATTAAAGAAAAATAATAGGATGGTGTTTTGTCATAATGACCCACATACTGTGGAATCCATATTATCAATATATTGAGTCATTTGGCAGAAAACTTTGACATCAAATTCCATATTATCTGTGTAGTGATTTCATGGGTCTCTCTGCTGTATCATTAAATAAGGTATGTGCATTTTGCAAGGGAGAAAAAATGCATTGACACTGTCCATTTTTGGGCAGTTTCCCAAAGACAAGTTCAACCACTGTTGTATTTATGTGTGTAATTTGGAACAAGAGCTCATTTTTTTGTTCAGGAGGATTTGAAGAAGTTTTGGATCTTAGTTTATGGTGTGTAATGTTGAGTCATTTGCAGCGGAGCCACATCCCTGAAAAATGCAGTTGCAATATTTCTGCCAGGTGGAAACTTTCCATTAGAAAGGTTGTCAGCTTCAGGTAATCTAAATGGGCATATTTTCCCATCATTTGGACAAAATCCAAAATTTTCTCTGCACGAGTAACACACCAGAGATATCAAATTGGGGTGGATGATCACAGAGAGGCAGAATGCAAAAGGATGGAATTCCAGCTGGCTGAAAATAGGCAAATACCTGGCTGAGACACACTGCTGCAAGAGGGATAGAGCAGATAAAATATATCCTGTGTTTAACAGCCTGTTGGGAATGGGACATCTGCCTCAGTCAGGACCTCTGCCTGAGGAGCAGCTTGGGTTGATTTTGCTTATCAAAACATGGCTCAGTTTCCAGCTGTGTCCCTCAGCCTCTCCGGCTGATGTTGCACCACCCAGTGTAAAATATTTGACTGCATTAATAGTCAGACACACAAATTGTTCAGCTCTTACAGCTGGATTTAATTAGTAGATTAGAGAGCCATGGTTGAGCAGGTTTTTTGCCTCTGCCTTTTTGCCTCTAAATAATTATTTAAATTAAAGCTAATAATGGTAGAAGAGGTTTATGAAAAGTTTGGTGCTATCAGCAAACGAGATTGAGGTCGGAGATAGGAAGGCCCCAGCTAATGGAAGAATTTGTTTTGCTCTCCTTTGTATTGTTTTCAAGTCATTATCTTTGCAAATGTAGTATAGACAAGCACATCTTACCTTTTGTTTTTAAGTGGTGTTACCTTTGTGGGTATGACAAGCACCAGGTGGGGAGTGCTTCCCAAAGGAGGAATTTTCCAGTGATTGGGGTTCTCTCGATGGCATTTTTGGGGATGGGCCTTGCTGGCTCCAGGGGCCCGATTGCTGTTCTGGCACTGTTAGTTAAACAGCAGCCTAAGGGCATTTCCTGCTTTGTCAGAGCCACACTCAGATCTTCTTAGATAAATTAATGACAAAATTGTGTATAAATCTTTCTGCTTTAGCTGAGCTCTGCCTCAGCTTTCCTTTAGCTCAGCTTAAAGGTGGGCTTCCATACTTGTGAATGAGCAGAAAATAACTACTTCAGTAATTACCACTGCACTTTCTGGGGGATTTCTGCTTTGCCCTGTGCTTTCTGAAACAAGCTCATGGTCTTTCAGTGAGAGGTGGGGATGGAGCTGCCTGGGACTCAGCCTACTGGGGGTAATGCTCTTCAATGCTGTGTTTAATATCAGAATTTTTTCTGATAATATACACAAATAACATGTCCTTTGAATTCTGCATGCTGTGAATGGCTGACCAGAGTTACTGTGCAAGATGGGCCACAGCATAATGGATTTTTAAACTAAATTCACTTTTACTTCTTTATGTGCAAGTTAACTGACATCTCCACCTGCATATATTCTTGTGTAGCATTCATGCACCCCTGGAGCACCCTCTTGTCACCACCTCTTGTGTTTCCAGTTGCTGTTTAGAAAATGTAAATAAGATTAATCAAAACCCAGCATTGCATATGTAAGAGAAGGTGCAGAAGATTCCAGCTTGTGTGCTATAATGCATTTATTTATTATCACAGCACATTAAAACAAACAAACCAAACAAGCCCCACTTCACAGCAACAATCCAAAATCAAGAGCAGTTACAGTAAGGCCGAGGGCAAGCAAATAATGGTTGGAAAAATGCACTGCTTTATTTTGAGCTCTGGAGATACAGTGAGGTGTTAACATTTAACCTGCTTCCATCCAGGCTGGGCTGTGTTGCTCTCAGCATGAACAAATAACCTTACCATGCTTCTGACCATCCCCAAGGGCTATAGGTGCGTGTCTTATTCTGAGGAAAAGTAGATTAAAAGAATGTGAAAGCTGTAAATGAGTGTGAGAAATGGCAGGATCAAGATTATCTTGTGCTACAAGTTGTTTATTTTAGGAGACAACAATTCTAGGGATGCAGGAGGCACATTGACAGTGAACAGATGGTACCACTGTCAGCCATGGTGGGGTCAGGGCAACTGCTCAGTGTTGCTCTCCTAAAGCAAGCTTCATTTGCTTAATTACACATCACATGACATCACACAGCACCATCACCAGGAGACAAACATTGGTCCAAGGAGTGGCAATTGTTTGCTGTTCCTCTGCAGGGGTTTTTTGGTGTCAAATAGCAGAGAATTTTTGACAGGATTTCTGGGATGTCATCGCTGGAGCATTGTCAGTATTTGCACTTGACATTATTTGGACTATTACTGATAATGTTAAATCCCCACAAAGCAATCCCCACAGGGATGGGGGCATGGAGATTAGAGCTCAGATGGTTAGAATGTCCACTGATATTGAGACATCAGGTAAAGTTCCAAAATTACAGTTTTCACATCCCTAATCTGGTAACAGTTTGTGTGCTCAGAGCTGAACTGGCAGATGTAGTCCCTGCAAATCAATCTTGCAGTGAGGTGCCCTCTCAATTCTCTCTTTTATTTCCTCAGTTTTGGTTGGTGTATTGACTGCAAGCACAAGCAGGTGTTAAGGTTAGAGCCAGGTGTCTGTCTTTGCTCCTTCTTTCCTCCTTTCCTTCACACTTTTGGTTGATCAATACCCCTTAAGTAGCACTGAGGAGATAAAGCTTCATCTTGGTAGGGAGGAGAGTTCTCTAGGATGGGAGAAGCTCTCCTTTGCTGGGGAAACTGATGCTTTGGGAAGGCTGACCTGGAACAGAGAGTCAGAAGAGCTGGAGAATAAAGTAGATATTTATTGAAAGGCCTCCAGGATACACCTTGGGCAGTACAGGAGCCTGAGCAGGGCTGCACCCAAGGTGGACCCAAAATGGTCATAAAATGGATGGCCCGTCACGAGGTCTCACACTTTTATTAGTTTTGGTCCATTTGCATTTTGGGGATTAATTGTCCAATTACAGCTTCAGGTTGTGAGGTCTCATCCTTCTTGTTCCTCCCTTCAGTCCACCCTTGTTTGTGCTTTTGGGCCTGAAAGTTGTACTCATTGTCCAGCAGGAAAAGGATTTGTTTTGCCTACCCGCTCTGTGAAGAGAGCTGACTGACACTTAATATGAGGCTCAGAACTGCACCCCTAGGCAGCACAGAATCTGAAAAACATTGAAGTTAACACTTAAGGCATCATTTTCCCCCTACAGTGGGGAACATGAGGCTGAATCAGCAGTGCACCTGCAACTTGTAGATCTCAGGAGGTGACTGTGTCCACTGTGTCCATGTATAAAGAGAACTGGAGCAGGACAAGATCTTTACCCTTTGTCCCACTTGTTTTGCAGTTTCTGGAACTTGCTTTTAGTGTTTGTCTCCTTTTGATTACAGTTAAAGTCACGCTTGATGGGAGAAGAATCCTCTAGCACAGAATTTAGCAGTAATCTTTTTAGAGGCATCTGAGTTTGTCCACATAGAGCAATTATGTGCTGACATTAATGTGTGTTTTTCCCTATGCCTCCCATTTCTGACTCAAAAGCTTTTTTCATTACAACACTTTATTGCTCTGTGTTCTTTAATCTCCAAGGCAGATTACTTGATAACATCAATTGATTCCTTAGGGTGCTTTTCCCCTTGTGGTTCAATGTCTGAATTCCTGCCTCAGTTCTGACTATGTATATGTGTCACAGGCAATACAGCCTCAACTTGGGTAATTTTTACTTGATTGAAGTTCTTGGCAATTAACACAACCTTCTGATCATTGATTCTGGGTATTGCGAAAAAACAAAACATGAAGAATTAAGCAATTGTTGAAGTAAGTTTTTCTCCTCCTTCCCCAGTCTCAGCATGAGCCAAACATCTCTCTTTCCCCCTTCCTGGTTTCTTCTTGCCTTGTTTTTGCTGCTGGCTGTGCTCTGTCATCCCAATTCCTTTGGTGCAGCAACAGGGGATGCAGGAAGAGTATAATTTTTTGGATTTGTCCTGGCACTTGCCTTTTCACTCAGACAACTCCCAGTTCTGGTTACTACTCAGGTCAGACTTGCTGCGGTGCTGTACCTCCTCCTGACAGGGCAGCAAGGTCACCAAGCCATGGTTTTGGAGTGCATCTTTCAAATCTTTGAAATGTTTGCTCTTTACATAGACAATTGAGACTTATTTTGCTGCCTGCTTAGCTCCTCATTCGGGCTTTTCTCAAGTCCATTTGTAATTGTACATCACTTGTTCCTCTCCTTGTTCCCGTCAGGAATTGCTTAATGTCTGTCCCTTCAGAACCATTTACTTTGCTATGGTCAGCATTCCAAGATCTGTGTGTTTCCCCTGCATCCCCATATACCCTTTTCTGTACAAACTAGAGATTCACATGGTCTGTTTCTTTTAAATATAATTGATCCACATTCTCATAGATTTTGCTTAATGAGCACAAATGCAGCCATCTGCATATCTTAGTTGGCCATTTATTATTTGGTAATCAGCACTTTTAGTTCATCTTCACTTTCTTCTTGGCTTCAGCTCATGTCCAAGTGCTGTGTCAGGGCTGTGTGTCTGATCTGTTTGTGCCTCCTCTGTCCCCTGTAGGGAAAACTCTCCTTCCTTCCTTCCTTCCTTCCTTCCTTCCTTCCTTCCTTCCTTCCTTCCTTCCTTCCTTCCTTCCTTCCTTCCTTCCATCCATCCATCCATCCATCCATCCATCCATCCATCCCTGGGATAGGGCTGAGCAGCAAAGTCAGGCCTTTTGCTTTACACTGGCAAGTTCCAAGCAGCGATGGCTCTCCATTTCTCCTTTGTCTTGTCCATCCCTCTCTTTTTCTGTTTCTCTTCAGTCTGAACTTGGGTATCCCTTTATAAAACTCCTCTTTAAAGCCTGTGATGTGTTTGGTCCATGGTTGTGGATCCCTACTTTAAACAGATTGGTGGGAGATAAACTTTCAGATGCATTTGTTGACTGAGCTGTTTTTGTACAAGCCAAAGATTTTCAAAAGTGATACCTTGGGTAGAAGGAGTACTGCTGGGCTGGTTCACCTCAGCCACACTGGGAACAAGGTTTTGTCCTTTGAGCCTCAAGCTGAAATGCCTGCTTTGGCAGAGCAGATGCTGTTGCCCTAACTGTGTGCTGTTTGACACTGCCCCAGTATTGATGTTTTGCCCTAGGTAGCACCCCCAGCCCGTGTGTTTGTACTGGGGAATCCATTAGTGGGCTCCCTGGAGAGATTCCAATGGTGGGAGTTGGTTTACACAACCCATGACCTATTTTCCAGCCCTGATCATGCTGCTTCTCCTCAGCAGTCAAATCAACAAGACATCCCTGTCAGCCTCTGTCCCTGAGGAGTCCTTACTATGTCTGTTGACCATCCTTAATTACTCCTATGGCCAGCATGGGAATAAAGGGATATGCTGAAAGACTGAATTATTCAACAGTAATTCCTTGTCTCGTAATTCTCACTCCTTCCCTCTCTGCTGCTGTGTGCCATTTTTTCTCAGTCATGACATCTGTTTTCCTGGCCATAAAAAATCCTTAATTTGGAGGCAATGGGTAGATGGGACATACACAAATAAGAGCTGATTGACAGATCGTTTTGTCTCCTGGTTTGGTGGGTTATGAAACTATCACTCTCCTTATTTCTGACCCTTGCAGTTTGCCAAAGGGAAAAAGCTGGCAATGAATTTTCCCCCTTTGTTGATCAGGGGGAGAGCTGTGCTGTGCAGTATTTCTGTTGTGTCATGACCATTTTTCAATATGAGCAAACGCCACAATATTTAAATATGCTGGAAGGGAAAGAAAAGGGATTCTTAAAATATAGGACTTTATTTTCAGTACAGACATAATTTAAAATGTATGAAATATTTGCCCTTTGGAAGGTAAAGGGAGGTGGCTTGGAATCCCAGTATTTTACATTTTTTGCCCTGCTTGCAGATAGTGTTTTGTGTCTGTCTGTGTTTGCTGAGCTAATGAGGGTGGGGACTGTGCTACTGCAGGAGATTGCTTTGAGCCTGAGCACTTTGAAGAGATTAGCCCCATTGATATTCCCTTCATCTTTGTTAGAGGGGCATGCTTCCTTCCCTGGAGTGCCAGGAGATGGACAGCTATTTAATAGAGCCAGCCTTTTTCAAGTACAGCCTGTAGTCCTGAATATCCCCATCTCCCTTGCCTGCAGATTTCCCACATAAAAACAATGTTCTGGAAGCCAGGGTTGTTGCTCATTAGAACAGTATATTGACCTGATAGGGGTTGTTTCGAGGACCTCAGGGTGACTGGGTTATTATCTGACTGGTTAAATGTTATTCTTCAAGGAGAAGCAACAGTTTCAGCAGTTCAGGCAGACAGCCAAAACGTGGTGATGAGCAAATTGTTCCAAGAGTAAATGAAGGGAATGTCCACATGATTTTTGCCGTCCTTGTATTAAACTAACAGAAACTGAAAACTGGAGCTTTATGCATCCCAAGTGGGGCATAACTGCTCAAAATTTTGATTCTCCAGCAGCTATCCACAAACTGAATTAAAATGGCTTGCAAAAAGTTGCCTTTTTTTTTCTAATCTCATTTTAACTAGACACAAGTCTTAAAATAATAGTGTATTCAACATCTCATCTCTAGCATTTACTGCTTTTGTAACTTTATCAGGTTCATGGGTTCTATTTTATATTTATTGTTTATATTAATTCCACCTCACAGAGTGCTGCAATTAGCACATTCCCACTTTTGAATGTATTTACAGTGATAGAACCCCTTACTGTCACTCTGCTCCATCCCAAGCCTGGCTTAGATACAAGAGCTTCATCTCCTGATTAAGTTACTCCTGCAGACAGTCAGGGACAAAGGACCCCTGAAAGTCATCACAGCCTTTCTTCCATGAAAGCTCCTCTTAAATATTGACAGCTCTCAAGGTTCTGTGTTTTGAGTACAGCACTGTATGTAAAGAGTGGATCAATACTGCATTCATCATTCACATCCCATAATAAAAGAAAGGAATTTATGAAATATTGGTTTAATATTTGTATGTCCTTTCTGTGTGTTAAATATGGAAGGTGGAATGGCCGTGGCATTCTCTGCCAAGGACTGGATAGGTCAGGGAATCTGCCTTTGCATCTCTGTCACTGCCAAAATTAAACATGAGTTCATCAGAGCCATTAGATAGCTGGGAGCTTTGTGGGCTGACCCAGACTTGTGTTGGGAGTGGAGAAAACACACTTAGGAAAACAAAGATCTGGGCAGTTTTCTTTAAGGGAAGCAAACCCTGAGAAAGGAGAAAGAGTCCATAGGGGCTGGGATGCTTTGGAGAAAAAAGTAATTCTTGTGACTGTCTGAGTAACTCAAGTATGCTGTTTCAAACTTAGGGATAATTTAGGGATTTTGGTCTGTTCACCAACTGTTCTTTTCCCTCTTAAAAAGCAAAGAATTTCCTGTTTTGGATTAAAACTTAGAGATGAAATGTCAGTGCCATAAAAAAAATACTTAAAACTGTCAATAACCAGCATTTTTCTTTCTCCTTTATGGGAGTAAAAACTATGCCAGTCTATTTTGAACTATGCCAGTCTAGTTTGAAAAACACAGTTTCAGTAACTCAAAACTTACCTTTTTAATAAAACTTCCTCTTTTTCCAGTATTTGCCTTGAAAAGTAACCAAAGTCTAAAAAACATCCTTCACCTTCAGATACCTATATTGTGATTACCAAGAAAGTTTTGATTCCTTGAACAGCTCCTCCACTTGGTAAATGGAATATATTCATGAGCTAGGTCTTTTCAGAGCTTGGAAAGTGGCACCTCTTTTCAAGAAAGAGATCATCTTTGAATTAAAAGTATGCTGTCCTTAGCATTTTTTTATTTTTATTTTATTGACAAATTGTCACAGGAGCTGAAGTGCGTAATCATCAATAACAAGTGATCCATGGGGCTATGCAAAATATATTGATTAACAATATAATCTCCACACAGATGTCCTGGCAGTGCTTGTTATTTCTTATGGGCCAATCTGGGAGTCCTGCTTGCTTTTCAAGGGGCAGGTGGAGGAAGGTGAGTGAGACAAAGTTCAGGGCATCTCTGCAGTTGCCTGGCAGCATCTTTGCTGAAAAGGGAAAAATGCTACCAATTGTTCCCACCACAGGATGTGCAGCCTCCTTTTGTCAAGCCTCCATGGGTACAAAGTGAACCCATTTCCTTGAAAGGAATTCAAAGCCTGAGACAAAATCCCCTTTTGTCATGAAAGCATGATTTTCATTTGTTTTTAAGGCTGCTCCACTACTAAGAAAATCCTGATTTAGATGCCTTTGAGGCATTTAACTTACACCTGTGCAGAGTTATTCCTCAGAGAAAATTGGATGTAATTTTAGGATTAGATAACTGACCTAGGAATGAGAGAGGGAGAGAGAGTGCAAAGCTTGCATATCCACTTTGTCCAGATGGATATTCACTAGGAAACCTTCAAACTGCTCATAAATATTGCCTGTCCTTTTGTAAAGGCTCCCACCAGCAAGCCCATGGTCATTTCCTGGGCAGAAAGAGGTTTTGTATTGAAACTTTTGGGCAACTAAATAAAGTATTTTATTTCCCTTCCTTTTTCTGTGGCAAAATATTATACATAATGATGAATGGGAAAATAAGCAAGGAAAGAAGTTCTATAAACAGCCTCCAATGCCTGACTTGCATATTTGAGCTGTTTCTTTGTTTTGGGGTTTTTTCCTCTGGAATAAACTTCCTGTATTTTTTAGCTTGTTTTTCAACTCCTGAAAATACCTTTTATGTAGAACTGCTATCTCTCTGAGTATCACATGCTCTTGGAGAGTAGGGTAAAATCTACTTACTTTCAGTCTTCCTAAACTAAATTGAGTGAAAAGAGGAAATATCTTAATCCTTTTTTTCCCCTTTCTAAAGCACCAAAGAGGTCGAGATGACAGTGAATTCTTTAATGTTGGGTTTATGTCAAACATAATTTCTTCCTTTGACATCTTATATTGCAAGTGAGTATGTGCACAATACCTCAGTGACCTGCCTGCGAACACAGAGGAGAGAGAAAAGCAGAACATTTCTGGTCTGTTGTGGCAGAGCCCCAGCTCTGGCACTGGGCAGGGGGTGATGCTGAGGGCAAACAGGTAAACCCAGGGTGAGGAAATGCAGAGTGAGGAAATCCCTGGCCCTCCCCTGTAGATCAGGGCTCCCAGAAATGGGTCCTTGTGCACTTCAGTGTTCTCTGTTAAACCTCTGGTGTGGCATTTCTCTGTATTTCCAACAGATCCCTTAGCCATGCAGATGTACCTCCCTGCCTGTGCTTTAAATCTCTTAATGATACATTCTGATTCTCTTACTGTGGGAATTATTGAATAATTGTTCCTTGTTCAGCCTGTTCCTGCTGGCACATCTGCCCTGCTCTCTTTGCAGAGCTGAAGAGTCTCTGTTTAATCTCCTGAATGCATGAGCCATTCCTCCTCTTTCTTCATTTGTTGCCCTTCTGTAAATCTTATTTGGGGAACTTCTTTTAAAGATGGAGAAAAGGATGAGTCTGGTATGATGTTTTCAAGATGTGCTTAAATCAGGGTTTTAAACAGAGGCCTAATGAGCTTTAAGGTTTCCCCTCACTCTTAAATCTTGACATTATAACAAGGTGATGTTTTCACAGAAGCATCTGTTGTGGCTGGGAGATCTCTGTCCTGAATGACAAAGCCTAGTTTACTGTCTGTCACTATATTTGTAGGATTAAGAATACTTTTGTTTATTTGAATCATTTAATGTTTCTCAGAATTCAGTTTCATCTGCCTTTTTATAATTTAATCCAGCATCTTGAGATTCTTCAATCCTTCTGTGAATTGTGCTGTTGTCTTGAAAAACATGAATAATTTTATATTCTCAGTGTTCACCTTCACGTCCCTTAAGAAAAAGGAATTTTTGATGTGCTGAGCAACATAGCTCCCAGAATAAATGTCACATTCTTCTGCTAATCTGTATTTTTCTCACTATATCCTACTGGAAAGATTCCATTTTTCCCTCTCCCAACTTTGGTCACCAAAACTGTTGGGAATTCAAGTGTCTTATTTCAGCCAGGTCACCCTTACTCCTGTGCTTCTCAGCACCATCAGGGAGGCAATTTCTGATCTGTGCTTTGTGCTGTAAAAGCCATGATAACTCCTCACTGTGGTGTTGCATTTCCCCATGCATCAGCTCAATCTGCTCCTCATTATACAACTGAGTTTGTTGGACCTGTAAATAAATCCCAGGTACCAACTGGCAGTTTCTCAGCCTCTTTTCACAAGTTGCTGTCACATTTGCCATTTTCCATTCCTCTGCTCCTTGGACCAGGTTAAGCAGTTGCTTCAGGAGCAATTTCAGTTAATTTCATATTTAATGTTTTATTAAACTCCTATTTGAATACTTTCTGCTGCTGGCAAATATTTAATCACCTCATTCTAAGATTTTAGCCTTGTGTTTCCTGTTAAGAAGCCAAGCCAGCCTGTCCAGGCTGTGTCTCAGGAGTTACAAAAGCAGGCAGCTCTCTGCACTGCTCTGCCTGGTGGGATTGCAGCTGCTGGGGGATGGCTGGAATAATGCACAGGTGCCTTTGGAATCCATCACAGAGGAGAGGGATTTAAGCTATTGCCATATGGGTCACCTGGCTTACTTTGCACCACCTCATCTTCAGAGGAATGGATGACTATTCCCACTAAAGGAATGAGTCAGCAATTCCTTCAAACAAAGACATCTGTCTGTACCATAGAAATTGTTTTGGTTGCTCAGCTGATGTCATCTGAAGTTGGATGTTAAAAATAGGAGTTAAATTGGTAACACTCTCCTGGGAGTGCAAGGTTCACTGAATTTGGGAATTTTACTCTTCAGTCCATGAAGAGGAACCTAAAACATAGTCTGTTAAATCCATTGCCTTCCCTGGCTGCCTTGCCAGAGCTGTAGTAGTAGTAGTTAATAACAGCCTTTTATTCAGGATCATCCCTTTCTGTGTTCCAGACTGCAGCCCCAGCTGTCTCCTTAAAACTCTGGTACACAATTATGTGGATTTGGCCAAACAGGTCTTTCCTTACAACCATGGAATTTGCCCTCTCCATTTTGTGTCCAGTATTGAGGGGTTTTATTTTCCATTGTGTATGTTTTTTCCTTCCATTCCATGCCCCAGCCAGACATCCTGAGTGGCATTTGGAATGTACCTGGTAGCATAACAGGCATTTAGAAGGGACTGAAATTAATGATTAGTATTTTAGCTGTGCTTGCAAGCTAAGTTTAGGCCCTGGCACAGTCTGGAGTCATCGGCTGATGGACCAGCAAAATAATGGGCTTCATTTAAGGAGATGAAGCCTCTGAGTCAGACCCCAGGCAGGGCAGATCTGTGCCAGGCCTGGCCTCACTCAGCACTGTGGCTGAGGGGGCTCCTCCACCTTCTTTCCTGGGCAGCTACAAGTGCCAGGAATGAGTGAACAAACTGGCCTGAGAAACTCAGCCTTCCTGCTCCAGCTCCTGCCTCTCATCTGGAGTGGTTGAATCTGGGGCTGCTGAGCCTTATGGCAATACCATCAGGTATTGTGATTGATGTAATGTGCTGCTAGTTTTTATTTATTAATTAACACGTTTATTTGAGTGAATCAGTAGACAACTCTGATGTTGATATTGCAGGCATAGGAAACACAAGGTTATTGGGTATAATGAACACTTCTTCCCTGGCATCAGAGCAAATCATAGGGAAAAGAATTGGGAAAGGAAATCAATAAGAAGAACCAAGCCCAAAGAAATTATTAAGCATCACCTCATTCAGAACCCCTCAGCTAATGAAAAAAAGGTGCTCTCCTGAAATATTGCCCACAGCCTAATCTGTGAGGTACACGGGATGTTTGGGGAGAAGGCCCACAGTGTTTGCTGGGAAGTGCTGAGCACCCTCATGGCTTCGTGTACCTTGTGCAGCAGGTTCTCTGTGGCAGCCTTGGGGGAGGATGGTGGGCCAGGGTGGTGGATGTCTTGAGTCTCAGATCCTTTGAAGGGAAGAGAAATCTGAGCCTGTGACCTCCCTTTCTTGACTTGTGTGACACTGCAGCATGCTCTGGGTGGCTGATCTGTAATCCAACCAAGCCAGCCCTGCCAGCAGGCACCGTGCTGTGTGTGTAGGGCATCTCCTGTCACACTGCAGGGCACCCAGCTGGGAGGATACAGTCTGAACCTGCAGCAGGCTGCTCTGTCTGGTAGTGCTTGCTTAGCTCACTCATCCCAGCTCTGTGAAATTTTCCAAACACAGCTTTACTGAGAGCCTTGAGAGCTGAAATCTCTGCACGTGCCTGCTGCTGGCCCCAGGGCTCCTGAGGCTGCCTGCTTCAAACTCTTACACTAACCAGGGCTCTGGTACATACATAGGTATAATAATTCCTTTTCATTCCTTGCTCATTTGTTTTCTGTTGTTACTTTCCTTTTGCTGCTGTAAAAACTCTTCTGTTCTTACATTTGATGTTCACATCTGTGATATGTCCTGATGTTCTCAGAGATTATAAATTTGAGTAGTACTGGGATGAATGAATAATTCAGCAGATCCAAAATGACACAGGCTGGGTTGCTCCATGTCTGAGAGCACAGTCACACCTGTAACACAGAGCTGACATCCACCTTGTGTACAAGTACATGTAGGATTTTGGTCCTGTGACTCTGCACAGTTTTGCTCTTAACATCCATCTTCACAGTCTGCTTGGGCTCTTTGGAATGATGTACTGAGGGCTGGACAAGGAGGTTTTATTTCCAGAAGTTTTATTTCCAGAAATTAGCCCATAGGTGTGTGGTCTTTGTGTAAAGGTTTGGCAGAGTGGGCATTAGCATCCTGCCCCTGGGAAATGGTAGATCCCAAGCTCCCAGTGAAATTACTTGTGTGATTCTGTCCCTTGTGCTGTGGGCACTGTGGTGCACACACCATGTGTGCATGGATTCACTGTGTCCTGCACTGCCCTCCTCTCTTGTGTGATCTGGTTTGTTCTTGTCTTGCCATTGGTGCAGGAGAGAACTGAACCCCAGTTCAGTGTGGCCATCCCCATGGAAACGTGCTGGTGGGTACAGCCTCCCCTGAGGAGGGACATTGAATCACTCAAGTCACAGGCTGGTTTGGGCTGGGGCCTTAAAGCTCATCTCACTCCATCCCCTGCTGTGGGCAGGGACACCTTCCACTATCCCAGGCTGCTCCAAGCCCTGTCCAGCCTGGCCTTGGACACTTCCAGAGACCCAGGGGCAGCCACAGCTTCTCTGGGGAACCTATGCCAGGGCCTCCTCACCCTAACAGGGAAGAATTTCTTGCTGATATCAAGTCTAAACCCACTCTCTGTCAGTTTGAACTCTTCCCTCCTTGTCCTGTGACTCCAGTTCCTGACAGAGTCCTTCTCCAGCTTCCCTGTAGCCCCTTCAGATACTGCAAGAGGCTCTGAGGTCTCCACACAACCTTCTGTTCTGAACAGCTCCAAATTTCTCAGCCTAATTTCACAGAGGAGGTGTTTAGTCTGGGATTGAAGCATTTCATGTCTTCTGTAGTCCTGGCCCAACAAAAGTAAAAACACCTTCATATGCTCAGTGATTTAAAGGCAGCAAACACAGCTCAGCCCATCTATTGCCACATACATAATCAGTTTGGGTATTTCTAAGCAAAACAAATACTTCCAGAGGAGCTATTGTGAACAGATGGAGTAACATTCATAAAATAGGCAGTTCCCTCTTTAAGGGTGTGGTTGGAATAAAATGTATTGTTTCTGTTGAGATTTAAACTGCAGTTTGCTTAAATTATTTTTATATTTGCCCATCATATTGTGAGCATATGAAATGGGCAAAATGTGAAGAATAATTAAGCAGAGTGGTCCTGAGTACCCTGGCAAGTGTGAAAAATCATATAGAAAAGAAAGCAGCTATCTGTGGAGCTGCCAATTCTACTTATATAAGCCCATCTGTTTACATCTACACCTGTTCCCTAAAGAAGAATACATCTTATGTGAAGAATTCCCACCAGATCCCCCAAACATTTTATCATTCAGGAATGCTCTTCCTGTTTGTTCTCTCTCTTTCCTTTATAAGAAACTATAGAATTAATGTTTTCAGCGAGGTCTCATAGAACATTTGCAAGACAAATGCTGGACTTAGCATTAAAATTAATAGAGTTTGTTCTCCTCTGATTTCATAATGAATACAAACGATTGCAAGCCGTGTGCATGTACTCACAGTGGCTCAAAGTCTTGTCTCCTGTTTAGCTTTCCCCTCCCACTTCTTTATTTTCATCTGGAGACCCTCAGACCATCTCTTGTCAAACCTAAGGGATAGGTTATTTTATATTTAATTAATCATGTGGAAAGGCTGTATGCAGGGTGTAAACTTCTTTTATTGTAAAACTTATTTTTAAAAGAGAAAGAGGAATTCAGGAGCTCCAAACCTTGTGTTTCCCCGTGTCCCCCAGTCCCAGGAGTTCTGCAAATGTAGAGCTAATGTTGTACATTCCCTGGCTGAGGTTCCATCCTCAGAGCTACTTCAACAACAATACTGCCTGGATAACGTCAGATATGAGCATGTGGACTTTTTTGATCTTTTTATTAAATCCTGGTATCAAAGTGGATTTACCCACTCTCAAAGATAAGATGGAGGGAGGCCAGCTTTTGAAGATCATTTGCATTTCTTTCATTTGGTGGCCTAATCTTCTTCCTACTCTATTGAACTTCAGTAAATTGCTTTAGAATTCTTAGAACAACAACAACAAAAAAAACACCTCTAAAGAGTTCTAACTTCTGATTTAATTATCAAAGTGTAAATTCTTTACATAAACTATAGCGACACGGCAAATAAAAAATAAAATGAGGTCAAGTCAGAAAAGGAGCAAATTAAATTAGCCCCCTCAAAGAAATCTAGACTTGACTGCAAGTTTTGAATTACAGATTTAGAATGAGGGCATGTTTTCTACCTGTCAGCTTCTGTGGAACCAAAATTTGTGAATTCATCTCACTTCCAACAGTGACTTCCCAACCAGCTTTAGTGGTTCAGGGGCTTGGAAGAGTTCTGCCCTCTTCCCAGGTAGGTAATTCCATTCTGACCACCAAAACTTGCCTTGCTCTTTGACTTCCCACCACAGCATTTCTTCATGGACACTTTCCATGAATTTCCAGCCTTCATTGCCAAGGTAAAATTAGAATTTTTGTGTCACTTGTAAGAATGAACTTTTTTACCTGATTTTTGTTCTCTTTGTTGTAAACAGTGGCTAGCTGTGTTTTAGGTAGGAATTTCTTCCCAGATTGGGTTGTCAGGCATTGGAAGGGGCTGCCAGGGAAGGGTGGGAGTCCCCATCCCTGGTGCTGCTCGAGGATCTCCTGCATGTGGCACTCAGTGCTCTGGGCTGGGTGACAAGGTGGGAGCAGTCACAGATTTAACCCCATGGCCTCAGAGGGCTTTTCCAACCTTCATGCTTCTGGGATTCTGGGATTTTACACCAATTTCTCCATGTCTCTGTAGCCATTTGGGCACAGTGTTCTTCAGCTGTTTAGCTGTAACAAAACACCTTTGTCAACCCATCCAGTGATTGCAGCAGTCCAAAGCATGGATTAAAGCAGAGGTTTATACTTAAGAATAGATCACAGCTAAAGAAATTTAGAGTATTATGGGATTCTCTGTCAAGACCTTTGAAGATACAGTCTAAAACACTTTTTAAGTGCTTGGCTCTATCAGCTGTGGGGAGTTATCATCTCTATTTCCAAACAGTTAGCAGATAAAGCCTTAAAGGCTTGGAGCAATCCCAGCTGTCCCATGAGTCAATTTATGGGGAAAATATCTCTGGGATCAGTAGTTAAAACTTTATTACAGATAGCTCAGATATTGGGCTTGATTTATTCTTTATATCTTGTGTAGTGACTTGAGTGAATTGTCTACAGAAAGGCCACATCATACTTATTACAGAGTAAAGGGCATATTGGAGAGGGAGTTGCTTCTTCATGGGCCCAAAACATTTCTTCCATTTGCAGCAGAACAGAGAACACAGAAATAAAAGGAGATTCTTTTTAGTTTGTTGCAACTTATCAACACAATTATTTATGTTTAGGATATGCTTGAAGACAGTTTACATGAATGTCTTTAGATGTGCCAAAGAAAATTCTTTTATCTGATGATTTTATTTGATGCTTTCCTAGAATTATCAAACATTAATTTAAACCAAGCATTAATTTAAATCATGCAAGGCAAGGAGAAGGAAGATCTTAATGATTTTGGTTTGGTTATATCTTAGAAAAATATGGTTAGAACTGAAAATTCTTGCACTTTTGGAAACTGAAATCTTTTATTTTACTGTGAGACACTGAATATTTGCACTAGATATATACCTCAAGGGAATAAAACCCCATACTCTCAAAGATTTCTTAAAATCATATATATTAAAAAAATCCTACTGCCATCATCATTTTTTCACACTTCTGTGAGAAGGATGCATGGTATTCTTCTGAGAACACATACTTTATTTTAAATTAAAGTGAATAATGCACTGGGGTTGTAAGTGTGCTGCAGTGTTTTATTTCTGATTTTATTTTCATGGTCTGTGTAATACAGGCCATAATTTAGGATTATATTTTTTGAAGGACAGTGTTGCTTTCAAAGTTTTAGGTAACAGTGTAAAACTCATGAAAAAAATAAAACCTTAGTTGAGGAAATTCTCATTGTTTATACTTTACTTGTTTGAAGTAAGGAGAAATTTGTGAAATATTATTGAATAGAACTGATTAAAATATTTCTCTTGTGTACACATGGATTAATGAGAATATTTCAGGAATGATTTCTCAAAGTTTTTTCTGGTTTCTCTTGACATGTGATAGAGTTCTCTTGACTTTTGGATTGCTGTAGCTGGGTGTCCTTGGATCAAGTCCATTCTCCATCTTGACCTTTTAAAAATGTCTGTGCTTTAAAGCTGGTTACATCAGATGCTGCAATGGAAGGTAGGAAAAAACTCACTGGATAATTATGGAGAGATCTACCCACTGGATATTCTTGGGGTTGGCTGATGAGCTGATGCATGAAGGTGTGTAAGGGATATAATTTTTTAACCAGTTGTATTTTTAGAAAGGAATAAAATGTTTGAATGGCATAATGAGACATTAATGGCCATATCAGTTAATAAAATAAATGCCATGCTGTTATTCATGGTATGTTAAGAGTAAGAATCATTGACATTGTATGCATAAAGCAGACACGAATAATGGCAGAACCTATTAGGCTCTAACTTCAAAAATACCCAGCAATTATGAAACTTTAATTAACAATCTTAACTTACACATATATTTACATATTAATGGTCCTAAGTGGTAATTGTAATTGTCTCTCATCATTGCTTCCTTTGACCCTCATTTTTCAAATAAGAAATATGAAATTCCATTAAGCAACATTAATAGTAGAAAATTAATTTAAGGCAATATATCATCAATTAGCAAACCCTTAACACATCTCACTATTTTCACCTGATGCTTACTTGAAGAAAAAGAAGTTAATTATTTTATGTATGCCTGAATTCGAGGATATCATCTTATGCACACATGATGGAAATGAGAAATAAAATATATTACATTTCCTGGCCTGGATCCAGTAAAGCATCAAAATTCATGTTGACTTCTCCAGACTATTCACGTGTGGCTGCTGAAGGGCAAAGAGCTCCTCAGCACCCAGAGCCAAGGCCAGTTCCAGCACCTTCTGACTGGCAAAGCCTGCACTTCTGACAGGGCTTATCTGGCACCTGGGCTACTTTGATTGGGGTTTTTCACTGTAACTGAGTGTTCTCAGAGGGAAACCAGAACCTCCTCCAGGTAATGACTGCATCTGGTTTATCTCTGCACCTTCCCCTGTGGAGCACTCTCCTGATTCATCCTCCTTCCTGGGGAATGACATCCCACGGCTGCTGTGCGTGATGGATCAAGATTAGGAAGCAGCATTTGCATCTGGCCAGTAGGTCTTTAGTCATCAAATTGACAAATGAAGCTAATGTAGAATAATAATGTGTGAACTTGCTTCCAAGTACTGAAGACTGAAATACATTTTAGTCTTACATTTACACAGAGTGGTGCTCTCATAAAGAAAAAAGAAATTACGAAAGCCATTAAAAACTAAATGCCTCTTATTTGTCATGTCAGTGAGGTGATCATCATCTGTTACAGGACCTTTATGGTTTCTTGGACTGCAAATGTTACTGTTGTCCATAAAAGTGAGAATTATTGTTGTTTCTTTGAATGCCAGCCATGTAAATAATGTCTTTTGGGTTTTTTACCTCTTTTCAAAGGCAATGTATATTAGCAGTCTTTGAAAAGCATCCTCTTTGTGAGAACTGGTTAATCACAGAATCACAGAAGGGTTTGGATTGGAAGGGGCCTTAAAGATCATCCAGCTCCATCCACCCTCTGCCATGGGCAGGGACAGCTTCCACTATCCCAGGTTGCTCCAAGCCCTGTCCAACCTGACCTTGGGCACTTGCAGGGATCCAGGGGCACCCACAGCTCCTCTGGGCACCCTGTGCCAGGGCCCCACCTCCCTCACAGAGAAGAATTCCTTCCCAATATCCAACCTATACCTCCTCTCTTGCTATGTTGCCAACTATGGAACATACTGTAAAGATAGTATGAAGAAAACAGGTATATTTTTTCTCCCCTTTTCGTAAGAATTTCCCCTGGTTATCCAGGTAAATGTCAGACTGGGAGAGATTTTGGCTCTGAGAGGTGTGTGTGATAGACTAATAAGTGTAACCTGGAATTACTTCTGACAGAAGCTTCAAATCTTCATGCTTGCAGGTTGTAAAGATGAGTTATGCATGAGCACCGTCGGAGTGCTGGCGTCAATAACAGGCTGACTTGGTAGAGTTTCAAGGTGTAATTAATAAATTCCTGTGTGGGAATTAGCTGCTCCATAGCCTGAGAGGTGTCTGGGAGCTGAGGATGCCACGCTCTCCTGCTCTGCAAGTGTGTGAGAGCCCATCCACTGCTCCATAAACTGTGTCCTTGTGCCTTCTGAGCTTTCCCAGTTCTATTTGTAGGAGGATTTTGGTTTTCCTCTGCTGGATGCTAATTAATTCAGATTCCATTGTTCTTTGAAAAATCTCAGAATCCTGTTTATAGCTACGATTTAGACTGGCTATAATCAACAGATTGATTGGTGAAAAGAATATCAGGTAGCAAGATTAGTTCAAGCTAATGAGCCAACGGATGGCTGCTGCCACCGTGAATGATGACAACGTGCAGGGAATACAGTAAGGGCAGCAAAGACTCCCTTTATTTTGGAGCATGTAACATGTCCAAAATTGCCCCTACTGGGCAGAAAGTTGAGGAGAAGCAGAGGCAGACTAAAGGAAGCTTGCTACCAGCTTTTATCTTTACATGCAGATCTAGAAGCCAAAATGAATTACAGTTATCCATTGAAATAGCTCTGGGATACACAACCAGCAGAAGAATGGTGTGACTGTCATTGCAAGGCTTTGCAACATTATTCATAGTGACTTAGAGGCAATTAGCCTGACTTCACTCAGCTGAGTTTTTGGGAAGGAAATAAATAGCCCAGCTTCAGAGTGAGAGTTTCTGATTGTTTTTTATATATTGCATATTCACTGTGGAAAGTATTTGCACATTAAAGATAGCTGTAAAACATTAAATTAGGCAAATAGGCTTTATACATGGGGGAAAATTAAAAGTAAATTTAGCCTGTCAAGTCTTAGTCACAGTCTCTTACCTGGATCCTACTGAATCCTTTTCAAACCTTTTGGGGATGCTGTTTCTTTAGCAAAGGGTGCTTCAGACAGATGAGAAAGAGGGGAGCAGAACAGGTAGACCTGCTGCTCTTTCCCTTCATGGAGAGAGCAAAAGCAGGGTCTGGGCAAAAGGATAGGGAGCTGAAGATTTAGGAAAGAAAACAGGGACAAGCACAGAATCAACAGAATCCATAAAAAGAATTGAGCAAAGACATTTCTGTAGGGGGACGTGGCAGTATTTATTGACTTACAGGAAAGCAAAGTAATATAAGGTCTGAAATGGATTGTTTTAGGAAAGGGGACATATTGATTGTGGGGGAGTAGGTAATTGATGCTGCAAGAAGGGAATTTGCATGTACAGCCATAGCATGCCAAAATAAACCATGTTTGCAGGCAACAGCAGGCACTTGGAGTATGCAAATGTGAGTTTGCATATACATGTGCAAGCGTTCTGCACGCAGCAAATCTCTGAGTAAATTTTGCAGGTTCATTTTGTGCCTCTGCTGATACAAAACTCTGTTGAGCAGAGCGTGGCTGGGGAGGGAGCAGTGAGGGGGGTCCTTATGGGGCTGAAAACAGGGAACATACTGTAATTATGCTAAAGCCAAGAATTACAAGAGGGAAATGCTAAGTTATGTTTACCATTAAAAGAGACCCAGGCATGTTAATTTGTGGAAATTAGCAGTTTAAGGCATCTAAAAAATATGTACTGGCATAAAATTCTGCTGTAAAATTACAATTAAGACATTTTCCTGTTTGTGGCCTTGAATTAGTGAAATTTTTAAAGATGCTTTTTCTCTATGTGATGCCACTTCAGTGAAGGAAGTGAGATGCTCAGGCTGCATTTAGAACTTGACAGGAGTGGCCCAGAGCAGAGGGATTACGATGCTGAGCTTGGTATCTGCATTTTTCTTTGCTCAAGATTTGAGGGCTGATCATTTATGGTGCTGATTTCTATCTTTTAACCTTTACATTTCATTATTTTCTCTATGTTTGAGTGTAAAATAGTCAATGCAATAGGTTTAAGTACATGAATTAAGAGATACAGAACTGAGAACTGTTAGAACTGAACTGTGTCACTATTTTCTCCCTTCATTTGTTTAAAGAAAAGTCATTCAAATTTTCAATTGAGATACTTCATTTTCGGTTGGGTAAATCATCAATCCCCTACATAGCTTTTTGTGTTTTTACCTTAAGGTGAAAAGCAATTTCACTATCAGCCCTTTGCTGAAGTTATTAGTGTTCATGACCATGAGGTGTATGCTAAGTGCTCTTCAACTTCTCCAGACAGTTATTCCAGGAAACACAACAAAAGTGGGTTGGTTTTTTTTCCTTTTTAACCATTAAAGAAGAAACATAGACACATTTTTGCTCTTGCTTCTTTTTGTGATATAGTTATCATAATGTCAACTGGAAGAATGACTACCTCTGCATTTAGTGGTAATAAGAACATGGCACTTGAACCTTTCTCTAGAAGGTACTGTCTGAAGGAGCTGAAAAGAAAACTGGTATTTTGTTTGTAGGAAGACTTAAAAAGATGATAATTTCTCATTCTGTAGATATGGAAGTATTCATTTTGGAATAAGTAATCGAAAATTAATAAGTATAAAAAATGTGTGTATCTTTTAAATATTAATTTATATTTTTAAATTTGTAGTTCAATCTAAAAACATATGTGACTGGTGCGTAATTCTAATTTCTCATCAGAGGAGCTTCATTCCTAAGGTATTCCCTGGGCTGGATGCATGTTGTGCTGTGTGCTGTGAGCAAAGTTAGCAGGCTGCTTTTCCTTTCCCAGTTTGGAAGGGTCAGCTGTCAGCTCTCACATCCCAGCTGGAGCTCCATGGACAGCTCTGGCAGAAGTTCACAGTGCTGCTCGAAGGGACAGACACTTCCCTCCCCGTCCCTGTTCCTGCCAGGGGTGGAGTGTATCTGCTTTGGGAGCCAGACCAGGGAACCACTTCAGACAAATGGACCCCACTCTGAGAACTGGAAGTTACTTTTCAGCTGTATTTGTTTCCCTCTTCAGCTCTCAGCACAGTCACAGGGATGTTTGAGCTGGCAGAAAGGAGCGGAGCAGCAACGCCTTCCCAGGAGTGGCCAGGAGAGCAGAACCAGCCCTTGTGTTGGCAGCATGCTTGCTGCTGGGGTAAATAAACTGGAAATTATACCATCAGAGCTGGGGGAAGGCTTAGTCCTGTGCAGCCATCAGCAGCATGGTCTGGAGAGAAAGTGAAGTTTAGTGCCTAGTTATAACTGCGGGGGGTGAATGTGCCCTCCTGGTTCCTCTGCTCCCCTGGGACCTTGCTGTGTTTCCCTTCTGCCTCCTCGAGCTGTCTCTGCCCTTCCCTGGCATCTCAATGAAGTTCAGGGAGCTAACTCTACAGAAAACTAGCCCTACAACCAAAATGGTGTGTGCAGGGGCTGCTTATGTTCCTCTGCTTTTGGCCCCCTAGACATGGATGTGGTGTAAGAGAAGGGGCAGGAACAGGGGGGTATAAGGTGAACTGGGCACTGCCTTGTTAGATGGGCTTAAAGATTGTGTTGTCTGTGTCACCTGACAGCAGCCATAGCCAGGGGAAACAATTTGAATTGAACATATAAACTGGAAAACCAGATTGTGCTAAACTCAGAAATCAACTGTAGGGTAAGGCAGGGGTTTCCTGATCTTCAATGTGAAGCCTCCCACTGAAATTCTGACATGCTCCAGCATCTTCTTTCCATAGGCTTGTTTGAAAAGTTAAGTTCTTTAACTCTTTTATTATAACTGCTAAAAGCTTAATAACACATTATGTGTTTTTCATGAGACTCTGGCCTCCCTAAAGACAAAACTGAGAGTTTAACTTCTCCAAGGGCAGCATTTACCGTGCTGGCTGTTAGGAATCCATCAGATCTCTTACATGCTATGAGGCTCAGATGAATTTTGGAAGAAAACTCCACAGCTTTCATTAGAGCAAACTGAGTGTGTGTAGCACTCTTCATGAAACCAGAATCAAACTTTTGCAATAACAAATGCAGGATGTCAATTGGTTTAATGGACAATAAGAGGTAACGCTTTCAATTGTGAGCATTTAGGAATCCAATTATTTCTATTAATATGCTTGCATTAAAAAGCCATATTTCAGTGCTGTCCCATGCTTTGCTTGTCTTGCTGCCTGTTATCAAACTGAAGCCTTGAAAATCTCCTGTTTGCATTTTAATTGGCTTTGGGAATAAGTAGGAAGAGAATAATGGAAATAAGTGGCAAAACTGAAGTAATGCTTTTGAGATGCTGGAAGCATATAACAAGCATGTAACAGACTCCTTCTCGGTGCCATAAGCCCCTGCTTCTGGTACACTCATGTCTGAGGCAGCTGAATCCTCATCTCATCATTTAAAAGAGGGGGAAGCTGCTTTTTTAATTCTGGATGTGCTCTGTGCATGTCTCGGTGCTAATGTCACAGTTGGAGTCTGGAATTACAGTCACTAAGCCCTGCCTGTATTCCAAGCCAGCGTGCTAAAGTGGAGAATTTAATTAACATCAACCAGAGGACCAGAGGCGACAGCAGAGGGAAGCTGCTGGCAGGGGTGAGGCCGTCAGGGCTAAGCAGATTTCCCTGGCTCCTGGGACACTGCTGAGATGTTAAACCTCCACCACTGAGGGTTAAACCTCCACCACTGAGGGTAAAACCTCCACCACTGAGGGTAAAACCTCCACCACTGAGGGTAAAACCACCACTGAGGGTTAAACCTCCACCACTGAGGGTTAACATCCACCACTGGGGGTAAAACCTCCACCACTGAGGGTAAAACCTCCACCACTGAGGGTAAAACCACCACTGAGGGTCAAACATCCACCACTGTGGGTAAAACCTTCACCACTGAGGGTTAAACCTCCACCACTGAGGGTAAAACCACCACTGAGGGTTAAACCTCCACCACTGAGGGTTAACATCCACCACTGAGGGTTAAACCTCCACCACTGAGGGTAAAACCTCCACCACTGAGGGTAAAACCACCACTGAGGGTGAAACTCCACCACTGAGGGTTAAACCTTCACCACAGAGGATTAAACCCTCCAGGGTGCATGGGTTGAGCCTTCACAATTGTCCTTGTGCCCCCTTGTAATAGAACACAGCAGTTTGCAACCTTTGAGCCCCAGCTCACAGGGAATTGACCTGGCAATGTATGGATCATCAATATAGGGGCTTGAGTTTTCTACACTGATGTGCCCTACAGAAACATTTTGTCTTGTGGGTTTGTTTGTTTGGCTTGTTGGTTGGTTGGTTTGGATTGGTTTGTTTTTGGGGGGTTTTGGGGGAGGGTTTTGGGTTGTTTTTTTTTTCCCTTTCATCTACTGTATATCCTGATTGCAAGACATAATGGTGACCCCTGTAAATGTTGGGTCTTGGCACAGGCTTGGATGAATCTCTTAAATGCAGAATTCCCAGACATGGTGATCCTGTCAGGATGCTGTGTTGTGGACAGGAGCATCATGATCATAGATCTTCCTGAGAGGCTGACAGAGGGTCAGAGCCCAGAGACTGTTTGTGTCAACCGGCAGTGGGAGAAGTCCCAGGGCAGCTCCACTGAGCTGTAGAAGCCATGGCCATGTTCTTTCTCTGGGCATCCCTTCCCCTGTGCATGTAAAGTCTCACACAAGTCAACATAACAAATTAAACCCAAGCTCCTAAACTGAAGGGAATGCTGACTGGGCTGCAGCTGCTTTTCCCAAATCACAGATACTCAGAATGCTTGAGATGGGTGAGTTATTTGGCACTGAGCCTCAAAAGCCTTCCAGCAATTTAAGTGTGGGTATGAATGGTTATTGTTTTATTCAGAAGTTACCACTCATGTGGCCTACAGTATGACTAGACTAAATTATTAATTTCTGGATATTCTAATGTAAAGAGGAGAAGGGAATATTATTCAAAGAGCTCATTTGGAAACCAAAATGCCATTAGGGCGTGTAGGCTTTCAGTTTGGACTGGGCAAAGTGTAATACATCAGTTCTTTTCTCCCCTCCCTGTCATATTTTGTTCTCAAAGCATGAGTGGGAGGTTCTCCAATTCCAGGTGGAGAGAATAGATTTATTTTATGCTAAAAATAATGAGCTTGTATGGGTTTGTGTGTTGGGTCAAATGGGAGACTTCTGCATCAAATGGCTGTTTATATTCACAGATCTCTGCTGAAAGGGAGAGTTATAGAGAACTGACAAAGGGTCTTCAGATATGATACACTTCCCTTGGGTTGTCCTAGTCTGGGGAGTGGAAGTGACTGGAGCAAAATACACAATTATCCTTAGGAAAAGGAAAGCCTGGTGTTATTCAGGCAGGGGTGGCCAAGTTGGATCACTGGAGGCTCAGTGAATAGGGTGCATGGGGCTCCCTACCTCCTGTGGCAGGGCATGCTGAGCATTCCCTGAGGGCCTGGGGCTCTGCTCTCCCTCTGCTTTGTCAAACACGGAGAGGGTGTGGAACCCAAACAAAGGGTGGCCAGTCAGCACGAGGAACGACTCTGCTGTGATACAGGCTGGATGTTGGGGAAAATTCCTTCACTGACAGGGTGGTCAGGCAATGGAACAGGCTGCCCAGGGGGGGTCGTGGGGCCATCAGTCCTGGGAGTGTCCAAAGAATGTGCACACGTGGTGCTGAGGAGGTGCTTTAGTGGTGGGCTTGTGTGAGGTTAGAGATTTGGACTCGGTGATCTCGAGAGGGCTTTTACAACCTAAAGGATTCTGTGATTCTGTATATTAATGCAACAGCTCATGAAGTAAATGGAGACACAGGCAGAGCTTCCTGATTGATTTGCATCATTTTTATATGTAGCTTTTGCTTTGCTTCTAAAAGAAATTAACACCCCACTTTTTAAGTAGAATTCAGGATAACTTCAGAACATTGCTCTTCAAGTGAATTCCATAGGAAGAATTTACTTCATTTTATTTATTCATTGCTGCTGCATGAATATTAGAGAGCAATAATGCTTGAAATCATCTAAACAGTTTTCTGTTTAGCACTTGAATCTATCAGGAAGAATCTGTCTTAAATGAGCATAAGATTCATTAATGTATTTTCCTAAAGGAGCCAAAATCTTAATTTTATATAAATTACTTCAAAAGTTTAAATACACATCCAAAGATACATTTCAGATGGCTTAATAAGGATTGTTTCATGTTATTTTTAAAAATAGTGGAGTCTTAGGGTCATTGAACTTCAGCAAGAATAAATGAACTGGTATGTTTTATTCAGATGATGTGTATCTATACAACTATAAATTTGTTTGGTTTGCTTTTAAACTTTAAGTGCATCTTACTAGATGGAATTACATCCTTTCTTGCTAGAAATATCAAGCTGGGTTTTTTTGGGTTTTTTTTGCTTCACTCTATGATTTGCTTAATTTTCCTCTGCAATAGGAATGGGTGACAACGGGTAGCAAACCAGAGAAACACTATTTAAAAAGTGTGAAAAAGGAACTCACATTTATCAGTAAGTGATAAATGTGTGAGTAATGATAAATGTGTAAGATCATCAGTAAGGTTTTTCCAAGGGAAACCTTTCAGGTGGTTGGGTTTTTTGTTAGCCCTGGTGTTCGTGTATGGCTGTGCCCTGCAAATTTTGAATATTCTCTAAGCCATTGTGGGGTCAGAGTGGATTTGGGCTCTGAACTTGCAGCTCCAAGTGGTTCCTTTGCTCTGTTAACAGTACACAGCAGAAGCTTATGCTGGGCAGGATACCTCCCTCGAATTCCTTATTGAGGAAAGATGGGAGTTAGCTGGCTAAAAGCACAGAATTAAAAAGTCTGGTGTATATAAAAAGGAAGAAGTGGTGGAAATCCCCCAAAACCACCCGCTTACCTTGTGTGCCACAGCAGCCCCTGTGGCACAGGCAGCTGGTGTCCTGCACTGACCTGAGCTGTTTGTTACCCCTTCCCTTGGCCCACAGTTCCTCCCAAGCCCCCAAAGGCTAAATAAAGAGATTACAGCTTTTTGGGAAAATCCAGCCCGTTCCTTGCTGAGTTCAGATCCTCCAGCAGTCGTAACTCGCCGTTAGATTGATTCAGCACCCTGCTGGGCTTTTCCCTTACTCTCCACCAATTATGGGGCTGACAGAAAGCACAAGAAGTATGCTGCAATAAGTGGGAAAGAAAAGGAGGGAAATATTGGCATTTCCCAAGATTTAGGACACATTCACAGTAAATCCAAAGACTTAATAGGAACCTGACTTTAAGATAAGAATAACAACAGAATCAGTCTCCAAAGGGAAATAGTTTCTGTAACAACTTCTTTCTGACAGAAATGCTGGTTCTTCCTGTAATTTGTCTGGAGATATCAGTGAATCCTAATCTGTGCAATATGGTACAAGCCTTGTTCTTAAATGCTCCATTAACTATTTTCCTGTATTTAAACTAGAATGTATTTTGAATTCCCACAATATTCTTTCATAACCATAATTTTATGCACTGCAAATGTGTACCTCAATAGAGAGAAAAGTGGAAAATCATCTCAAAAACTGTGAATAAGACTTTTCATCCTCAAGTTTGTATAACAAGCCTGAGGGCAGATTTTTATTCAGTATTTATTAATACAGATAGATTTTGTTCTGCCAGCTGATTTCCCCTTTCCACACTCACTACTATTAAATATCTCTGTACTGAGTGCAGAGGACAGGGGGTTTTATATGGTAAGAATTTTTTTCCTCTATGCTAGCACTTTTCTAGGTTAGATTTCTTAAGAGACATTGTGCAGACACAGATTATGGGACACGTCAGGGATGGAAACCCCCCAGCTGTGACACTGCAGTTTCTGTCTTTCCACTGTTTTAAATTCTGTTTGTTCTCCTAAAACCTGACTTAATCACAGCCCTTTGCTCTCCACCTTCCCAGAGTGAAGTACCCTTCCTGCAGCTTGAGGTATCCCCCAAAAGGCTATTTCTCCAAACAGTCTGTGTCCCTGCCTCGGGCCTGCAGGGATGGGCACACAGATCTCTTGAACTTCCATTTATTTTGAAATCTCTGTGCTTTAAACTGAGATTTCCCCCTGGTGAAAGCCCTTTCTATATATACAGCAATGCATAAGCTCCTGTGGATTTTGCAAACTTTTGAAGTGAGAGAGAAACTGAAGTTTTGATATGAGGATTGTAACAATCAGCTTGCAGTAATTAGAGGATCCACCACAGCATCATTTCAAGGCTGCAGGAGTAGTTCCATCAATGGAATCTGTTGCTGTGCCTGTTGGATGTCAGGGTCTCTGATGGTTTGTGTTATTGGTGTGGGTTTGTACAAGGCAGGACTCTGCCTTAACACTGGAGATGCCTTCATTTGAAGTGATCTCTCCAAATGTTGGTTTGGGTTTTTTCCATGAAGCTGAAGTCTTATTTCAACCCCCTGTTTTTCCTGCTTTCAAAGACAACCCTAACAGAATCATAAATTGTCTCTACATCAGGGAATACAGAGAATTTTTTAAAAACCCCTCTATATACTGACCAAGTTTCTCTGTACCTCTTAATTCTCTGGATTAAAAATGAATTAACTTCTCCTAAAATTGAGCTCCTTGAGGACAGTCTCAAATAAATTATTGGAACAGGACCTTCACCATTAGAAAGGCACACATCTGACAGAGCAGTGATTGACTATAAAACCACTTTAAAATCCTTGAAGTTTATTTTTTTCATTTGATCCTGTTCAGGAAGGGATTAGAGTCTCACTGGAACAGCTCTTGGGATACAGTGCCTGAGCTTTTGGAGCTTCTTGTTCTCTTGTTGAGAACTCAACACCCCAAGACCAACACCAGAGAATGTTGGCTCTTTTACCTGATGGCTTAGAGATCTGAAGTTTCATATCCACCTCTTCCTACGTCCCTTTCAACTATAGCAGCTGTTTCTATGTGAATGAGATGTTTGCTTTGGAAAAGCAATTTTGCCACATCCTTTTCCTCCTGATTACACTGTGAATTGTTCTGCATTCATAGTAGACAATGTCCAAACTTTTACATATAAAACTGTGTAAGGGTCACCTTGAAGAATGACAGGCAAAGATTTCTCATCACTCTTTCTTCTCTACTAGCTCATATACCTGGTTGCTTTCCCATTTTCCTCAGAATTCCCTTGCCTTGAGCACTGTGGGGAAAGTAGGATGATAAAGCAGATCAGGTTGGGAGGAGCTGCAGGAGGTCTCTGGTCACCTTCCTGCCCAAAGCAGGGGCAGATGTGACATCACACCACGGGGGGCTTTATCCAGCTGGCTCCTGGAAACCTCCAGGCATGGAGAGATTGCAGCCTCTCTGGGCAGCCACTTCTACTGCTCAGCTCTCCCCATTGCACAGAAGTTTCCTGTTATCCAGTGTAAACCTCTTTAGATTCAGTTTATTCCTGTTCTTCTGTCTCCTATCCACCATCCAGCACCTCCCAGAGCAGGTACCCCAGCCCCTGAACCATCGTGGTGACCCTCCACTGACCTCACTGCAGATTATCAACATCTTTATTTCAAATAGCTGCTTTTAATTGCTGCATTTACTGCTAATTCTTAATTGGTCTTTTTTCCTAAATGTACAACAAACAAATGTACAAAAACACCCCAGAATGCAGGCTTTGAATTTTTTTTCCTGAAATTCCTTCAGGTGAGCAATGAAAACATGTATCTGGGTACCTTTTTTCTTTACTGCATGTAATAAAAAAATCACCTGAAGGATATAAGTGCTTAAAAAGACATGAGCACTGAAATCCTACAATGCCTTTCCTCCTGATCTCATCAAGGTTTTAAAACATGGTGCACAATGTTACTGCTGTTTTAGCCTTGTTCTTTCTGGGAGCTAAAGAGATAACCTCTCATTCTGTTCCAAGGCTTCTTTTAAAATGCAGAGTTGTGCTTTTATTATTTATTGCTGGGTTTTGTAGTACTTTAGTACACAGTTTATCAGTTAATATGGTGAGTTTGGTTTATTTTTGTAAGGAGTGGGGAGGGGCATTTTAAAAACGCACTTGTTTACACTTGAGAAAGCACTTGCCAAATGGGGCATGTTATTCATTGGCCTCTATTCAGGGACGGGGTAAGGACACCGCAGCAGTGCTTTGCTAGGGAAGATTCCATCTTCTGGGGCCAGAAGAGCCCCTGTATAAACACAGAAATAATAAAAATATTAACATTTTTAAAGAGGTCTTGAGGTATCGGATGATAGATCATCCTGTACCCAGCCTGTGACCAGATCAGTGTATTACAGACACAAGAGTTTTTCCCAGTAGATCTTCTGCAAAGCATCTAAAAAATTCAGGTGGTGCACCACCAGCATTTAAGGACACACCACCATGAGACTGCAGCTGTCAGAGCAGCGAGTTTCTCCAGCTACCAGAGGATGGAGTTGATGATACCTTTATCTAACGAGGCTGAGGAGCTCCCTTGGCTGCTGTGTGTAAGCTCACACGTGCACTAAGGTCACCTTTCAGCCTTTGGTTTCATGAGGAACAATTACATTTTGTGACTCTCCTGGTCCAAGTTGGAGCATCCTTCAACTGTCCAGAATTTTTCCATGGTGCCCTTGCTCTGGCCATGGCCACATGAGGCTGCTAAAGCTCAGGAAAGTCAGGAAAGATTTGCTGAGCAGCAAATACTGGGGGAGGTTTCTGACATCAGAATAACTGATGTTTCCATACATTTTCTTCTGTATGAAATTTACAGTTGAAGTCAAGCTGTTACTGTTGTGGATAGGATTTCATATGGTGGTTTTGTGACATGGATCCTCAATCTGCTCTTCCTTCTGTTTGAATCCTTATCCCAATGTTTGTGACTATATAAAAGAAGTGAATTAACTTGTTGGCTCCTGCAGGGCTCTGTGGTTGATGTTCACATGTAGAACAGAAGAGCTCAGAGCTCAGCTGTGATGATAATTTTGGGATCAACAGTGAGGTGTGGCAGGTGAGATCAAAGCTGGGCTGTGCACGGTGTGAGAGACATTTCCTGACCTGGAGGGCTTCAAAATGTGTCCACAGAGGCATTAGGTGCCCAAGTGCCTTTAGGAACCTAAACTGCATCATCTGAGTGAACAATACAAAGGAATGATGGTCAGAGAAACAGGTAGAGCTGACTTGGCCAAAGTTATGCACCACCACCAGCTGGGTGTCCAGATCACATCTTCCCTTCTGTTTGTGTAGGTTACCTTTTCAAAAGGGTGAGACAGAAAAATGCCAAATGAATTTTGGTTGCTGTTTCTCCTGTCCCTCATTCCAGAGTGCCCTATTTTCAGAAGTAACACAGCGTGCTGGCACTCCCTGCCCTCCCAGGTAACTCCTTACAGATTTCTCACACTCAGCCAGGGCACTCAAATATTTCCCTGCACTGTGCTTCCTGCAGGTCTTCTCTACAGCAACAGGGCAGGCAATTGTAATGTAAATTATTCCAGACTGCATTGTAACCCTCTGCAGCAAAAAATATGTTTCCAGCGATTCTTCTGTTAGGTATTGATCTGATTTTATCAGAGATTGATTTCTTTTTTAGCAGTTTGAGAAGCAGGAAGGCCATGAAAGAAAAATTCACTTGGGGCTTTTTACCATCAGGAAGAGTAGGAATTACAGCAGTAAGGGTCAGCATAGTAATGGCCCTCAGACATCTCAAGCTCCACTTTCCCTCATCAGCTTTGTCTGCAGCATTTGTGTTGTGAATTAAGTACCAGTGTCTTTTCCTAAGTCTTCTGAGGTGCAAGCTTCTTCATTTACATGAGTTTCTAAGAAGAGTTTCTTAACTATTGGTGGAAAACAATGCTGAGAAGAGCTGTGGGAGGGAACTCCAGCCTTTTACAGCTCCAAGAACTTCATCTGTCATGAAGAGTTGCAATAAAGCTGATCTTGCCTTGAGATGGCAGAAAGAGAGATGACCTCTTAAGCATCCCTCCAGCCCTGCATTCTGAGGATCTGACATCCCTGCTGGCTTGCCAGGAGCTATTGAAAAGACATCTTGAGTGGCTGGATCACTTCAGCTCCCAGAACTGTGGCTGGAGGGCTGCTGCCTGGCCCCAGACTCATCTGCAGCCAGTGGAAGCTCATGATTCATGGCAGCAGATGGAACATGCTGTGTCAGTCACTTTGCCCTCTCTGCAAAAGAGCTGACAAATGAGGCCAACAAGATGAGGAGTTCATGTTCACATCATCTTCCCTGAAATTACAGAAGGAGCAAAATGCTCGGGGTGAATCGTGACTGCCCTGCAGGGTGATGCTGTTTATCCAGGAGAGGACTGGGAGCCCAGCCCATTAGTCCAGCACTTCCTGAAAGCTGAGCCCTGAAGGAGGTGCTGCAGATGCATTTGGAACTCCAGAGCTGCTGCTCTCTGAGCTGGGCCACCGGGCACAACACCCAGGTCTCTGTGGCTTCTGCAGCTGCAGCACTTGTGGAGAGGAATGAGAACAGAAAGACTCAAAATAAGGAGGTGACAGGGGCAGAGGTTTGCCTGCTACATGCCCATCAGTGAGTAGTTGTAACAGTGCTTTTGTCTGAGCCTTTTACTGTCCATTTTCCTTGGTGAGATAACAGTCATGGCAGGAGCTCCAGTGGGGGCATCCTGCAGTGCTTTGGCCACTCTGAATCAGGCTGGGCCGGGGCTCAAACAGCTCAAAACAGCAAAAATCAGTCAATGATGATGCTGGGCCTGTATCTGCCAGCCCCTTCTTTCCCCTGCAATGGCAAGAGAGTTTAGATTTTGTTTCCTTGTGTAGATAAAGAAGGAGTAGAGAATTCTGCATGTGCCAGTTCAAATAAATACTTACTGGCAAATATCCAGTGTGATTTATCCCTTGCTCTTAACCTCTCTACAGCTTTCTGCCTTTTCTCCTTGCTGCTGCTTTCCTTTTTTTAAGCAATATGTGGAAATACTTGCAGAAATATTGCACTGTGGAAATACTGTGTAGAACAACACCCCCATTGCAGCAGGAGAGTCCTTGAGGCTCATCAGCCCCACTAAAATCTGGAGGCTGCACAGGATCACAACCTGCCAGGCTCCCTTTCTCTGTCACCTCACAATTACTCTGCATGGCATGGAAATGGGGTGGAGTAAAAAGTTAATATTTTGACAGAGTAAAAGATCAATGGAGTAAAGGCATTACTCAGCATTTTGAAGATTTGCCTTGCTGTCTAAGTCTTCTGATGTATGAAAGCCAAGTTTGGAGTATTTTAGTGTCATTTTAGGGAATATCCATTCATAAGTAGGAAAATAAGGTCAGGACTATTTTAATAATTCTGTCTCCATAACAGATCAGTGAACACTCACTGCTTAGCAGCAAATGGGGCAAAAACTCTTGATAAATCAATGGAAAAGCTAAAATGACGATGTTTAATTGTTGTTATTAAACACTATTTCATGTCTTTCATTTTGATTATGAGCACCAACAACCGACAAGAATGAATGATGAAAGCTAAGCTTTCCTTAAGAGTTTCTAGTAGAGAGAGGCTAAAACTAGACCACTTTAAATTCATGGTTACATC
Source organism: Argya squamiceps (assembly GCA_037834095.1). Lineage (NCBI taxonomy): Eukaryota > Metazoa > Chordata > Aves > Passeriformes > Leiothrichidae > Argya > Argya squamiceps. The sequence goes on from JBBMKD010000002.1 coordinate 3,319,530, forward strand.
ACCAAAATGTATATTTGAAACACTGCATCTGAAATCTTTTCTGAAAAGCTCCACACTCGGGTGGGTTTCTTTCCATGCCATACAACAAAACTGCAGTTGGATTCCAGCCACTAAACCATCAGTGACCCTGTGGAGCTGGGAATGTCTCAGAAGCTGCTGTGTAACATTTTCTGGTGACAGGAGTAACCCTCTCCACTGCCCAGAATGCAGAGCAGCCTCTGTGAGAACAGCAAGTGCCAAGCAAGGGCTCACTTCTCAAAGTCAGACCAAAAAAATCCCCTCTTGTACACTAATATATTCCAGGGCAAGACACAGCTTTGCTGGATTTATATGTGTGGCAGCATTCCTGCTGCAATCAGAAGAAAAATTGTCTTTTTAAAAATTACATTAATACGTAATTATATGACATAATGTCAGGTTGTAAACTTAGTCATTTCTTGTAATGCATGCTTGGATTTTATGAAGGCTTCAAAAAACCTTCACTCAAATATTGTGGGAAATCACGTGAAAACAACTGCCAAAATACTCAGAAAGGAGAAAAATAGAAAATGCTTGCCTTATTTTAACCAGTTTCTGAGGGGTCACAGAGGTCTCCCAAGAGAGTTCCAATCCACAGAGCTGCTGGAGATGAAATAGAGCACAGTGGGGCAGGGTGTGGGCTGCACTGCCTGTGTCCCTGACTGAGATCTCTGAGGTCTGTACCTTCCTATCAAGGCTTGGCAGAGGAAATGAAGCTCCATCTGTGTTACTGAGCTGGTTTTGGCCATTAGGAACAGAGAATGTAGAAGCAAAAGGCAGCTCTCCTGGGTTTGCTGCTCTGTTACTGCAGGCAAACATGGCAGCTAATCCCTTTTTATAAAACTGGCCTTAAAAATTACAGACTTTTAAAAGACTGGTTGGGAACTTTACTCTCTGAAAAGCTGAAAATTTCATTCCAAGTTCCAACCCCAAAGCACCTCCTCTTGTCGTGTGTGTATTGGCCCTTCTCTCCTCACTGGTATTGAATGTTCAGCAGAATTTCACTGAGTGCTGCTGCCCTCTGCCAACTTTGCTCTGTGGGGATGGATAATGAGGGTGTTGAAATCCCTCTCATAAGATCATCTCCCCAGTTCCCTGATGCCCTAAAGAACCAACCTTCCTGCAATGTGTCCTTGGGTTCCATCACACTGCCATGTCCAGCACTCCTCCCGTGCCCTCAGTTTATAGCAGAAATTTGTATTAATCTCCAGGACAACACCTTGCACTTCTTACTGTCATCATTCAGGTAATTTTTGTTCCTCCAGTCTTTAATGCCATGCAGTTCTTCTTGTATTTGATTGGGATCCTCATTAGGATGGTCACTGCCTTCTAACTTTGTGCCATTAATGTTTAATTGGTTTGGTTCTTCTGTTTTGTGCCAAGATAACTGATGAAAATGCTAAATAAAATGAGTCTTGGGACCAGTACTGGAGGTTATGCATTAATAAACTTCTCCCCATTTGATCATTTCTCTTTTATCACATCTTATTTCATCCCCATCAGCCAGTTTGTTTGGGGGTTTTTTTTGGAAGTATGTTTTGGTGCTAATTCCAATACTTTTGAGCTTATTAATTTCCCCCTGTAGCAGTTAATTTGGTACCTTGCAGGAATACAGATAAAGTTCATCTTCAGCCAAAGTTATCTTTTGGTTAAAAAAAAAAAAAAAAGAAAAAAGAAAACTACAAATCTCTCTTGTGGTGGTAAAGCCACTCCATACAACGTTCAGTTTTCCCTGCATCCCAGATTCTCAGGGCTTTTTTAACTCATCAGTGTGTGATAAGGGGCTGGTTCACTCCTGTTCCATTTTTATTTTAGGTAGTGTCAAGTGTATGGGTGAAAATGTTATTTCTAAGGTCTGTGCTTTTAAAAACAAAACACAAATCCCTAATTGAAAATAATTTTGTTCGCTCTGGTTCCTACAGCAGGATGGCAGAGCCCCTCATTATGTGATAACCTTATAACAAACTGTTTCTGTTCCAAATACACTTTCAAAGGTGTTAATCAGCTTATTTCGCCTCTTTAATGCAGATACATTCCAGTTCCCTTCAAGTAGCTACTGTTTTGATACAATTTTATCTTGTATTTCTGTTTATTATCAGAAAACAATTGTAACAGTGGGTTACTACCTCAGACTACAGAAACTCTTTAATTTGTACATTCATTCTCTCACTTGGATCACTTAAGACTCCTGTATACTCTGTGTGCACAGATTTTGCAGAGGTGTAGTTTTTGCTCCTCCACAGCCTTTTTGCTGCAGATGTTTATCTATTTTGACCTGAATTTGGCCTTTAGGGCCAGGCCAGTGTTGCCTTATGTACAAACCTCCAGGCACAGAGCAATAGATGCTGAGCAAAGCTCAAGAGCTGCCTTAAATCCCAGCCTGAGCTTGACTTACCTGTCAGGAGTGCCATAAACCCTCTGTTAGTGCACAGAGGGAGCAGTGGCTCTCCTTGATTTCAGATAGATACTTCAGCTAAAGGAAAAGGAGGAGTACTTGGTTTCATCCCCAGAAAAAGACTGGAGAGGTGCTTACTTGGGATTTTATTCTGATAGGACTTTAAGCATATGAGCTGTTGCTGAATCACAGTTTAAAAACACTATTGTGAAGCTTTGATTGGGTTTTCTGAAAATTACAGGTGTTCTTCTGGATAACAGAACTGCAAATAACTGTGACCCTTCAAACCAGAATAAAATAATAGGTGTCCAGCATTTAATTAATGCATTTCCATTAGCAACCCTGCTAGAAGGTGCTGATTAGGAGTTATTTGCATTTAATAAAAGAATGTGATGTAATGCAATGTAATACATTTTTCTTTTTGTTGAACTAATGTAAGCTTTATCAATAGTGCTGGAATGAATCCTGCACAGGGTATGTTGCATCTGTGTTCTGTACTGTTTGTGTCTGTTCATCTGACCTTCTCATTTGTTACTCTCAGTGCCAGCTACTGCTATTTCTATTTCAATGAACATTGTTTTTTTTTTAACTCGAAATGCCACTGTGTTTTCACTTTAGCAAGAGAATGTCACTGTCTGCGGAGTAAGAGCTGTTCAGGGCACTTGCTGGCAATCAGGGGATTAATCATTATTATGCTTTGCTGCTCACTATAAAATCCTCTCTTTAAAAACATATCTTTGTAGTAAGATGGAGCATGTAGGTTCAAAAGAGTCACATTGTGTCTCTGAGAACTTGTATTTCAGGTCACTGGAATCCACGGAGCTGAAATTCATGTGCTTGGGGGCCTGGTGCTGTCCTTGAGGAGGGAGGTTGTTCCCTTTTTTCTTTAAAGGATAAAAGAGACAACACCTTGTTCACTGGTGTTTGTTTGCTGAGCTCCTGGCACTGCCTGGCTGTGACTTCCTACAGATCAGGATGGATCCTCTGGGCTGCCCTGGGGAAACACCTTCAACCAGCATCTCCAGGGACACCTCAGCCATCTGCACTAAACCAGAGCCTGCACACACCTCCCCTTCTCCACAGCCTCTCCAAAGCTCATGTTCCCACCAGTAACACACAGAGCTCCTTTCCTCTGGGACCCTGGGCCTGGTGTGGGTGTGCAGAGACAGGTGGGTACAGGAATGGATCTCACCTTTGGCACAGGGAATACACCTGTGTAAATGTGCAAATCCTGTGGAGTGTCAAAGCTGTTCTGAGCATCCTGTTCCACCCTTCTGGCTGGTGTGGGGCTGAGCTGACCTGTGTTTTCAGGGAGAACATAAAATCAATAGAAGGTGCTTTGAAGTAATTTACTGTTCAGAGCTGCGTGAGTTCAACTCACAAGAAACTCATTCACTTCTTTTGCCTTCACATATCTGATTATGATTTTTGTCACAGTGTGCTTTATGTAAGGTATCATTCTATATGATCCTAGATATTATTTTTTTATTATTTACAGTATGTCTATATTATGTTTCTGTGTTGTTCATTACCTATTTTGACCTGTTTAGGGTTCAGTAACATATGTAATATATTTCTCTGACATCTATCTTTCTCACATCTTTATTCAGGAAACTTCCTTAGCTCCCTTTTAACACAAAAGCAGGATTAGAAGGCAAATTTTCATTATTTCTAGGGAAAACCCCTCATTTGTTGGCTCATTCCTTATCTTTGTGTGCTGATTAATGTTCACATCTTTGCCCAAAGCCTTATTTTTCAGGTCAGGTAATTCACTTCATGTTCTGTTTATGTTCTCTGCAGTTTCTTGGTATAGATGTTTTGCTCATTTGAGAAAACAGATGAAACCATGTTATGCTTTCAATATGTTTAAGGTCAAACATTAAAAATTCCTTCTATCTACTCACTTGAGATGAGACACTTGGAGCATTTCTTTGTGCTGCTTTATACAATCCTGCAAATGTCTGTGAAGGGCACAGTTATAAATCAGTAAATAAACCACCAAATTCAAAAAGCATCTGCTGGCGGGGCTGTGCTGCAGAGCTGAGCTGCAGAGCCTCACCTGTGGTTCCCTCCTGGCCTCCCAGAGTTTGGGAGACATTGTGTAGGTGACAACTCTGTTTCTAGGACAGGAGTTTGCCATTCCTGTGCCAATCCTGCCCTTCCTTTCTGACCAGAAAACTGGCTTAGGTGGAAAATGTCAGCCCTGTCAGAGCCATTCCCTTCTCATGTGGGAACTGACTGCTTTGGAGAAGAGGCAGCTTGGCTGGAGATGCAGAGGTGCCTCCTGTCTGTGGCAGGGATGGCAGGAGAAGAGCCCTGCTGTCCCTCATGGCACCTTTCAGTCTCTGAGCATTAAAGCAACCCCTTGGCAGGACAGAGAGTTTCTCCAGTGCCTCCTGCTCTCCAGGAGTCAGGGCATGTGCAAACCAGAGAGGTGCCACTGCAAATGGAAAAATACCATGTCTCCAGTTGGCTTCACTCCTTCATGGTTCTTACAAATGCCCATGACCATATTTTAGAGAAATGTATTCTTGTTCTCCGTGCAGATTCCTTGGGGCACTTGATTTTTGCTTTGTAAGCACTTTCTCTCTTCCTACATGGTATCCCCCAGCACTTCACTTGGGAACAATGTCCCCATCCTGAAAAGTTACAATTTGAAGTTGTGAACTTGTGTCCCAAGAGTATTCAAGCTGCTTTTGAACTTGGTTTTGGGGTACCTTCAACTGTTTCTTTAAGGATTCTCAGCTGCATCTTTTACTCTTGGTAGTTTGTGTCTGTATAAAATGCACAGTAATGCCCAGGAGGCTTCATTGCTGCATTTAAAAAAATACCCTAAAATCTGTATTTCACCTGCAGTCTCCATAACTTGACAGCCTGCTCACATTCCTCTGACTTTCAGAACCCTTGGATGAGGAGCAGGATTTTCCAGTAATGCTGGTTTTCCTTCAGATTGGCAGAACTGATACAATATTGTGCGACTTGAAATTTGTTCATCTTCAGAAGATTTATACAGGAATTAAGTGGTACATTGACCCTGTGTGTTCGTGGAAGCAAGTTCCAACCAGCAAGAAATTCCTTCTCCATGAATAAATCAGAATTTACTTGCTGTCCTTGAAATCAGAGTGTAATGGTTGTGCCCACGCACTGTCCTGTAACATGACGTGTTCCTTACAGCAGGGCACACTGGGTGTAAAATATCATCACTCTGTTTGACAGCTCTTTGTTTCCCTGTGCAGGAGCACTTGAGAATCTGACAACAGAGAATGAGGACCTTTTAATTTTAATGAAAAACTGACCCACGTTCTTACTCACTAAGTTATTCATCATGGTAATTTATAGGTCACATGCTACCCACTTAGAAAACTAGGATACTTGATAGAGCAAGAAAAACTGACTTTGAATCCCCAAGTACTTCAGAGAACTTGTGGTGATAAATGGGTTTTAATTAATTTAAATATAGTTGGAAGACCAGATGAAGCATTATTTTAAAGTGATAGTGAAAGAAACTACAGATTTGTAATCTCCTTTTTTCAGAGATCTGTGATCTCTTTATTTGTTATGTTTTCTGACATGATAACATGTAGGGGAGCATTCCTAAAGGATCTGCTCACCACAAACCCACTTCAAACATGTTTTATTTCAGAATTGCTGGTGATTTAATGGTTCCTGTTTGGTTCTAGCCTCTATTCAGCAGGTCACTATTAGAGTTACATAGAAAATTATATCACAGAGCTGCCTGGTGACTCAGAACGGTGCAGGACATATAGACACCCCCTCCAGACATCCTTCTGAGTGTCATCCTCTGGAAACAGAATGGAATTTTAAGCAAATGTAATATTTCCATGAGCTCCATGGCACAAACTGCTCAGTGTAAGCTGTATTAGCAAAGGTAATTTTACAGGCTCAAGCTGTACAATTGCAGTTATATTTTACAGCTGACCTCAACCATTCTTTAAAATAGCTGTTATCAAAAGGGATTGATTATGTTCCATTTCTAGTGGGTCCTTGTTCTTCCTGCTGACTTCTGAAATCATGACAGGCTCCTGAAGGAGCAATTTGCAATCTTGAATCTGATATTGTGGTCACTGGAGGTCTCGTGTCTCCTCCAACTCCTCTGAAGTCTGTGGCCCTGGAGGTTCAGTGAGACAGGTTTGGGCTGTTGACTCCTGATCTGGTTGAGATGCACGAGAAGGGGAATGCACTCAGAGCCCTGCAGCTGTACTGCTTTGATCTGGAGGATGGCAGTCCTCCTGCCTTGTGTGCTGCTGCCACACAAGTTACTGTGTAAACCTTGCCTCTGATCCTGAGGAAGTCCCAGCACTAATCAAGCTAATTATGGTTTGTAGCCCAATCACTGCACCCATGTGCAATTCAGGACCAAGTCAAGAAAGTACCTTTCACCAGGCCCCAAACTTGGATTCTCCCTGTTTCCAGCAGCCAGTTCCTGCAAGGCCCTTGCTTTTCTTGGGCAAAGAAAAGGGCACATTTAAGTCAGCCCTGCTGCGGAATTTCCTCTCACAAAAATGATTCACCATGTGCTCCTTCATGAGATATCTCAGTGACCCACAATTGGCTGGAACCTGGACTCAGTCTGGGCCTGGAAATTTTACATAACCCACAGCAAATATAGAAGCAAACTGATGAAGAACTGGCTAAATCTCTATGAAAAAAGCTTAGGGAACAAAGTGTCTATCAATTAATTAGCATGAAAGCCAAACACATAACCCTTTTTAATTTTTCTGGAGCTGTTCTTCAACTTCTCTTTACTCTTCCATGTCAAGAATTATTGTTTTAATTCATTTTTACCATGTAAATGTTTTAATAGGACAAAAAAAAAGTCTGTCTTGGGTACAGATATTTATCATTATTTTATTTGATTTCCTTTTATCACATCTGGTAACCTGGGAGGTAGAAAGGAGAAGCACCAGCCAAGGAGTGGGAACAGGCAAGGGTGAAATGAATTAGGAGGTTGAAGGGGTTCTTTTTCCAGTTTTTGACAACATTTCTATTAATGCTAATGCAACATAGAGAGCTACTACAAATATGAGGAGGGAAAAAGTGTTCCTTGAAAATACTTGGTAAAATATCCTGAACAATGCCTTTCAGTGCCACCACAAACCCAAGCACAAAGGCCATTTTAGTAGCTTCCTTTGTCAGATGAAAATAATGTTATAAAAAATTCCTCTGAAATGCCAGCCATGAGATAAATTTAATGTATGGATGAGAAATATGCATGGAATTCAGAACGTTAATTTGCTATTCATTAGCTCCCAAACACAAGTAAGCAGATTTAACTGGCAGTGTGGCTGAAAGTTTACCTGGGAGCGTGTCACTAATGAACAGAACAACTGTGATCAGAGGCAGCAAGTACAGCTTCTCAAATGTTTCATTGTGCATCCACAAAAATGTGACAGAGGTTGCCCATGCATCTGATTTCTAGTTTATTCTCTCTGTTCGTGGAAGAATATGATCTAGTTATTTAAATCATAAATACTGAAAGTAGTCTGTGCCCAAAGGAAGAGGATTTATGGGATGAAATAATTTAGCACAACTGTTACTTCCCTGATTTGTGCAGCTAACTTGGGGATGTTGCAATATTTGTCTCTTATTCATAGCAGGGAAAGGTTATTTTATTTGAAAATATTTGTTTGTTCTGTCTCAGGGCAGACAGTCTGTGTTTTGAGCAGAACATCACCCAGTCACTGTAGGAGGAGGGAATACAGGTGACCTGGCCCCTGATAATTAACAGTTGTGTTAATTACCAATACAGCTTTGCCCCTAAGGAGTAACAGCTGTAGCCAATAGGGATGAGTGAGATAAAAGAGGGAGTTGTTGCATTACACACCCAAGTAAGTGTTCTCCATATTAGGGAAAGAGTTTAAGTTACACACCTGGAACTTCTAAGGAAGAAGAACCAGAATTTTCTGTGCTTCTCCCGCTGCAATTGGCCCGGTGCCAGCACAAAGGCCCCTGTTGGATCTTTGCAATGTGTCCTGTAGCTGTTTCTGTGGGGCAGCTTGCCAAAAACCCCTCCTTGATCGTTGTAAACTTAAGAAGGAGTACAGAGTCTCTTGGTGCTTCTTGGGGTGTCTTAGCAGGTGCAAGGGCCTTCCCTGCACTGTGCATGGCTTTTATTCTTTTATCTTGTTTTGTTTGTTATCTTCTCTTTTATTAAAACCTTTTACTTTTTCAAAGCACTCCCAACCAGCTGTCTCATTAATTATTATCAAGCCATTTCTGGGAGGTTGCTGGTGAGCCCTCAGAGCTTGATACACCTTTGTGGGGCTCATAACACGCTGGCCTCAGGCAGAATTGTATCAGGGGTTGGCTGGTGAGGGGAGGATCATCATAGAGGAGGGACTTTGAGGAGCATGAAGGAGAGAATCATGAAAAAGGATCCCAGGGAGAGAGAATCCCTGCAGTGAGGTCAGTGTGGGTGTGCAGTCAGAGCCTGTTGGTGGAACCTGCAGTCACAGTCT
>JBBMKD010000002.1:3336428-3371894 GCA_037834095.1 Argya squamiceps
ATGATGAGTCATACAGGGGGTCCTTGATGGCCCATTAACGAGAGATAACTCCCGGTGGGAGTTATCTGCGAGCCATGCAGCAGGCCACTAACAGAAGACACCTTAACAGAAGAGGGAGGGGGAACCTGAGAGAACACTGCTTTGACAATTGGTCTCAACAGTTGATGAAGATGGTGGTAGAATACTTTGTGCATATCTTATACTACAACCCAGGATACAGTGTGATCCCAGCAGAGGTACCTCACCAAAGCCCCACCCCTTGGCCACAGCCTAGACTACTCCACAAAGATTTGTTACAATCTGAATACATTGGTAGAGAAGTAACTCAGTAGATGGAGGTTTCCTAACTCACAGGACATTTTGATCCATTCTCGTCCCTGAACATCCTCCCTGGGCTGTGTTCATCTCCAGGAGCTGAAATGATGCTCCTGCCAGTGCTCATTCAGCTGTGGCCTGGCACTCCTTGCAGTGCTGGGCATTCCTTAGGGTAACCACTGTCCTCCTGCAGTGCCACAAAGACACAGGACACGTGGAGGCAGTGGGATACTCTCTGAGTGGAGGACTCCCAGCACCCAGCTGCCATTCCCAGTTTGCCCCAGTGTGCAGCTGGAAGCAGACCTGGTGCAATCAGTGCTGGCTTGCATGGTTTTGTTCTATGAAAGCAGCATGGGAAGACCTCAGAGGTGCCCCCAAGCCCAGCTCCTGCTAACACTGGCATGTCCAGGGTCCCTGCTGTGCTCCAGCACCCTCAGCTCCCTGTGTTGGACAGGACTTGCTGATGTTGTGCTTCAGCCCAGGCTCAGGTGCAGTGCCCTGTGCATGGAAGTGCCTGAGATTTGCATTTCATCTCTCTGAATCAGCACAATTCCCCTAAATGCCCTCTTCAGTAAACTCCTAATTGCCAGCAATTTATGCCTTCACCTCTTTATTGCAGCTTGAGAAGTTTGCAGTGAATTTGGCTTGTGATTTTGTGTTTGTAGCAGTTAAATCATTTCTGTTCTGAGAACTTTAAAGAAACATATGCCTTAAAATCAGCAAAGCATTTACTACTTTTGCACACATGGTGAAGTCTATTCTATTTTACTGTGTTACATTACTAAATAACCTTGGTTGTTATTCTTCAAGGTCTCAGTGTGTTGAGCCATTAACAACTATGGAATGTATCAAAACTGCATTAGAGCTGCATAACTACAAGCTAAGGGGTAATCAAAGATCTGTCAGGCTTAACATAAGCATATGGACAGCTCTCCACTACTAATATAGGAAAAAAACCCACTTAATTTGGAATTTTTAAGCAGAAGTCCCTAAGGATGCTTTTACCTAAATGATCTTCAACTTGTACAGTGCACGTTGAAACACCAGTGCAGGAGAATAGGGAACTGAGAGTTATGATAGTCTGAAAGGGAGAAGGAGCACATGAATATTTAACCTGTGTATATATATAAAATCAGTACAGGGATAAACAATTTGATGAGTAATAATGCATATATTTAATTCATAGTTTTATGCATTTTTAAAGGAAATGTAAGCAGGTGGAGGCTTGACTTTAATTAAAATAGCAAAAGAAGCATTCGGGCCAGTTTAATCTCTGCCAAACTTTGAAACACATGTGACAACTTCTCAGAGTTGCAGTTCCTGAAAGAGAGGGACCAGAAGAATCTGTGAGGTTTAGCAGAGTTCTGGGTGCACTTGGGTTTTTCACACAGTCTGCAGGATTTGTGGAAATACAATATATTGAATATATCAGGTCTTTCCAGTGGACAGGCCTTTCATCATCTGAGTAACATCCGTGCCAAAGTCGTGGAAGTTGTCAGCTGTTCTGACACTACTTTTTGTATTATTAAGCTCAAGAAGTGATTAATAAAAAGAGAAATGTGGCACTGAATGGTGGAAAATACATTTTTCTTCTTAGGGTCACTGTCAAGCAGTTTTTCAGGAGGAATGACATAGTTTAAGAAATTCAGACCTTGAATTTGTATTGACCCAGAGGGGATATGACAAGAAAGAGCTGCAGTTTAATTTCCTGCAGCTTGATGCAAAAACAAAGTCCAGTATAAGAGCTGAAAAGATCCTCTGAAGAGCAGCAAATTGCTGCATCCCTTCCCCAGGAGCAGCCAGGTGGTGTTTGTGTCACAGGCTGCAGTTGGAATTGGTGTTGTGCTGCTGAGATCCACACAGGCCTCTTCTTTCTTCCCAAGAACTTATGTAAGCCCCAGGATTTATATAAGCATAAACGAGAGACATGTGAAATATGAGAGTGGAAGAAGTACAATCTAATGTATACCACTGGGATATAGTATAGAAAGTTTATACATATATATATATATACATATATCCAGAAGAGAGAGGCTCAGTGCAAGAACTCCTAGGAGAAGTTATTTGCTGGAATCAAGACAGATTTTGCCATAATGTGTTCACCAGCAACTTCTGTATTGTGATTTATTGAGAAGCCCTGTTATTGCTTTTAATTTTGAAAAGCCATCTATAACCTGTGCACAGGAATAAAACTCAAGAAAACCATATGTGCAGGATATTGTTGTTAGTGTCTTATGCTTTATGTTTCTTCAAGGCGCCTTAAATGATTTCTCCATTGGCAGGTCTTTATTTTGTGATTATTGCAGGCAGCTCTGCACTCCAAGTGAATTAAATCCTGTTGTGTTCCTGCTGTTTCTTCAGAAAAGCAGCTGTTTCATGTCTGTCTATATGAAAACAAAATCAGGCAAATATATAAGTTTTTTTCCTGATATTGCAAATGTTATTATTAATCATTTTCTTGCAGTAATTTTGGAATAGGTAGGGCTAGGAGGAGGATGAAGAAGACAACGTGGTGTTTCACAAAGTAATTGAGGATGGCTGTGCCACGTGTGCAGACTGCAAGGGAGGAGAATCAAAGATGTTTGTGCTGATGAGCTCCCATGATGTTACAGAGGACACTGGGAAATTCAGGCCAGCCAAGGCAGCCCTCTATCTGCTCTGTCACAGCTGAAGAGAATAATAATATAATAGTCCAAGCTGTCTGCAGTAGCAAACCCCCCTCAGAACTGTCACGTTGTCTGCGTTTCACTGACATGCACTGAAATATCCGTGTCGTCTTCTGCTGATTTCTGTGTTTCCTTGGACAGTTGCCCCACGGGTGACACTGAGCAGTGAAGTGACAGGGTTTGGATCACATGTCACTTGTGGGGTCCCTCAGAAGCTCCCCCTTGGCAGTACAAAGGCTGTGTGTGCAGAACAAATGAAAAAAAGACTCTCTGTCAAGGTAATACTCTCAGCCTTGTGACTCTGAGTGCTGTTGCAGCCTTGCAGCTATGTGTGTGATGCACAATCAATCTGGAAATATGAGTATCTGGACTAGCTGTTGTTCTGGCAGCACTGACAGCCTGCACTCGGGGCCACTGTGCACAGGAGCCTGGTGCTGTGTGCAGCTTCAGAGCTGCTGGGAGCAGAAACTGGGACTGAGAGTTCCCAGGTAACTACAGACACCAGATAACATAGTGCTCTCCCAGTGTATTCTTTCCTAGAGGGAGTGTTAAAGGTGTAGCTACTGTTTGGCTGCCAACCAGTTGTAGGGATGGGAAGTCCTTCCTGAATCAGATGCAAAATAACTAGATTTATTTCCTGGCAAAAAACCAAACTGTGTTTACTCAGATGTACTTACTGACCTAGGAGATGGGTGTGTAGGTACCTAAAACCAGTAACAGGGGCAGGTGAGTGGGAGTTAACCCAGATGCTTCCTGCAATTCTCCAGGAAAATCTCCTGATCATGATGTTTAATCCTTTGTGGAAAGGGATAAACACTCTACAGCTGTGTACCATTCTTACTGGAATCAAGGAGCCACTCTCTTGTCAGAGCAATGATGTGGCCTCTGAGGTGCAGCAGGAAATTATTGTGCACCTCTTGCTTCTGTGGGAGGAACCAGATTCAGGGGGGCTGAGCTGTGCCCTCGAGCCAGGTCTCAGTGGGGAGGCTGTGCCTGTCTCTCCCCGACGTGTGCATGCAAATGAAGGAGACAAATATCTCGCCATGCCTGCATATAAATGTGCCGTTTAAAAGTTTTAATATTTTTGTGTCTGAACTTCTCAGGTTCAAATTTTAGAAGTCATTGTGTTTGTGAGGGTTTTTTTTTTCCCCTTCCCTAAATTAGCATATCTCTGGTTGTTAGGGAAATGCACACGGTACTTTGTCGATTGAAGCATTAATTGCCTTAGGCCTTCACGCTGCAACAATCTGAATTATTTTTTTCATATTCCCCTCCAGTTCTCCAGTTTAGAAACAGTGAAAGCTGAACTCAGTCAAAGAGTAAGGCAAGTTCCTAAGCCCTGGGTTTTATTCCATGAATTAACAGAGCTCTTGGGATAAGGGGGCTGTATCTTGGCACTCCTCTGAAGGCCTTAGCTCACTCTTTGTGGGCTGTAAAATCAGTGGCCATAAGGATAATCCACGTGTGAGCATTGAGGGGAGCAAATGCAGCGTGCCTCCCAGCAGCCCACAGCCCATAAATGGGATCATAGAGTGCAAATCATCTGCATTTAGTGGGACTGCTGCACTGAGAATATCCATTATCATCCACACTCTCCTTCTGGGCTCACAGCTGCCTTTGTGCCCAATCAGATGTGTGCCTCAGCAAAGAGAAACCTGCAAAGGGGTGGATTTGGACAGTGTGATTGATCCCAGTGCTCAGGGAATACAACTGGATCCACACAATTAGCTGTTTCTGGCAGGAATGCCCCTGAATGGCTGGTTCCTGTGCACTTTGCACTGCTTTTCATATATGCTGGTCAGAAGAACTAGAATAATGTGGCCATTCCTAGATACAAACATTTTTTTCACCAAAATGAATTATGAAAAATTCTTCAGATTATTACATTAAAAGTCTTGGATTATTTGCTCTACCCCTGGATTACTGGATATTGTTCGTGTTGCATAAGGTCTTAAGAGTTTTCTCTTGTTACACAGGAGACATTCCTGAGCTATTTTAAGAACTTAAATTTAGTTCCAGAGAAAAGTAGAGAGGACATGGCAGCTTTTGAGAGGGAGGTGAAGGACCGAGGCTGGTTTTCTGCCTTTCATCTTGATAAATTGTGTAACAGCAACTGGGCAGAGAAACATTTTACTCTCTGTAAAAGCGAGAGCGAGCTCTCCTGGGGGCTGAGGGGCTCCCATGTGTGCAAGAGGGATGAAAATTCAGCAAAGGGAATGAGGGGATGCTGGGGAAGGTCAGTGCCACTATGTGTTTGTAGGTGCAGATGGAGCTCTCCCAAACCAGGTCATAAGTAATCAAATGTGATCTGATGATGTTGTTGTGATCCAGTTGCTGCCTTGGAGTTTGCTTGAGTTTGGATGGCCATGTTTCTCTTTGCTCTTGGCCAGCTAAATTGCAGGATTCTTCTTTCCCCCAGCAAACATAGGTAAATTTGTTTTGCTGGTACTTTTTTTAATTCTTCACATACAACCCAAGGAATAAAAAGCTGTTTTCCAAAGCAAGGGTTCATTAGAAAAATGTCAGCAACATTTTAGATTGCTCCAACACTTGGTGTTTCATGAGGAAAATGCTCTAAGTGCACACAAACCCTTGTGGCACACAGGTTGGAGATATTTGAGAAATCTGTTCCTATTTGTGAACATTCCAATCCTATCCTGTTCCTTCAAGCAGCAATTTGAGTTAACATTATTACAATTGTTTTACCTGGAGCTTTTATAGAAGCAGCCACACACACAAATTGTCAGAGGGAAGAGAACAAACTTAGTAAGGTAAAATCACTATTAGACTTAGCTGGAGTTTACTAAAATGCAGGTTCATTAAACCCACTGTTAATAAGAACACTTCTTCTTGGTTAGGAGCTCTAGAGCTCCCCTTTGAGCTTGGAGTTCATCTAATTTCTGGAAACAAGTGGCAAAGAGGGTGTCACCTCTACTTTGCAGAACTAAAGACACACAACTCTAGAGATGCTGTAGCTGATACTGAAGAAATCAGGTACATACAGGCTTGACCTTTGAAAGAAAGACATTTAAAGCAATGAACAGAAACATCAGCTGAGGTCACTTAACTTAGAGATGTGAATTTCAGTTTTCTCATGCTGAAAAGCTGTGTCCTGTTTTTCTGTGCCATTTTCCTCCCTGGAGAGTTGACATTTGTGTAACTCCAGAGCATGTCTACTGTTGTACAAGGGCTGGAGATCCAGGCCAGGATTTTTTGAGCACACCAAGAAAGAGCTCAGCAGGCAGGTGCTGCTCAGTGCAGAGCTGGGCCATGACCCATAGATGCAGTGTTGAAGTAATTCCTGTGCTGAGCCAGGAGCCATGTCCCAGCTGCAGCTCTGCCAGGGGCTTGTCACAAACATTCTTCATGTGGAAAGGATTTTGCTACTGGGATATCATATGTGGAAAAAAGTAAAGTCCAAGAAAAAATCCAGCAGCATTGGCTTTGTGGATGATGGGGCAGAGAACAATGGGAAAACCCAAGAGAGACAAGTACCTTTTTCTCCCTTCCTGTTCTGCTCGTTTTTGCAGTGGAATGAAATGAGGACTGGAGGAAAGTAAAAATGATGAATAGGTGAGAAAAAGAAGGGCACTGCTTTCATTGGGCAGCTGCTTCACACAAGTGTGTCCTCAATGGGAAAGAAAAAGAATCCCTTCCAGGTTATACCAGCTGTGAATCTGACTTCTGTTTCTTACTTTAGTATAATTTATTTTTCTTTTTTTTGTTGTTTTTATTAAAGATTTATCTTGTCTCCTTTTAGTTCCCAGGAAGAAAACCTGCCCAAGAGCACAGTTTTAATGAATCCTCTGTAATTTTATACCCAAGCAATACTTCCAGTGATAAATACCAGGGAACTTGTTTGCCTTTGTAAAAGCAGCTCTGCCTGGATTGACTAACATATTGACTGAAAAATATTTTGAAGCTCTGCCTGTTGTTCATCCAGAGTTCTGTTTTGCAGAGAGAATAACCCCCTTTTCCAGGCAGTCCTCCACTGACTTCTGTTGTCTTTGAAAATGTTCCCCTTCTCCTCTTGATATTCAATGCCATCTCGCTTGCCTTTTCTCCTTGGGAGCTGCACAAGACAAATCCTGGCTGTAAATTCAGAAGCTTTCTTCATATGAAATGAATTTCACTTAATGCATCTTAGGGAGAAGCATTTAAGCTGTTCAATTGCTGAACTTTACCTCTCTCAGTTTCTTTGTTAGAATGACTTGCCACTCCTTTCGTTTGATCATTCAGTAAGTAATTTCCCTGTGATTTCTAACCCCTAATGTTGGGCTCCATTCAGTTTGTCCAGAATTGGTTTTTTTGAGTCCTCGTTATTCCCTCCATTAGTAAATGTTGTTTTAAGGAAAAGCATTTCTGTGGGCCTGCCTTGAATTTTGCTCCTCTCCTTCCCCTTTTTCTCATGCTGCAGCTGGTTTTGCTCTCTCCAAGCTGAAAAATCTAGAATCAGAGCCTTTATTCTTGGTAACCTGTGGAGTAATAAATCACTGATCTCCCTTTCCCAAGTCAGAAAGGGAATTTGGGATTGCAACTACAGATAGGCAAAAGATGCTGCTGGCTATTGCAGCCTGTGCATTCAGATACAAAGCATTTAAACTTTTGGGGATGGAAATGTTTTTCTCAGTAATCAGACTGAACATTCAAATGAAAGAAAATAAAAGCTCAACCTTTTAATCTCAGTCCTGTGAAACAAGTTGTGATCATATGCCTACCTCTGGAAGGGAAATGAGTGTGATTAATGAAGCAAATCACACATTTTAACGTGTATGATAAAACAGTATGAGAAAACAATATCTTTAGCAATTCAAAATATTGTTATTTGCATCTTTTTTAAATCTGCTTTTTCTTTTCATTGCCTTCAAATTCAGGTAGGCTGGCATTTATTACCAAAACATTTCTTTTTCATGTCTTTCCCTTCCTATTTGCCTTTCCATCTCCTCTGCATATAATATCTGTGTCCATTGCTCTCCCTCTCAAATGAAATGCTTTTTGTATTGCAAGTTTTTCTATGTCTTTCTGCAGATAAATTAACCAAAGGAGGGAAGTTTGCAGCAATCTTTCCCGTTGCTACTCTGGGAGTTAACAGGAATTTAGAAAGGGTAAAACACATCTCTAAATGTTAGATCCATTAACTTACTGACCTTTAGAAAGGTTGGGTGGCAAGTGGCTCCTGGTGTGCCTGGCAATTCTCAGTCATTGCAAACTGCCTAAACACAGGGGTAAGTGAAAGCTGAAGGCCATACTGAGGGTTTCATATTCCACTGAAAGGACTGGAGAACCCCTGGGTTCAGCCAGCCTGTGAAAGAGGCCGGGATAATTCCCACCCTCTTAGATTAGACTTACCTTTCCTGTGCTCCACCGTTCTCTGCTCTTCAGAGGTTTGTTTAGTGGACTGGTTTTACCTTCACTCCCACTGAAAATAAACTTATCTCTCAGACCACAGCTATTGTGGTGTCATTCTTAAGGTAGCAATCACAGATGGTTTTATTCCTCAAGCATGAAATTCCAAGCTCTGTTTAAAAAAAAAAAAGCTTTTTTTTTTCTTTTTTGCTCCTCACTATTTCTACTGGAAGGCTGTTTGAAGTCTTCATAAGTCTAATTCTTTTCCTTTCTAGGTTATAGTTGTTCATAATTGGTCAATTCATACATTCACTTAAATTCTTTCGCTTAAAACATCACCTTTTCTCTTGCAGCTTTAATTATCACCTCAGACTCATCCTCACTCTGATCCTAGTTTGGATCTGCTACATTACATCTTCCAGGCTCTTTATTTCCTAGATCTTCCCCTTGGATTTGCCAGCTTTCCCACTTAGACTAAGCTGTTAAACTAGAGTTTACAGTACTCCAGATGAAGTTGCATGAGGAATTTTAAAAAGAGCGTTGATACTCCTTCACTTGTGTGTGTATCCCCATTTGAGGGTGCTGAGGCCCTGGCACAGGTTGCCCAGAAAAGCTGTGGATTCTCCATCCCTGGAAGTGTTCAAGGGCAGGTTGGATGGGCTTGGAGCAATCTGGGATAGTGGGAGCCATGGCAAGGGGTGGAACAAGATGGGCTTTAGAGTCCCTTCCTACCCAAACCATTCTATGATTTAGTCTGTGATCAAAGGCATTTCCCTAAGGGCTGACACGTTGGAAGCAGGAGAGGAAAATCATGGTCAGGGAACCCTGTCTGTGATCAGTGCAGTGGGTTGCTCTGAAATCCCTGATGAGCCATTCTCTCCCTGAGAAAATTTCTTCAATGTTTAAGGTTGTCCCCCAAAAAATGAGGACAAGGGCTGATCCTTTCCAACATGTTCCTGAGTGGGGAATTCTAATGGTCAGTGCAAAATAAATGAGTGCAGAGTTCAGGAAATATTCTACAGTAGTGTTCTCATACTCCAAAAGGTGAAGTGGTTTTGGCTGGCCTGCTGGAGGAAAGGCTGTTCCCTCATCAGAACTTCTCTCTGTCTGTGTGGGGAGTTTGATTACAATGAATGTGCAGTAAATCTTTAAGATGTCAAGGCATATTAAGGTTTAATCCAAGAAAAAATGTTTTCTCTTTCAGCTACTTTGATTCCATGAGAATGCTAATTCCACTTTGGCATGTTCTGGGAATCTGTCATTGTCATGCATCTGTCATCTGACCAAGAGTCAATATTGGGATGACCAGTGCTCCCCAGTGTGCCCTGCAGATAGTGGGATTATCTGTACCAGACATCTGTGAAGTGTTTGTGTCCCTCAGGAGGAACTCTGGGTCTGATGGTGTCACCTCAAGGGTGGACTCATTGAAGAGGGATCTCTCTGTAAAGATTGTTAACTCAGTATGAGAAAAGTTACAAATTCAGCATATTCCTGCAGATAAGCTGTAACTGGAGTTGCTTTGAATCTCTAAGTTACATCTTTTCAGACCCAGGATGTGCCATATGAATCCAAACTTTCACAGTCTGTGTGTCTGTTCACATTTGATTTTTGAAACAGCATTTTCTTACTTTTTCTCTATCCTGTGCTCATTTGAGTTTTATGAAAACTTCCTCTGGTACATGTCCAGAGACAGATCAAAACCTGTGCAGTTAATCCAAATTCAGAATGTCACTGCAGACTTCTCCAGACCTACCTGATGAATGAATATTTCTGAATTGCATTTCCCACACTCCTTTATCAAAGCTCTATTGCTTATTTTATATTGTTGGATCTCTTTTATATTTTCATGTCAGCTGTAACTACATTTCCTCAAGTATTTTTCTCTGCCAGGTTTGGCTGTTACATTGAATGAGAAGAGATTATTTTGTGGTATGAAGATGGGTCATTTAAGACTGAATTGGTTTTTGCTTACAAAAGAAATTTTCCCTGTGAATCATGCATCTTGTAAGAAAGAATAGTATCAAAGGTGTGTCTTTATGTTAAGAGGCAATTCCAACTTATGTCTGACTTTTCCAAAATTTACCAAATGGACATCAGTGCTACAAAGTAAAATGGAAGTTGCTTCTCTAACTACATTTTACTGTTTAACTACATTTAAACAATTCAGTAGTTTGCAAATAATAGCCAATTAACATTTTAGTTGAGAATCAGGCAAAATTTTCCATTAAATCTTTCTGCTTCGTACCATTTGTTCATCTAGCTGTGAAAGATTCCATCTCAGCTGACTAATCATCTGGAAGTTTCTCCCCATGTGGTCTCTGGAGAGATAAAGAGCTATTTTCTGAATGATGACTCATCTGATCCAAAAATTGTTTTTAAAACCCCAAGTATAACCTGTACTTAGGTCATGTGAGGTGAGATGGTGAGGTGTGACGCTGGAGGAGTTCTCACATGTGCTCATGAAGATTAAAGGTTTGTTTAAGATGATGTCTAATACAGATATTTGCATGTTCTGGAGGGGTCCATGGCCATCTTTGATGTTTGCACAGTTTAATCCTGAACTTTCACCTTCCATGGCAAATTGATACAATGGCAAGAGCCTGGAAGGAAAACTCAGGGGGTCTTGTTCCTTCTGGAAGGATCTTTCCCCTTGTCCTGGTTCAGGCTGGCCGTGCTGCTTCCCTGGCACTGGGAATTGTGCATCCATTGAGCAGTGGATCAATTGAGCAGTGATGCTCCTCCTCTGAAGGCAGCTGGAGCTGCCAGGGTGCCACGGCAGGGATGGCAAAGGCTGCACTCCGTGTTTGGAGCTGAGCTGTCGAGGGAGAGGGAAAAACATTTAATCTGCTGCTAAGCGAACAAAGAGGAGCTGAGGAGGGAAAGGATGAGCAGGAGGGAAACAGCAAGCACTTCACAGAAAGGAGTGATTGAGAGCTCTCAGGAGTGCCAAGGAGCAGGGAGGGAGAGGGGTTTGGAGAGAGAGTGGGGTTTGGAGAGCAAGCTCTTGTCTCATTGTCTCCTCAGGAGTGTTCATCTGCAGCACCTCTCATTAGAGTGTGTGTCCTCTGTAAGCCATGGCCAGTCCTGCACTTGGAATTAGCCTCTCTGCCTGCATTCATAAAAACTAACAGCATTCCTGAGCCCATTCGGATTCTTATCTCAGCAGTTTATTTTCAGATCCCAGCACTGTTTTAAAATGTATCTCAATACAAACCCCTGTTAGTGGTTAACTGGGTGAACCTGGGTTTGATTCAATATCCCCATGATCTCAATCCCAACAGCTTTATTCTATCTCTCCTTTTTAAAGTGCACCTTCTATAATAAATACGCAGTCAAAAGAAAATGTGCTAATGCTCTGAACAAAGCAAGCTTTGATTTCATGCTTTAGGAAATCAGTCACATTTTATCATTCTTGCCAGTTGGTGCTTCCACAAACACAACCTGTAGCAGCTTTTTTTTTCCCCTTTGGAGAGCTTGGGAAAGCTGAACTCCCTCACAAACTACCAAATTCCCATTGATCAAAGCAAGAAAAAGGTAAATCCATTTGTATCAATGACAAATGGATTTAAGATACTCTATTTGGGTCCTTTTAAAGTCAATAATCTCTATAAAAGATCTTTCTGACTGGATTTCCAATATGATTTTTTTCTGTGTCGTAGAAGTCTCAAAATAAAGAGTCAAAGTACTGTACATAAATGTTTATATATCTCCCAAAACCGACAGGATTTTTTTGAGTATCTGTGACCTGCAAGGAAAATACTAACAGGACCAGCTCTCATTGGGCTTGATGGTGGAATAGCTGAAACCCTAATTAATTGGCACTAACAGATGGAGCTGCTCTCAGAATGTCACCTCACTTCAGAATTACTCCTCCCTAAAAGTTGGAAATAACAATTAGAACTTTGCAGAATTGGTCCTTTGTATTCTTGCTCTTCCCATGTTGCCAGGAGATAGAAAATGGGGGAGAGAGGGCACACGTGGCACTGAATATGTGTGATCACACATACTGGATTGCCATGGTAGTAGAGTCTCTTTAAAGTGTCTGATTTGCTAAATTGCCTTAACCAAACATAGTAGGGTGACAGCTTACAATAAATTAATTATTAATATTTTCCTCTTTTTAATAGCCAGGGAAGGATAATAAAAAAATAAATAAAATCTGGACCTAGCAAAAACATATGTGCCCCAAGGTCAGTCAGAGTCAAGTGAAAAATAGCTGTGAGCATCAGTGGAATTCAGACTTGGGGAGGATCTGAGAAAGGGAGAGTGGTCTAAATTAGAACTTCAAAAAAGCCAATTATTTCTCCCAGAATCTGCTCCATTCCCTCTCATGAGCAGACTTTTTCCCAAAAGTGCATTTAAAGAGTGTGGAGGGCCAGGCAGGGAGGGGAGAGAGCTCACAATAGAAAGCTTTCTCCTAAATGCAGTATGTACCCAGAGGCTATTAGAGGACTTTTGAGTAAACTGTGTCATTGTACCCTGGCTGAAAAACACTGGAGCCTGTAATTATGCTGTGCTGTATTTATTCACTGGTGAATTCTTTTAGCTCTTTTTCTCCCCATAGGATATTCTTTATGTACAGGTTGCATGTTTGGGATGCACTTCATTTTTAATGCCGTTCATAATTTAGTTTTGGAGCCACCATATTTATTAGAACAGTATAGCATATAAAAGCCACCTTTTTGCCTTTGTGCAGCTAAAATAAATAACATATATAATACATATCCATCTCAGTGCTGAATATATTAAGGCACATTCACAATGCTCTACTTCCAACATGCAGCTCTATGATTTAACTTGGCTCTGTCCTATTTTTTTATTAAATCAGACAGATTGGTGATCTATTTTGCAGTGCAAAATGTAAGCAGTCCCTGGTACTCTTCATTCTCTGCACACCCTCTGTTCTTTAAGATATTTATTGAAATGGTTGGTGAGGTGCAACAAGCCAGACATAATATTCCTCTTGCCTTTTGTGGGACTACGCTGTAATGAAGAATTAATAACAGAGTCCTGAAGAATATTAATCATACTTTCACAAGCCAGCAGGGAACAATTTAAGAGCAGGAAAAGTAATGTAACAGTCCAACTCATAGGCCCATGCAGAAAATCAGGGAGAAATGGGCCTTGGCAAAGGGCTTTCCTTCATCTCCAGTGTGGGGGAGCATTGACACAGCTCATCACGGAGCTGCTTCATCCGCAGCACATCCCTGCCCTCCCGAGTGCCTGGCTCTGCTGGCAGCACTCCTGCCTGTCCTGCACTCCCTGAAAAACCCTGGCATAGAGGTGAGGCTCAGTGGAAACCACCCACCCTTTGCTGTGAGAACAGCACAGACTCACAGGATGGTCTGGGCTGGAAGGGATGTTAAAGCCATGTCCCAGCCATGGGCAGGAACACCACTAGCCCAGGTTGCTCCAAGCCCTGTCCAACCCAGCCTTGGACACTTCCAGGGTATCCCCACTTGAGATAAAAGTGATCTGACAACCTTCATACATTCATAGAGAGCAGAGGAAAAAATCATGTGGCCAGTGAAAATATTTACTTTTTGATATTTTCAGACTATCTCCTTACAATCTTTACTCTTTTTCATTTTATAGTTCACCTTTTGGGAAACAGACCTGAAATTAAATTTCAAAATGCAAAAGCAGTTTTATGCAAACTTCCCTTTAAGATTTTGCACCTCAAAGAAATCAGAGGGAACATTCCAGTCATTCCTAAGTTTTTTCCAATATTTTTCCAGGTCTGGAAAATCACCTGAAATCTCTTCATTTGGGAGAGCAGTTTCAATTTTGATAAATCACTGTTTCTAGAGGAAAAAAATAATTGTGTCAGAGGCAGTGTGACTAGCCAGAGGGCAAAGCTCCCACTGAGGCTGTGCAATACCAGCTTTTCTTGATGTGATAAATTTATGATAACTCTGCAGTAGTTAATGCCTTCCATTTTTCCAAAATGCAGGGTCAGAAGTTGACCCCACAAAACATCTTTAATAAAAATTATAATGATACAAGTATAACCTGTGAAAGAATTAATTTTTCAGAACCTCTTAAAGTATTACACAGAGGGTAATCATGTTCAAAGAGCCCTATTAATTAGTCGTTGTGTTAAACTGGTAAAGGCTTTATGGAGGAGCCCACAGTGTTGCACTGCAGTCCTGTTCTTTAATCAGGATAAACACATTACATCAGGATAGATGTGTATTTTTAGCTGTTGAGGAACTTCACTAAATCGAGAGTGCTGCACAGAAATTACTGACATGTAGGAAGAGGGGGGAGGAGGGGGGAAATTTGGGCTGTGTGATGATTATGTGGGGAAAACCCTCCCAGTCCTAGCCCAGGTGTGGGGTTCTTGCTGGGCTGAGCCCTGGGGTGCTGTGGCTCAGCCCTGCCTTGAGCCAGGAGAACCTGGCAAGCTGTTTTCCACCCCTCTGTTGGCAGAAGAGGCTGCTATCCTGAATGCCCTGCAATGTTATCACAATACACAGACCCAGGTCATTCTTCATCCCTGGCACACTCCTCAAAGGGGCTCCTTGCCCACCAAAGGTGGCACATGTGCTGTGTGTCCTTGGGAAAAGATTCCAACTAACAGTTTCCAGTGACTCCAGGACCTTCAGGACTGTTTTGACTCTTGCCTAAATGTAGGGATTAGGTCATGAGGTTGTTACACTCTGTCTCCTTCCTTGATTCTCCTCTCCAGGAGCACATGAGGCTTCTCCCCAGTTTAGCTATCCAAAGAACACAGAGATGGGAAAGACTGGTTTGGGGTTTTAGGGCAGGAGCATCCCTTGTCCAAGGATGGAATTTTTTTTTCTGGATGTGCATGCTGGGTGACAAGGAAAAGGCCTTGTCAAGCCTCTAAAGGAGGGAAATGATGCCTTTAAGTTTCAGCTTTCATATTTTTCAGATTCTGTGCTGCCTAGGGGTGCAGTTCTGAGCCTCACAGTAAGTGTCAGTCAGGTCTCTTCAGAGAATAGGGAGACAAAAGAAATCCTTTTCCTACTGGAGACCATGGGCACCTTTCAGCCCCAAAAGCACAAACAATTGTGGACTGAAGGGAGAACAAGAAGGATGGGACCTCACAACCCGAAGCTGCAATTGGACAATTAAACCCCAATATGCAAATGGACCAAAACTTGTGAAAATGTAAGACTTTGTGACCAGTCATCTATTTTGTGACCATTCTTAGTCCATCTTGGGTGTAGCCCTGGCCAGGCTCTTGTGCTGCCCAAGGTGGATCCTAAAGGCCCTTAAATAAATATCTGCTTTATTCTCTGGCTCTGTCCAGCCTCTGTTTCAGGTCAGCCCTCCCAAGGCATCAGGTGGATTTTAGATCTTGCAGACAAAGACTTTGCATGTTGGTAGCAATCAAAGTGCAGAGTGGCTGGATCCAGGCTGAGGTGAGCTCTGCACACAGCTCCTCACAGAATTTCACCAGGGCACACAAGGAACACCCTGATTGCAACAGCAGCCTAGTGAGCCTGCTTTCCAACTGCTCCTTATTGTAGTAATTCAAAGTTTTTCTCTTACTGGAAAATTAAGTAGCAGGTGTAGTTTAAATGAACTGTAGCAGACTGGGTTTAGTGGTGTGGTAAATAGATTGTGATATTCATTTCCAATTAAAGTTCTTTTGCAAAGATCACTGAAGCACATTCTCATAAATTGAATCACAGTAAACTAATAAACAAATTTCTTTCAGCCTGCTGATGGCAAATTCTTATTTCCTTAATATGTTAGATCACATCATGGTATTAATTATATGATGCATGAGCAACAAAGAAGCAATCATTTATTTAGCAATAATTTTATAATTAGTTTTACTTTGGAATTAGCTTTACAGGTAATTCCATACCTACAGACAAAGAACATTAGGCATTAGAAAAAGGAAATTTCAAGTGAATATTTTTAATGCTTGACTTCTGTCTATCACCCAAAAATATGAGACACAAAAGTAGCAACAGTGTTCATCAATAATTGAAGCAAAGGTTGAATTCTGCATCTGTAAACACACTGCTATAGGAGTTTTAAAAAATTAAGATATTAATAAACCTATCTTAAATGTTCAGCAGTATGTTCTTAGCACATAGAAATGGTGTTTATTGGGATCCTACTCTCAACTCTGTAAAAATACACTTTGGCACTGAATAGAACCTGATCATTGATTGAGGTCCCTGGGGGGATACCAGCTCTTAGACTGGGCTAATAAAAAATGATAAAATAAAGCTCTCACTGTATAATAATGTAATTTCTTGAGATCCTGTCATTATTGCAGGCATGTGAGATGCCTGTCAGACTGGATTAAGCATCCCCAGAAGGAGTTTTTATAGGCTTCCACTGCATAAACTAAGCTGGGTTTGGGAGGCCAAGCTCTGTTCAATCCCTTTGGAGGCTGCAGGAGGGAGATGGGGTTTGCTGGATGCCATCCAAAGCCCTGAGGTCACACTTGTGTGCTCAGGAGAGGCCTGAGACACGGGACAGAGGAGGATGAAGCTCCTTTTGTGAGTATCTTCTGTGTACCAGTAATTTGGGGATCTTTCTCTGAACAGACAACTTTAAGTCTCATTTCTGCAGCCTTCTTCAGGGCACTTATGCACCCACATCACCTTTTCCCTTCACTTAAAAGAGAAGCTGTTGCTTTATTGCATTTTGGGATCTTTATCAAGCTTTTTCCATCTGCTGTTTATCTCAGGTTTAGTTTATTGCCAATGATTTGCTCCTCATAGTCAATAGTATTGAAATGAATCCTGTAAGGACTGCTCAGGTTCTGCAGAACTGCCTTGGAGTTTGGAAGTGGAAAGGCTTCCTTTCCTGCCTTTGACAGGCACTGAATTCTGCCTCGGAAAAGCTGAAAACCTTGTGCTTGCCTTTGTCTTATTTTTAATGCAAAACGTGTCTTGAAATTTTTCAGTCAGACCAAAATCTTTTTCAGACTTAAATATAGTCATTGTGCAAGTGCAGGCTATGTGGAAATCCAGCATTTATTTTCCTTATGAGACCAGAGCAAGAGATACAAAAGGGAAAGATTAAGGTCAGGTGAAAGGGAAAATAAAGTGGCTGGTGACTTTGTGTCACTCACTCGTGTGTCTCCTGCTGTGTCCTTGGGTCCCTCATGCTCCTTGTGTTTGTCTAAGGTGAACTGTAAGGTGCAATCACAGTCATTTTCTCATTCCTGCATCCCCCAGCTGCAATCCTCTGGTGATAACAGAGCTTCTGTTCTCCTCAGTGAACTGTCTACAGAACCTTCATAAAGTCATTATTCTGTTTCAGCCACAGCCTGGGGTTGCTGCTAGGGGAAGGAAATGCCACCACTCAGACTAATCACAGTGCAGCAGCTTTCCAGAGTGGAGCTGGGCTCTGCATCTGATGTGCCAAGATCCCACTGGGGATGGAGACTGGCCCTGGGCACTGGAAAAGTGCAGTTCCAGATGGGCATCACAAGAGAGAAAATACCTTCCCACTTCACAGCAAGCAGGGTCTGCCTTGGCTCCCAGGTCTGCTCCCAGGTCTGCCTGAGCTCCCAGGTCTGCCTGAGCTCCCAGATCTGCCTGAGCTCCCAGGTCTGCCTGAGCTCCCAGGTCTGCCTGAGCTCCCAGATCTGCCTGAACTCCCAGGTCTGCCTGAGCTCCCAGATCTGCCTGAACTCCCAGGTCTGCCTGAGCTCCCAGGTCTGCCTGAGCTCCCAGGTCTGCCTGAGCTCCCAGGTCTGCCTGAGCTCCCAGATCTGCCTGAGCTCCCAGGTCTGCCTGAACTCCCAGGTCTGCCTTAGGTCTGTTCTGAGCCTTTTCCAGAAGACTTGAGCTGTAACTCTCCCAAAGCAGTGAAACCCCACCCTGTCTGCAGGCTGTGGATACCTCTGCCCAGCATGTGAATGCCTGGCCCTTGTGGTCACTGAGATGGCTCCAGGAGGTGGCTTCACACACTCCTCTGCAGTGTCCCTGTGGCAGCTCTGTGCTGTAACTCAGTATTGCCCTCTCAGCCAGTTTTATGAATGAGTGTGAATTGCTCCTCCACAGAGAACATCAGTGCCCCCAGCATTTGTGTCCCTGTTTACTGGGTGAACTGGGAGGCACTCATGAAACTGGCTGGATTGCATACTTTCTTACATTAGAAGTTTGTAAAAAAAGTCTATATATACATAAAGCTACAGAGTTATGGGATTCACTTAAAGCATACATTTGTTTGTGTGCCTAATCACAGGAGATTTGTAGATGAGGAGGAATTTACAGATTTTGTTCAGGGACCTGGAACAGATTCACACACCATTAGCGGATACCTTGGCAGCACTGAAGGCAATGATGACATTCCCACCAACACAACAGGACAAGGCTGCTTAGATCCTTAGGAGAGAGGATAAGACAAATCTCTATATTAATATATTCTCTTCTCAAACACTGAAAATAAAGATCAGAGCTGTAAATGAAAAAGAAAAAAATAATTGGTACTGTAAGCACTAATTTATTTTTGATTTATAAAAGCTCAGAATTATTAGCACACAGCACCAGCCTCCCCAGCACTTGCTGTTGTGTTGGTAGGAGAAAAACTCATGCAGTCTCTCTGAAAGCAGGACACCTCTTGGTAAATCTGTCTGTGATTTCTATCAACAGAACAGCAAGTTTCCTTACTTGCTTCCAGCCCTCCCCAAACCTTTCTTCTTAATTACATTCCTGTATTTCAAAGTTAAGTTGTCTGAATGGCCTGAATTAGCATGGCATCCAAGGCACTGGTGGATGAAATAGAGAGGGAGATAGTGCATGTGCTAAAAGCTTCTGTAGGTTCAAATCAGCTGGGTGGAATGACAAGAGGCAAATCCAGTGTGGGCTGTTAAATGTAACAGGGCTGCCCTGGCTCAGGAAAGCTGCTGATGGTCAGGAGCTGCTCTCAGGAGGGATCACTGCATTCCTCATTTCACACTCTCTCCCAGGTGGGGAGGCTTTAGGTTGAAAGGACCTTTTGCCCCATCTGTGAGACTTCTCTTATATTCTTAAGCTTTTATCTACTGTAGTCTTCAGATCCCTGCTAAAAATCCCCTTTCTTCTTCTAGAGGGTTTTTTTTAATTCCTTCTTTTCCTTTCTCATCTTACACAGCCTTTGCAAGGATAGTGTCATCTTTTATGACTCCAAAGCCTGATGTGAAACTGTGATGTGAAAAGACTCCACGATGTGAAACTATTTTTAATTCTTAGAAATATTTCAAGGTACTTGACAAACTGTGGAATAGTTGCTGAAATGGAAATGACCTGTGGGGATTTTTATGAATTTAGGCTTCTCTGTTCTCTTGGGTAATTTGAGTGATTCCAGCTTACACAGAGTTTGAGGACTTCTATCACCAGGTAATGATGTGGTTAACAGAAGATTGGATTTCCTGCAAGAAGCAATTACCTTGATTGATAAGAAAATTTGAGAAAATTCATTCAAGACTTAATGAGATTGACAAGGTCACGGTTGAGCCAGGCATCCACCTTGAATAGATAAAGCTCTGTGTTTAGAAGAAGTAATCCAAAGACAATAAGCTCCTCAAAAAAATGGATCATTTTTATCTAGGCTGAGATGATGAATGAAAACATTAGACTTGTGCTTGTGACAGAGTCTGGAGTGTGAAGATCAGGGGAGATTCCTCACAAAGTCATTTTATAGCACTGGTATTGCTACTGTCCCTTTTTTTATACCATTATAAAGAATATAAAAATGACTTTCAGAGTTTTTGTGGCATTAAAAATCATCCCAGGCCTTTATCTTCCATCTCTGTGAGGTGTTTTGTCTGTCAGGAAAACTGGAGGTCACAGGAGAAGAGCTATCACTCCTGACTGCCTGCTCATCCCCTCCTGCCCTCAGTGGGGCCTGAGGGCTGCCAGCAAAGCCAGAAACACTTCTTAAATTCATCAATCCTGGACTCCTTCTTAGCCTGGGCTGGAAAAACCCAGCTTCTGCTAAGATAGCTAACTAAGCCATTAAAAGGAGGTGGAAATAGCTCTAAAGGGGAAAGGAGTTTTTGTTTCAAACATTTTAGGACTCATTTATGGAAAAATTCATTTTCACATATGTAATTTGCATTGTGAAGTGGAGCTGTGGATTTTGTTTTCTGGGCTGATTTTTTCATGTGCTTTAAATATGAATGCTTGAGACCACATGAAAAGTAAAACCTGGGCTTTAGTCCTCATCCTAAATCTAACTATATCTAACTAATCTAATTCTTCTGCTCATTTTTTCTTGATGGGCCATAACTCCTGGAACCAACTAATTTAAAAACTTCTCCCTGTATCTCATACTAACTCCTGGCTCATTTTCACTGTTCTTTAATATTTATTGTGCACATTGATTCCAACACACAGCTGCGTTTTAAATGCACATGGATTCACCTGTGGGGTTAGTCTGGCATAGAAACATCTTAAAAGGCAGAAAAAGTTCTTCTGTTTTTATTACTTATGCAGGAGCCTTACAAACAGTGCACCAAAAAAAAGGCACTTCAGACATCCTTTGGAAGAATTGTATCCTTCTGTTTCAGAAGAGTGTGTTCCCAAGAGTTTATATTTCCTTATATAATTTTTAAAATTTCATCTCTAATAAATCCTGCAGAAGTCTCCAAAAAAGCCCAAACTGTACCTTTGGTGAAGCAGTGGTTCTGTTTTTAGGTTTCAGTAAATAATGTATTGAAACTACTCATACTTTATAGAATTTTTTTATATTATTGTCAGTCACCCTGCATGAAAACACCCTTGAAATGCTAATAGATCATGCTACCCTTAGTTTGGAAGGATCCTACTGCACTCTTAATGTTATTAGGAAGATTAAATTATGAGTAGGTCTGCAGTCAATGGACAGAATTCTAACCTAATTTAACAGCTCCAATTCCAGGACATAAGACAAAATGCAGACAGAAATTTTCAAGTTATGTGGAATTGCTTCTTGTGATGTAAATAACCCTTTTCTGACATTTGACTGTTGGCTTTACATTTCTAATGGAGATTTTTTTTCAGCAAGAAGAGTGGAGGGGTGTCCTCAGTGACAGATAAGTCACTTCAGCTGGAGGACGTTTTGGAGCAGATTGACATGAGGGGAATGCACTGGACAGATGCAAGGGCACATTGCTCCCAGAGAGTTGGCTCCAGGCCTCCTGACACATCCTGAGGCTTCTCTCACCTCCAGGGCTGTGTTATGGTCAGGTTATGACTGTTGGCATCCCTTTTCCTCCTCATCACTTCATGGAAGCTGTGCTCCCTTCCCTTACCCCCACTGCTGTTCTGGTCAGCTTGGTCACAAAATCCACACAAAAACTCCCTAATTACAAATGGTTACACACAGAGACACCTTCAGTGCTGTAGCTGTGCTTCCCCAACGGCAAACATGGGGCTTAACTATGGATGTATTACAGGTTCTTAAAGGCTTGATGTGAGGAGATTTCTAACATACTCTTAGTGGAGCTCAAAATACTGGGGATCCCTTTGCAAGGTAGTGTTGATAATTCTGTCTTCTGCCTCTTGCCTCTTGCTGGATGTCTGTGACAAGAGTGCAGACACTCTCCCATGTATCACACAGTTCCCTGTCCCAACACAAATCCACTCAAAAGTTTAGTTTTGAACCTGAAACCTTCCTAAAGCATCATGTATCAACACTTCCATTGCATAGGATTTGATTTGGCAATGTTAGCCAGCTTAAACCAGCATATTTCTCAGAGTTCTCAGCTGGAATGAAGGGTTTTGAAGTCTTCTGGGAAGTATTTCTGTGCTGTTGGCCCTTCTGCTGTGGCTGTGGTTTCTGGTTATTTAGACTGGGATGCTGAAGGTGCCCAGAGCTTTAGATAAGAACTTGAGCAAACTGGGTCGTGCAGAACCATCCAGCATTTTCTTACCCCAAACTGAGGGATCTGGCAGAGGTCATTCCCCTTTTTGCAGTGATTCCTGGTGCATTCCTTAGGGAGAGCACATGGGGGCAAAGACTGAGAGCAGAGCAAGTCCATTTACCTTTATTGATGGCAAACCAGAACCTCCCTGAGCAGATCTGCATGGGATGGATGCCACGTTGACCCTCAGCTCTCTGAGAAAAGCCTCATTCCTTTCTCAGGGCTGAAGAGCAGTAGCTTTGTGATGTTCCTCTTATTGTATGGCCATTCTTCTGCACAAGAGGGAAATGGGTCAGGTTGATAATAGATGTGCAGCCATCAGATCTCCAGGACTTTGGCATGCAGTCATTCAGCTTCCTGTGACACAGATTTAGAGATATAAATCAAGAGAGGCTGTGTGCCAGTGAGTGGCTCCCTTGATAAAAGAGAGACTGGCAGCTGTCAGGGGAGTAAATAATAAACCCAGAGCAATAACAAGTCTATCTCAATGTAGTGATGCTTAACTTTTCACTTCTGGATAGCTTCTTGGAAGCCATTCCTTCACTGGGAGCCCATAAAAACATTCACATCCTGAATATTTTGATACCCTTAACTTAGAGTGAAATATTTCCTCCTCCCTCTGTGTGTCTTTCCAGCCCTGTGGGTCTTTATCCCTGCTGCCTGGCAATTCTCTGGTACATGAAAAAGGTCATTTGTGTTTCTTGCTTTGTGTAGAGGAGGAGAGCTTATGGTACTGTAATGAAAACACGAGTAGAGAAGAACATTCCCCCTTCCTAAAGGGAAATCAATTTAATTACCATAAGTCCTTCCTCTTCTGGAGGGGAGAGAGATGTATCTCCCAGGTTTTGCAGGGGAAAAAAAGGGCTCAGGAGGGCTGTAAATGATCTTGGCCAGAGTGTTGTAAAATAAAGTATTTTGATAAAGTAGGAGGAGGAGATTGATTTGGACTGGGAATTGTTCATTTTGACACATCAGACTGGCAAAGAAGAACAAGACATTTTCCTTATGTTTGTGTCTGGTTAAGTGCTCCAAGGAGAACTTTTCCTTCTCCCTCTCTCTCCTTTATGAAGCAGCTGATGCCAGGAGTTTAAGATGAACAAAATCTTCTAAGACATCATTTTTCATTTTGGAGAGCTCCTGTTTTCTTGCTCTTCCTTCTCCTCCATCAGTGTTTCCACCAGCTGTCAGCTACAAAGTTAAATTTGGCCTCCAACTAGTTTAGCTGGTTTATGTTTAGTTGGTTTGGGGTTTTGGAGAGGGGAAGACAAGAGTTAATAAACTTGTGCTTCTGCTGCTTGTTTAACCTTTAAAATCAGAACATTATAGGCTGTGAGGGATTTGAAATGAAACTTCCATTCCGATTATGGTGACAGCTTCAACTTGACTTTGCTTTACAAGGATTTAAAATCA
Organism: Argya squamiceps; assembly: GCA_037834095.1. Classification (NCBI taxonomy): domain Eukaryota; kingdom Metazoa; phylum Chordata; class Aves; order Passeriformes; family Leiothrichidae; genus Argya; species Argya squamiceps. The sequence goes on from JBBMKD010000002.1 coordinate 3,359,994, forward strand.
AAAGATTTTCCACTTTTTCGGAAATCATTCAGTGCCCTTTTTTAGCTTAAACCCCAGGGATAATTTTTCATTGTTCTTGCAAGGAACTCTTTTGGCACTGTCAGCCTTGCTAAATTTGTCCCGGCTTTCTAGTTAATGTTTTCTTTACTTTCAAGGACTGCTGCAATCCAGGTTCACCTTTCAGAGGGTTTGTCACAGCAAGTAACTAAACAGGCATCAAACTAATCTCCTGCATCCAGTGTGATGGGTTGTCAATTGGCTGGGAATACCAATACATGCCATTACACTGCACAGTATAATACAATTCCAATTAAAATAATTTCTAGGCAAAGCCCTTGATATTATATTTTAATTATTGTAGTGGCAAGATATTTAGGTTACTGTCCTCTCCTTTCTCCACCAAGTATTTCCAGGAGCTATTTTTGTCAAGTGAACCATTTAGCTGAAATGAAAATGGAGTTTAATCTGGACATTTGTAGGAACAGAGGTGTTGTCATAACACATCAGAGCAATGGTTCATCTGGAGCTGCAAAGGTGCCTTGCCTTTGACAGGAGCCAAGAGCAGATGCTGCAGAAAATGGTTTAAAACCCCTATAATGGACAATTCAGCAATAATGTGGCAGGGGGAGCGTGGTTCTGGCCAACCTCAGGCAGGTGCCACTGCCTGATGATCTGAGGCACGAGGGCTGAAATCCCTTAAATGCTGTAACAGCATGCCTGCCTTGACTGCTCCTAGAAACTTTGTGGGTCATTTAAATGTCACACTTCTCATTCCAGTAAGCACCAGGATTTCTGCTGCTTTCTCCAAAGCTTCATTTTCTCTTAATTATTTACCCTGCACATGTCTTCCCTGGCCATGCTTTTGTCTCTGTCCCCACGTGGGGTTCATGCCCATTGGAATAAGAAACAATCTTCTGTGTGGCAGCTTCCTGCAGAGGCTTTGGAGCACCTGACAAGTCTCTGCAGTGCTCCAGAGAAGGGAAAGGCACTGGAATCCCTCCCCAGCAGATCCTGGCAGTGACCACAGCAGCTGCTGCCAGGGCACTACAGGACATCAATCCCTTGGGAATGACAGCTCTTGCACAGCCCCCTTGATCTGCAGCTGTCACAGACCCAGCTCTTCCCTGGAATATTTGGATGGATGGCTGGATCATAGAATCACAGAATGGTTTGGGTTGGAAGGGACCTTAAACATCATCTAGTCCCACCCCCTACCTACCTGGAAGTAGTAATAGTTCAAAATTCCCTGTGAAACCTCCCACTCTCCCAGTGTGGACACAAAATTTCAAATATCAAAAGAGAATATGGGTTGTGTTTTTGAAGTGTCTTCACAGAGCATTTATGCAGTGGCTGACTGGGTTTTATTCTGGGATCTAAATAAATATACATGGAGGATGCTGGGCAAATTTGTGTAGAATCCTGTTTCAAATGCACAAGTTAATGGGAATTTTGTGTGCAAAAGGACATGGAGATGAGAACTGTGAGCAAATCTGCCTTCCAGTGATTTTTCCCCAAGTATTCTGCAGCCAGCTTTCTGCTCAGATACAAAGTTACTTAATGTAAATGAAGGAGAATATGCACAGACTTGATCGCTCCCTTCTCTTATCTCCTCTGCCACTTCTGGTGCTTGTAAGGAGGATCTACTGGCAAAGCACTGGCTGTGCAGCAGCACTTTGCCCTTTTTCCCTTGAGAGGAAAGCCTTGGCTTTCTGATCCATGTCTGTGAGGCTCCAGACGAGAGCTGAGACACACCAGAGAGGGGTCAGGGGTGGATTCTCCTCCTTAATTACCCTGGTGTGACTTCGCTGAAGATCAGAAGTGTCCTGATGGAAGAACTGAGTCTCTGCACATGGACATGGGATGGGATGACATCTGCTCATCACTGAGTCCCTGGGATGAGGTTCCAAGCCCAGGGATCCTTCTGGGACAACACAAGACATGTTATCTGCTGCCAGGCTGGACAGGGTTTAGAGCAACCTGGTAACAGTGGGAGGTGTCCCTGGCAAGGGCAGTGGAATGAGATCAGCTTTAAGGTCCTTTCCAACCCAAACCCTTCTGGGATCCTATGAGTAGGTCCTGAAATCAAAGATCCACCCCAAAGATTCCATCCCTCCCCTCTAACACGAAGAAAAGAAGATAAGAAACCCACACTCCCCTGGCATGAGCACTCTTAAATTAATACAGCAGTAGAAATGTTAAATACAGATATTGACCTTCTTTTTATTTTTTAACTATGATACTAATCCACTAGGATAACTGCCTAAATAAAAGCTGGGCTCTGTTGCATTAAATTATGTTTTATGCTGGCAATATTAAAATTAAAACAATGACCCTCTTAAATCTGGTCTTAATAGACATCACCTGATGGTTTTACTGATTTCTTTATTGCAGTTCTTATCCTGCCATGAGTTTGCTTTTGTTTCTCAGTAATTACTTATGGTAAAAACAACATGGTATGCAAATGCTGTGGTAGAAGTGTAGATTGAGCTTGTTTCAGCTATGCTGCCTTTCCTGCCCCTCACCCACCTTGTTCTCTGCTCTTTCCTGGGTCAGAGTGTATCAGTACAAAAACTGTTTACAGGTTACAGGGTTTTTTCATAGCAAGTCTTGCCCCCCTAACTTTTCTTTGAAAAATGAATAGCATAATGTAATTCAAGAAAAGCTCTGTCTTTTGAGTGCTGGCTGCTGCATGTGATGGCAGGATTTCCTGCAACATCAGCAGTTCACTTTTGTGTCCTGTACTTGACCCTGAAGTGATGTTTTTATCCTTCCATCATAAGCAGAGAAAAATATTTCTATTTGCATCATTTGCTTGAGAAGGGAAAGAAATGGACAACTTTCATAATCTTTGCTTTCAAAGACTCCCTTTCTTTTTATTTAAGAGAAGTTTGGCATTCATCTATTTCTTTTCCAGAGCTTTAATGCTCATTTTGAGAATAGCCAAAGCAGATGCAAACCCAGCTTGCAATGCTGCACCTGCAGATTTCAACAGAGACACGATTTTTAGCATGACCAGAACCTCATTACAGCCCTTATACAGCTTTATAAGGTCTGTGTATTTAGTGGACTGTATATTAGAGGACTGAGAAATTTTTCTATTCAGAAATAGATTATAATTTCAGTTTAGAATAAAAAGGGAATATGTTCATTATGTCAGATAAATTGGAGATCTAACTTGCCTGCCAGCAAAGCCACCTCTGCTGGCACTTGACCAGTTGTTGAAATTCTGTCCTGTATGGGTTTTTCCTTTCCATTGTGCTTGCAGAAATTCTCAGAGCAATCATCAAGCACTAAGTCAGTTGGTTTCTGTTGATTTATTATAAAAAAACCCACAAACCAACCAAGCCATTTTTCAACTTGCTCTGTTCTTCAAGACAATTCTTTGAAATTTTTGAACAGCTGATGCAAGAAATCCGGGACTGCCATTGTAGTCCCAACTTGGTTGACTAACATACCCTTCTAGGAAAAAAAAAAAAAAACAAAAAACCCACAAGAAAGCACACTGAAATTTCAAAAGAAAAGAAAATTAATCAAAATTAATCATAGTTTAACCCCAGCAGTGCAGTTATAGCAAAATGAACAGAGTCTTTCTATCACAAACTGACAGAGCATTGTCTCACAGTCAGGTTGCCAAACCCCCCTGGTTCTGGTTTTCTGTCCTGACAGCAAAGGCAATTCCCACCAACCTTGCTTAGAATGAAAATACATTCATAAGTGCAAACTTATGTACTCCTTCAATTTGTGGCTCTTCCCTGTGAAATTACCACATTTTACAAAGCAGATTACTCATATCAAGAGCTTTCTTAAGAGCCACTAAGAAACAGACCTGTGCTTCCAAAAAGAAATCTGCTTTTTCATTAAGTGTAGTTCAGGAAGCCAATCATTGCCTGCTTCTACCGTTTGCCCATCACAGATGGCAGGAGGCACATTTGGGACCATTAATAGCAGAAGCTGTCAGCAATTCCTTTAATGATAGAAGCACAATGCCTGCTCTAAACAGAAAATAACATGATTTGTGTAGCAAAAACTAGTGCTCAGTGATAGGGACATCATCATCTGTCATCTCTGCTTGCTTTATTTCTAAGGGAGCTAATCAGGAGACTGGCAGTGCTGTAAACTGCTACCGACCACCAGTTGCCTCCTCAGCAGCAAACACGGTGCACAGCCAGTGTTTGTTTTCCCTGTGACTGATCAGCTCCTCTGAAACGCCTCTAAGTGACAGCCCTGCTGCAGTCAGTGGGATTTTAAAATCCTTAGAGGATGATGCAGTTGTCTTGTTCCACTGGCTTGGCTCTGGGACATTGTAATTCAGATTTATTTATTTTTAACACCGTTCTAGACCTTCCCATTTGACTTGCAAGGCTCACAGCGTGGGTTCAGCTCTTTCATGGCATGTCCTGGACATAGTTCTGGATTGTTCATGGATTTCCTAACTTGTTTTTTATTCTCCATCACATACCTGATGCTAATGGGGGAAATGGTTTGCCAGGTGACGTTTTGATATTTCCCTGACCACAGGCAGGTCAGTGACATGAACATCAAAGGGCTTTGCATATGTTCCCTTTTCACTGCCATGAATCATTGTCAAGGACATCTGTTGTCAGTTTGCTCTGTACCTTGAATTTCTACTGAGGTTGTAAGAAGTACCAGAAAGTGAAGCTTCCCACCTTCACATAATCACACACATTTGTCCCTGAGCTTCTGTTTGTATCGTTTCCCTGCTCACTTTTAGAAAAAAAAGGTACAAAAGGTTCTGGCAGGGAGGAGAACATCAATAATAATACCTTGCTTCTTATTTTATAGTTGAATCTCTCTGGTTTGTTTCGTATTGTTTCCTCTTGTCTGAATTTATTTTCCTAGCATGTTTACTTTTCCAGTAGACATAATATTTTCTTGATTCATATTCCTTAATCCTTTGTCATCTTCCTCCTATTTATATTCATCTCCCTCTCCTCTGTATTTGTTCTCTTTTCTTTCCTCTCATTGTTTTGCCATAGTTAAATTCCCTGGCTTTTCTTCTGTTTCCCAGCCTTGGTGAGGCACCAGCCACTGCTGGCTGTGATCCAGCCCCGCTGAGGGACCCCCGTGTGACAGGGACACCTTGCAGGGGTGACAGGGGCCAGCTGAGCTGAGGGGAAATGGGAGCACTCCTGGCAGGCTGCTGAAAGCCTGCATGGAGGAGAGGGGCTGCCATTTGGAGGGATTTGCTGCTGGGATCCAAGGGGAGGGATGGAGCTGTCCAGCTGTTAAGAGTCTTTACTTGCAGCACAGATGACAGACTTAAGACAAGCCCTGAGGAGTGTGTCTTTGAAATTTAATAACATAAGAAGAAAAATATTCCACACTTCACTAGCAAATCTAATGCTCCACACTGAAAGCATTATGAAGCTTTTTTTATTATTATTATTTTACTTTATTTATTTCCTTTTTTTAGCAAAGGAAGAGAGCTAGTTTATGAAAGTTGATTAAGAACGTGGTTTCCACACTGCTTCATTTTAGAAAATCATGCTGATGGCTGATGTGTGTTTTCCAGCACGTTATAACTTTTGAAGTGTATTAATTTTCCCTCCTGGGGAAAGTGCTGTTCAAGAAGACTGGGGGAGGTGAGAGGGGGCCTGACATCCTTATTACACTGTCACATAAAGACTGCTTCTTCAGACTCTTGAAGGTCTGTGTCTCTGGAAGAGTGACAGCCTAATAGGCTCTATTCTTAAATTATAAGTATCCTTGATAGTGCACCAAGCAATTTATCTTTAAAATAAAAAGTGGAAAAAGTTCTGCTGATACATAGTTGCAGAAAGTCGCTGGGAAAAAAGCTGAATAAAATTGAATTTCTCCTATCTTGCAAAAATATAAACACAGAGAACTGACATTCTTGTCTCTGAGCACCTGTATCTTCACAGATAGGACCAGATGTAATTACCAGCTTACAATGAATTTCATTCCCATCACTGAATCTGGAGTCAGGAATATCATATGCTCCCAAGCCTGCAAGCGACTGCAATATTTCCAGTGGGAATGATGACTTTTGATGACATGATCCATTGTGGCATGAAATAAGTTCACACTGCTGCTTGTACCTGGGTGAAGCACGAGCAAGATTTAATAACATAGAAATAAATCAAATAGGAGGCATATATTTATTCTCCTTCAGGTTCTAAGATCAGAAATCTGGAGCTCCACAGTAGTGGGAACAGAGAGAGCTGACTTGGAGGACTCGATTTTGGTATTTGCCCCTGATGTCAAAACTTTGCAATCCAGCCGTAGGTGAGAACGCAGGGAGAGATTCATGTGTGGATTTCAAAGAGTAACAGATGAGCTGCATAAGCATATGAGAAGCAAAACTTGGCTGGTGCTGGGAATTTGCCTCAACAGTCCAGCTCAGCAGTACCTGTTCTGCTAAATGAGTAACTCTTCCTTAGAAGTGTTAGTAACTCTTCCCAGGTTGGCCCCAGACTGTGCAAAGGAGACCACAGAAATGCAGTTCAAATTCAGTCACACACAAACAAGATGAGAAAATCTCTGTTCTTTAATCAAGTTGGATGTGTTCACAACATTGCCTTAGCTTTGTTTTGTCTTGAAATCACAGAAGAGATGGGAGGGAAACAGGAATGCTGATGTGTGAAGTGATGGCAAGAACATATGGCAAAGCCACCCACAGTTCATCTCAGGCTATCATTGTGCTTACTTGGGAAGCTGCTTTTCCAAACTGGAAATTCTGCTTAGCTGCTTTTCTAACACTTAGCACCTATCAGCAGAAATGCAGTTTCTCATTCCACTGTAGAAATGCAAGGCAGTGGGAATTATCCATTGTCTCTGGAGGATCCTCAATGCTTCGTCCCCCGTGGGTGATTCCAGGGACTGTCATTTGGATCTTTCTTCTCCCTTTCCCTGTGGGACAATCTTCTTCCATGGTGGTGATTTTCACACAGCAAACACAGGGAGAAAAGAGGGAAGAGATGGGGTGGGTAATCACACAACGGACAGCAGCTACACCATTAAAAATAGAAAACCAATAAGCAATGACATTCCTGTTTTCACTAACCATGCTCCCCACCCAGTGAGTCCCACAGACAGCAAAAGAGATTGTACCAAGAGTTTGGGGTCCGTTTTGGGTCCCTGTTGCCCCTCCGCTTCTCACCTGCTTGTCTTGAAGCAGTCAGTTGTTCCTCCTCCTACAAACACTTATCATCAACTACTCTTCCTCTTTTTTCCTGTTTATCTGCTTATTTTTTTTGACATCCTTAGGTGTTAAGTGTTCCTAGCCACAATGTTGTGGGGCGTCCACCAAGAAAAAATAGGTGGTTTCATCCAGTTAAGGGATTTCTCCCATTGCAGTCCTGCCTCTCTTCTTGCTGTTTCCTGCTCAGCCCCTATGTAGCCTCAACTCACTTATCATGGTTTATTTTTTAAATATTGCCTGTATTTTGCTTTTTCACTAGTGAAAGAGAAAGCCCAGTTTAAACCAGGCTAATATGAGATGGTTTCAGGTTTCTCTGCTTGCCTTTGCTATAAAACTACAGTGAGTTGAAGTTTAAGAAACAATCATTACTCTACACGAACAAATCTCAACTCAGGCTGCATTTCTTTTAATTATTGTTGTATTTCAAACTTAGCCAGACTTTTAAACAATCTGGAATCAGCTCTCCAGATAAATCTGACTTTGAAACAAGGAAGCTTCTCTCTTTGTGTGGGGCAGATTAGCAAGATGCAGCTAGTATCAGTAAAGAATATAAAGCTGCAGGGGGCCATAATCTGTTCTCAGAGCACCTAAAGCTTGGAGCTTGAAGACAGCAAAAAGGGGGCACTGGTTTACCTCAGACAGAGGTGAAGAATTTCAGTTAATCATGTGTGCATTCATAATACACTCAGAGAGGCAGTGACTACAATTCCATCAACAAGGGAATCCTACTTCTCCATTGGTAAGCCTTTCCTCTTTGCCACACATAATGATGTTCATTTTCACTAAATGATTCATCCAAATACAGTACAAGTTACAATGAAGTCAAGATTGAAATACAATTGTGCAGAAGACAAATAGGTATATGAATTTCATATACAGGTGGTGGAGGATGCCAGTAATTTGGAATATGCCTGGGTCTTCCAGGGGAATTAAAGTCTTACTCTACACAGCCTGTTGAGGCAGCCAGAGCAATGGGAACTGATCCATGTAGCACAAGGAGAATTTCAAAAGGAGATGTTGTGAGAAACAGACTCAAGTTCTAATCCTGAATGTGCCATTGACTTCTTCTGCTCATGCTGATCCAATACTCCACCGTTTTCGCTGACTTAACTATTTGAATTATTGATATTCGGGTGCTAGGGGAAAATGTGATTTTAATTTTTAAGTAGGATCTCTCTTTAGCATCCAAAACAATGGAGTTCAGTCTGTATGGGCTCCTCTTTTGGGTTTTGTTCCAAAAGATTCTACCTTTCTGTCTAAAACTTTACACTTAAGGATTCCACCTTTCCTTGAATGTATCAGTGCATCCCACACAGGCCAGAGGCACATGCAGAAGCTTTTTGTGGTGTTGTGCATGGGATGGCTTGATTCCAGACACTTCTTCCTCCTGCATCTCACTTTCTAAATTCCATTTTAGAGGTTTCTGGGGAGTCTTTCTCAGTGTTGATGCTGCCCACAACCCCCTCACCCCCAGTGTCTGCAAACAGAGGGAGGAGTGTCCCTGATGCCATGGTGGGCGTGCATAAGCCAGCCTGTGTTCAGTATCCAACAATTTCATTAATTTCATTAGCAAATTAAATCTTGTTGCATTAAATAATTAAGTGGATTAAGTGATACCCTCCCCAGTTGTTCAGTCACCTTCACATGAGTGTGTTCTAATAAAGTCCTGTTGTGTCTCTGGCAAGGGATTCTTAGTTAATGCACTCTTGCCATAATTGCTTTTTAATACAGTGGATTAGAAGATTATCTTTAAATTAAACTGTATTTCTAACAATAAAAGGAATCACATGAATTATATGTTAATCAGTAGATTCTAAGAGTTAAATGATTTTCTCATACTAGATATTACAAATGCTTCATGTCTTTAAGACCTCGGATTTAATCAGTAATTTTCCCATGATCTATTGTGGTGCAAAAGAAAACCTGTAAGAAACAAACTACTCCAACAGTAGGGATAGAGAAACAGATAATATTGAATTATTTCTAGTCATTATCATCTGTCTGTTGGAATTCTCATCCTTGTTATCCCAGACATACTAGCTTGGGAACAGCTGCAGGAAATACAGGAACTAGGATTTTCCTTAGGCTGGTTCCCTTTTTGGAACATCCATTTCTTTCCTACTTGATTACCAGCTGCAAGGCACAAAAGTCCTTTGTTTGTCTGTTTGTTTGTTGTCTAGGACAGGCCAGTGGTTCATTTTTCCAAGGAAGCATTGCTCATGGAATGGGACTGGAGCAGTTGTTAGTGCACCAGGGTATTAACCAGAAATAGAACTGAGGGCTGGATCCCAAATGGAAACAGCTTTCAGCAGAGGCTGAGACTTTGGGGCCCTGAGGAATGCTGAAAGCCTGAGCTGCACTCCAGGAATGAGGATGGAGTGAAGGTGGTGGCACAGTGGCTGCCTACAGAGGTGTTGGGCTAAAACAAGAACAATCAGTTTGATGCAAGAGACATTCTTCCCCTCTCTCTTGCCTTCTTGACTCATTGCTGACACATCTCAGCCTGTGAATCCACTGCAGTGTCTGTGCTGTTCACATGTCTGAATTGGCAGTAAGTCCTGTGGAAGGCTGTTCTCTCAACAGCCATCGCCAAGAGCATGAGGAACATTAAACATTATATTTGACATCAGTGGTTTCAGTTGATCTCATTCAAGTCTTCTGTGTTTTTGCAGAAAGCATCAAAGTATTTGGGTTGTAGAACTTTTGGGTGTAAAGACTGCTGGGTGAGTCAGGAAATGAGATGTTGAAAGCTAAGCAGGTGGAATGGAGAAGATGAAATACCTGAAGGAGTAAGAGATCTTTGGAGAAAGAGGTTTGAATTGCTGTGGCTGGAGAATGGAGACCATTGATAGGGGTGTGGTGAGAAGATGATGCACTACAGACATCAGGGAGGAAGTGCTGAAATAATGTATATCTGGGATGCTGTGATGAAAATAATTGAAGCTGATACTGAGGCTCTTGCCCTGCTTATTGGTCATAAAGAATATGGAATTCTGGAGAAGGCTCCATCACAAGCTATTTGGGTTATTTGGGATAAGATTGAGGCAGATCAGAAGCCTGGCTTGGAGAGAGTTTTCCTGCTGAGTTTTCCCAAAGAATATTTCATTTGAGCTTTGCTTTCACTGCACTCCTTGACTTTACAAGCAGGGATGAGAACAAAGAAACAAACCCATTAAAATGGAGCTCATCAGACCAAATTTCAGTGTTGGCAGTATTGGCATCTGCTACTGCATTTGTATCTGATGTTAAAATCTTGGGCCTTAGCCAGTGAGCAGCAGTTTATGACCATCCTGGATAGAGTTCAGAGCTATGCTAAGTGGTTCCATTTGAAAGACATTTTTCAATTACAGAAAAACAATTTGGTGAAGAGATTCTGTTCAGAAGTACTTGCTGAAATTCCATTTATGCAGCCTGGCATGGTTGCTTTGGTTATGTTGCTAAAGCTCTTGTGAAACCAGACCAAGCCCCTGGCAAATGTATTACATAAAGAATTCAGGGGCTGAGTCTGAATCAAACCTGTGGAGATACATCTACATGGACAGACAGACAGACAGATAATGAGACTCAGAGAGGATGGATATGAAAGTGGAGCCTGTTTTTTCCCTTCAGTAATTGCTGCAATCAGAAATTCAGTTGAGCATTTCCAGCTTTTGAGAAACTCTAGAACCAGATGGGAGCCCTGTTTTTAAACAAATGTCATTTATTGAAGCTGCATCCATTTGCAGCTTTAACTCAAAGATCTGGACTCAATTGCAGTGGAAGAGAAGAACAGACACAATTGTCTAATGGAAATGTCGAATTAATTGAATTGTGGAGGTTATTAAAAGTTAATAACAAAAATTAACACTATTAGGGAATCATCCATTCACCTGGAGCATACAGATGAAAGAGATCTGTGTCCATGGGGATGGAATCACAGGAGTACAAGGTCATATTTAAAGCAAAAGCTCTCCCAATGTGGAGGGACACAACACACAGTTTTCCTTGTACACAAAGTAAGGTCCTGGGATTCTGCCCTAACACCACTGTTTGAATTCTTTGTGAAGAATCAATTTGAATTCTTTTGTGAAGAATAAATGAAGAAGAAAGACAAAGGCTGAAGTTTCTTTGGTGAGATGTGGATGATAACTGTGTCCCACCATATGGCCAAAGCTTTTCTTGGGCAGGGCCAGGGTCTGTGCTGGCCCGAAACATGTGGTGCTGCAAGAGTAAGACTTGTGTTCTGACAAGAAAAATTGTGCATTGTAATAGCTCAGGTTAATTCCTATAATTCCTCACAGGACTGTGTCAGGACAGTATTATTAAGCAACTTACTAATTAAGAATAATACAGAAGGCACTTAAAATTGTGTGGAGGATGGCATTTCTAAGTGATTTTCTGTGGCATCATTTTTTGTCTCATCAGGATAGTCATGTAGGTGATTAAGTAATCCAGGAGTTACAGGAGCCTGGCTGTGTTGATATGCTGGTTAGAAAGCTAAATGACAAAGATTTAATTTGGAAATTGTCAAAAGAATGTGTAAATGACAAAAAAAATCCCAAAAAACAAACTGTTCAAACCAGTGCTTCAAGTTGAAAATGTGTCAGGGAAAGAGCAGGTTTAGTGTAGAGCTGGAAGTGGGGAAAGGATGTGTTATCCTAATGGATGGAGGGATGGATGGATGGATGGATGGAGGGATGGAGGGATGGATGGATGGAGGGATGGCTGGAGGGATGGAT
>JBBMKD010000002.1:3371994-3384543 GCA_037834095.1 Argya squamiceps
AGGGATGGATGGATGGAGGGATGGATGGAGGGATGGATGGATGGATGGAGGGATGGATGGAGGGATGGATGGAGGGAGGGATGGATGGATGGAGGGAGGGATGGATGGAGGGATGGAAGGAGGGATGGATGGAGGGATGGAGGGATGGATGGATGGATGGATGGATGGAGGGATGGATGGAGGGAGGGATGGATGGAGGGAGGGATGGATGGATGGAGGGATGGATGGATGGAGGGATGGATGGATGGAGGGATGGATGGATGGAGGGAGGGATGGATGGAGGGATGGATGGATGGAGGGAGGGAGGGATGGATGGAGGGATGGATGGATGGATGGATGGATGGAACCACCTGAAGCACAGATGAGAGTGAAGAATAAGAACTGTGGAGTAAAGAACTGTATGGATGTAGAAGAGGACATAGAAGTACCAGGCTAGACTGAGAATGTCTGCAGGTAGGTGCTGAGCTTCAGTACAAGAAGGCAAATTATTACTGGAGAAGGAAAAGAGCTATTAGAGCACATCCTGTGTTTGCAAAGAAAGGGAAAATAGCAAAGTATTCACCAGCTTTTTGGGTAAATCTTCAGGAGACAAGGAGGTTGCAGAAAATTACATATTTAGATATGAAAGTTATGCATTGGGATTTGCATTCAATTCTTCTCAGATCTTACAAGCTAGAATTACCTCCTATCATGGCAGGTTTGCCAAAATATAAAAGCAATGAGATAAGATAATACGGTGGTGGAGGAGAACTGCAGTCTTCCTTCTTTTGGAGACCATGACAGCCTAAGTATTAGCCAGAGTCATCCAGCAGATGAGAAAGGTGGATGCCTCTATTTGACAGGGTTGCTTTGGAAACCTGGATTTAAATGAAAATAATTTAAACCACCCATGCTTATGCAGTCCTAGGAAGGGGATGGATTGGACTTACAAGTCCCTACTGCCACAATTTTCGTGTGTAACCGGCTCTGTGAGCACAGGAAACAGCTACTAACATCTCCAAGCAATCAGTAGGATTGCAAATGGCAAGTTCAAGGAAAAGGAACACAGTTCAAGGGGTTCACAGTTAGATTTTATATCTTAATCTAATCTATCAGAAACTACTTGGGGCTGGTAGGACATTTTAATTTTGGAAACGGTTGCACATCACGGACTTAGGCTTGAAAGAGCAGCCGGTCTGCAAGGTCTAAGATAAACTCATTCAGACTTGACCTATGCTGGCTTCTCAGGCAAGGGATGAATAATCCATGAAGAATTAAAAATATTTTTTGGCTGTGAATAAAAACAGCAGTGTCCCAGTCAGTCCAGGACAGCGAGTGAAACACAATCCATATCTTTCAGACACTTAAAGCATAGGAGTGAAAAGCATTAACCCTGCTGAAAACCTTGGCAGGGAGCACTGCAAGGAGCTGCCTTCAAAGCATCATAAATCTGCAAAGTGACTGAAAGACCCTACAATTACCTTTGTTGTTTATTTAACTATCACTTAGCTGTAGTATTACAAGACACTCTGTGTACACTCAAAACCATCAGAGCTGTATTAGCTGGGGATTCCTTTTCAGCACTCTCTAGCTCCATCCCATTACCTCACCACAGGTTTTTATTGGATGCTGTCCAGCACTTCAGCATTAGTGTCATCAAAGCTGTGGTGACAGTGGCATTTGTTACCCTGACAGCAGCATCCATTCCAGGCAGGAGCAGCCAGCCCACACTCCCTGCCTGCCTTTGGCCATGCCCTGAAGACAGGTGAGGAGAATTGGGCAGCTCAAGGGGGATTTTGAAGCCCATACTGTGTGTTACCCCCCAGGTTCACTTGATGCCTTGAGTGCACATAGAGCCAGGACACCTGCTGCTGCCTTACGCCACTTCTAAGTTCCCATCCAAACCATTTTGGGATTATTTATGATTTTTTCAGGAATGCCAGAGGTTCCACTAGCCAAGCTGTAGGAGTTCCCACCCCACTCAGCCTAAAGAGATGAGCTGAACAAAATGGTGATTCAGGTTTCTGTTGCAGATAGAGCCATGGAAATTAAATGAACTGTGCTGTCAGGCAGCAAGGCACTTATTGGAACTGGCTCCAAACTTGTCCTACCTCTGCCTCAGCCACAACTCTGTTGATTCTGCAGTAGTGCTCTTGCAGGGTGTTTGTGGATTCATGCAAAAAAAAATTATTAGGTTCCTGCAGCAAATGTTCTTTAGCAATTAAAGCACTAAAGACTTAAATTTTTGTTCTTCTCTTTGTGAGCAGAAACTCTTGGGGCATCAATACAGTCACTTAAAGCTACACAACATTCATCTATCATTCCTGGTGGCTTACCTGACTCATACTACCTGGAAGTACATGCTTTGCTTATCACTCTCTTTGTTCTTGGAATGGGGTTTCCTTAATCCATCACCCGTGTGGCTTCTGTGACACCATGTGATCAGCTGGGCTGTTGGCAGCAGCAGAGACAGCTCCATCTCAGCAGCACCCTGATCTGGGGCTATAAAATCTTTTTAAACAGCTCTTCATTTATTTTTCTCTGTATCCAAACAGAATGCTAGAACAGGAGAGATTTAAAAAGGCCTATCCCAGGATAATGGTTTGCCCAGGAACACTCAGCTCACTGTCACTGGGGGACAACAGCTGAGCAGCAGCAGGATTACACATGCTCTCATCCCTGTAAAGTGAGTGGCATAAACAGTTAAAGACCAGGGACTGTTCTGGCCTGATTTACTCTTGTTCTGCTCCTCTCAGTTTCATTTTAATATTGAATCAAAGGAGTTTTGCATTACAGAGAACTCACTGCCCACCAAGCTCATCTGCTCCATGAGTACACCCAAAGACAAAGGGTCCTGGCACAGAGGGGTTTATTTTAAGCAGCTGAGTTTCACCTACTCCTGTCACTGAGTAATTGTTACACCTACTGCAGCTCCCCTCTGAAAAAAAAAAAAAGACACAGAAGAAAGTTTAAGAAAACACTATATAAGCTTTGTGAAACATAAAGGCTTCATTGTACATATAGAACTGCATGGGTTAGTGAGCCAGCTAACCTCTACAATAGATTTATGCCAGCAGCATTTTCTGGTGTGGGACTCCGAGGGTACAAAAGTCAGGATTTCACAGCAGTATAAGGCTAATGATTAAAGTATGTGTGATGGTAGTCACAGTAACAGCCCTGAACAGGGAAGCACCCACCTTTCTCTCAGGTGTTCTGACAGGCTGATATTAAAGACCTGCAAGTGTCAGAAGATGTAGGAAATCAACTGGCCTCTCTGACAGATTTTACAGCACAGTGCTTGTGCTGTCAAGGCAGTGAATATGACAACCTAAGGAATGACAGTAATAGGAATGTTTAGTTAAGGGAACAGCTGAACAGAGATGCACTCTTGACAATAACATGCTTAACTTAAAGGGAGACTCTTGGAACTTGTATTTGGAGAAGATTTTATTAAGCCCAGTTTTCTACTTCGAGGCTTTTGTTTTGTTTTCAGAGTCTTCCTGTGTGCCTGTCTTGTCTGGTTTTACTACCATGGTGAAATACTCTTTAGTTATAATGTGGAAGAAAGGCAAAATTCACTCTGCAATGCTGCTTCACTTGTATCATCATGATAGTGTAGGCAACATCTGAAGGCTGATTAAGATTTAAAATCTCCAATTTTTTTTATCCTGGAAGTTCTATAAACAGACAAAAAAACCCCAACTTGAGTTGGGAAAGCTGAAGTTTGAGATTGAAGGTGGCATTGAGCCCCATCTACTTGACCACCTAAAAATGAGATAATTTGTTCAAGCTAGCCATGGAGTGAATGGAGAGTGGGGATGTGCAGGGAACATTTTATCCCACTCATCTCTTTCCAGTCACCAGAGAAGATGCCCAGACAGCCACAACAGATGGGACACTGCACAGTCAGGAGGGGAACCTCAGGCTAAGCTGCAGCACACACAGCACAAGCCAAGCCTGACTTTCCCAGGCACCTCAGCAGGGCTTTAACCCTCTGGTTAAACGTCCCAGGACTCCACATCCCAGGAGTGTCATGTCACAAAGGACTTGGCTTGACAGAAGCCAGAATCCACATGCATTAGATCATCCTCTAAGCTTGAAAGAATAATGATAACAAGAAGCTACCTTTAAGGACAAACCTGAAGTGTTTTCTGATTATTGCTAGAAAAGACTGATGAGTGCAAAAAGCATTAGGAATCCACAAGGTTTAGCCAGAGCTGCTCTGGTCTGAGCTCATAAGGACACTGAAGCTCTCTTTAAAGGAGCATATTCAGAGGCAAAACACTTAAGCAGAACATTTTGAGGCAAAGCAAAAATATTACCTTCCCTTAAAAGTGCTTTTTCTCTGAAGCAGTAGTTTTCATGCTTAAACTCTGGAAGCAAACTGAAGTTTGGCTTCTAGATCTGTGTCCCACCTCCTTCTCAGGCTTTGATCACCTGCAATGGTTATTAGCTGTGGTGTAAGAACTGGCTCTGGGGGTCAAGAGATTTGTGTAAAAAAAAAATAAGTGCTAATTACAGTCCACTCCAATAAGCTTAGAAATATATCAGAGACAAGTCCATTATCTCAGAGTTAATAGGGTTACAAAATGTTGATGCACATGATCTGCTTTGCTAT
This sequence comes from Argya squamiceps, assembly GCA_037834095.1. Lineage (NCBI taxonomy): Eukaryota > Metazoa > Chordata > Aves > Passeriformes > Leiothrichidae > Argya > Argya squamiceps. The sequence goes on from JBBMKD010000002.1 coordinate 3,376,592, forward strand.
CAAATGCTGCTGAAATTATGGATTGTTGCCACAACATGAGAGTTGCACCGAATGATTGAGACTTGGGTTTAATAGAGGTCGTTGCCTATGTAAGTCTGGCTTTTGATGGTATTTAAGCCCCTGGATGGATACAGGTGCCGAGGTGCATTTGCAGATGCTCTGTTTACACATCTGCCAGCAGTGCAAGGTAGGGAATTCTCTAAAAATGTCTTTGTGGTGCCTGTTGGGAGCTCCTGTGTGGGATTTAGTGTCAGCCTGTCTGAGCTGCCTGAGAGGGAGCTCTGTGATACGTGGCTGCCTGAGGCCAGCATGTTATGGGCCCCACGAAGATGTATCAAACACTGAGGGTTGACCAGCAGCCTCCCAGAAATGGCTTAGGAAAAGTTAGTAAAACAGCTGACTGGGTGTGTTTTGAAAAAGTAAAAGGTTTTAATTAAAATAACAAACTATGCAGAACAAAAGAATAAAAGCTGTGCACAGTGCAGGGAGGTCCCTTACACCTGCTAAGACACCCCGAAAAGCCCCAAGAAACTTTATGCTCTCTCTTAAGTATTCAAGGGTCTAGGAGGGGTTTTTTGCATGCTGCCCAAGAGAAAATAGCTACACTTCTTGAGAAACAGCTAAAGGATCCAACAGGTGCTTTTGTCCTGGCACTGGGCTAATTACAGTGAGAAGAGCATAGAAATTTCTGGTTCTTCTTCCTTAAAAATTCAGGGATAAAACTCAAACTCTTTCCTAATATGGAAACATCTGTCAAGTTATAGGGATGCACGACAGCAGCTGTGGAGGTCCTTCTGTAGTCAACACACAGAGCCAGCCACCTGCTGTCCCTGAGAGGCAGGGGAGCTCCTGGGAAAAGGGAGTTCTCCTCCCTGGGAGCTGCAGAAGGAGCCTGGATAAAGTGAATCCACCGTGGGATGGCAAGGTCAGATGAGATGAATCCCCCTCCGTGTCAAAAAGCGATTACACATCTGGTCATTCCCTTAGAGTTAATGGAAAGGATGATGCATATGCTGTCCAAGGGAAAAATAAATCAGTGTTCATATCCCAGTCTCATCTTCTGTAACACAAGCAGACCCATCCTATCGCTTGAGGAGGGAAGGAGGATCAGGGAGGCTTTAACTGAATGACTGCAGGCATCTCAAAGGGGGGAAAGGAGAAGGAGCAGAGCATTAATACAAAGGTTATCTTCTATTTTCTATATGCTTTTAAACCAGTGTTTCCATTAGTCAGAACTGTGTTCCTGCACACCTGGAATTCTTCATCTCTTTATACACTGCTCAACTTCAATGAATTCTTAAAAGTGAGGCATACCAATGCCTAAACCCCAGACAGCTGCAGCCAAGTAAGAAGTTCAGAGGAAAGCATGGTTTTGCACCCAAATCTGTATTCAGGGATCCCAGTAGCAGAAACTAGAATAATTTTCAATTTGTGGTGGCATAAATTTTGCTGTGACTTAATTTTTCTCAGTTAGCCCATCAGTAAGAATTATTTTTCTTAATGGAAGTTTTAGTTAATGTAAGTGCAACTCTTGAAACACCAAGAAAACAGCTAATGTGTTCTGGAGATAGTGTTACTTGCAGTACAGCACTTGGCATGCTGCTGCCAATATATAAGTTTAACAGAAGAGAAAAGCTTGTTCTTCAGAACAAGATCTGGATGTGAACCATAACCATGCTCTGGAGCATTTGCCATCACATAAAAACTCACAGTTTCTTTGCAAGCAGAGGTTCAGCTTGGCAACTCCTGCAGATAATTTTATGGTGATTTATTCCTTTTTGAAGAGCATCCAATGATACTGATCTTTCCTCTTTTCCTCTGTTGCTTTCTTAAAATGTGACATTTTTGTCATGTTGTTGCCCTGGGCAGCACAAGCGCAGCAGCACCAGCACTGATGTCACTGTCTCAGGAGTTTCTCAGCCAACCCGTGACTCCCCTGCCAGGCTTCCTGGAAGCTCCCCATGGTTGCAGTGTCACTCAACACCTCCCCTTTAGTGGTGACTTTAAACACCAAATGCTGCCTTTTGGGATTTTGGGTTTCAGAACAGCTTGCTGGGCCCAAGGTCCCACACTTGGTAGCAATCCAAGGATTTTTGCCAGGATGGCTTGGTCTTTCCTCAGTGGTTTTTTTCCTCAAGGTAGATTCCCTTGGAAACACAGACCTACACATGTGCCCACAGTCAGGTATTCTAGGTAACACTGAAAGCTAGACAAGTGCCTTCCTATTATATGCATAAAAATATTCTGCCGTGACAGTTTCATTTCAAAAACCCAGTCCTAGACAAGAAGGTATTTTCCTTTTATTCCCAATATATTAGTTTTAATATATTCAACACGCCTCATTAACACATCCAAAAAGGTTTTGACATCTTGAAGACTCTGCTTCAAAAGTTTCTGCTTTAATACTTTTTGCTTTGTTTTGAAACTACTTTAAAAATCCAAAATGCTACCAAAAAGGCCTACTAAAATGTAATAGAAACAAGCTCAAGTCCAGCTGAAAGGGAGCTTTACAGTAATGGTCTGGGTCTAGAAATCCTTATAAAAAGGCTTTAAGTTCTTTTATATAAAGGATTTTCTTCCATCAGATAAATGCTTTCTTTGCTCTGATAACCTTCTGGTGATTTCTTGCTTGAAAAAGATTTGTGGAGTTCTGAGACCAGTTTAAGCTCCAGGAATAATGCCCCTTCATCTAGGTCACTGTTCCACAGAGTAAGGAGTTAAGAGAAGTCCCCTTTTCCCATCAGCCAAACATTACTTCATGCCTTTACTCTTTGGAGGGAAATCAGGCCACATCCCGCTCCACACTCATTTATCAGCCAGGCAAATCTCTACATGCAGATTTTTAAAGATGGGAATTGAATTTCTGCTAACACACTGCTTGGGTAATTTGAGGTTTTTCTGTGTTCCAGGGGAATCACTTTCCACCTCTGTAAATGTCTACTGAATAATTTGTCTGGGAAACTTCTCTGCACTGACTTTCCTGTTATTACCTTTTTATAATACTTGGGTCTAGGACTCCTGCACCATATTCAGCCCAAAAAGCTGCCTTTCTGTTTAGGAGGCTGGACTGTTGGTGTCCTGCTGCAAGCCAAACAAGAAGTGAGTTTGCTCATTCTAAGACCTTGTGCTGCAAGTCCTTGTTGCAGTAATGACTGTGTTTGTGGTGCCCTGATCCTGCCTCATTTCAGCACATGATTGCACTGAGTTGAATGACTTCACATGCAGAAGGTGAGTCACGAGCTTAAGTGCACTCTGAGATGAGCTAATTTTCCCTAATATGCTTTGCCAAATCTATGTCTATTTAAATACTTCTGAGAAAGGGGAAAGAAAGAAGTCTCTAGAGAGAATGACAAAAGGATTTTATTTTGGTAGCAGGGTATTAAACACCTGTGTCAGCAGATTCTTGGACGCCTTCTCTCTTTCCCAGCTTGCCTTTTGGTCTCTATTACTAAGAGTATTTAGTGAATTGCTGCAAGGGAATTACAAACTGCTCAAGATTATTCTTCTATGCCCTGTCCTTTGAAAGATCTAAATAGAGTGTGAAGACAAAGAGAGGAAGGGGGGGTCATCATTATTTCCACAAGAATGTTTAGGAGGTTTTACTCACGTTTAAGAATGGAGGGCTTATAATAATGTCAAAAAAGATCATTCCTAAGCAAAACATAGTGTATGAGATATAGTTGTTATATTTGTTGAAAGCTGTTTATAGAACAAACAGAATTGTCCACCATCTATCATATGTTGGAATCAGTTGCCTGGTAAATAACATTCTGCTTAGTGTGACGGTAGTGAGGAATTTTATCTGCAGCCACTGCAATCATAGTTTGCAGCCCTTGTAAATATTCCATTTGCTTTTATGTAGGCAAGCACATTAACTGTTGGCCAGATTACTAAAGGAGGGACTGGGTATTTTTACCTTTCACACCTCACCTGAGAGGTGCCCAATTCCTAGGAGATTCCAGGCTGAGGGATCCTGGTGATGATGCAAATGGTTGCAGCTCCAGAAATGACAAAATACCTTAATTCAGAGGGAATGTACTCCATTAGGGCTGTGCAATTTGTCACATTACCTTTAAGAGACATTCCTTTTAAAAAGGGAACAGGATAGAAAATATGTTTGGTGCAATATGTTATGTTAGGAATTGGTAGCCTTTGGTAAGTAAGGTTCAAAAAAACCCACTTATCTTAAAATACATTCCATTGACTAACAATCATGTGCCAAAATTAGGCTAAATTACATTCTGACTATTCTTGAACAGAGTTTAAAAGTTCTGAGTAATGGCATTGGTTGAACCATTAATGCAAGTCCTTAAAATATAAGTATTTTCTTGATACCTTCCACTTTGGGTCATCTTTCTTTGGAAAAATCCCACACAACAAAACCAGATGCTGCTCTACATGCATAGGAGAAATCAATGGGTGGGATCAATATTCCCTCCACAGGTAATAAATGCTGAGAAGCATTTCTGTCCATCTAAATTGATCCTAGAGAATTCTTTAAATTGGTTCTGATGTGTATAAAAACCATTTCCCTATTGATCAAAGCTTTTCTTGCTTTCTTTCTTTGATATGTTATTTCATCTCTGCCATCAGGAATGGTCTCAGGCTTCTGTATGCAGTTATGATAAACAGAATTTCTTCAATCCACACAAGATTTTTTCTTTTTAATTTAAACCCTGAAATAGCTGGGTTTGCCTTTGAAGGTGGATGCTTTGCTTACAGTCAGGCAGTGCAAGTAATTTTTAAATTGAGGAAGTTATCACATCAGAATTATTTCCAGGGAAGTCTAAAGTAACTGCTGTGCTTTTACTAGAAACAACTGCCCAAATCCTGCTCCTCGACTACTCTGTTGTCTCTGAGAGGAGAAGCTGCTGGAGCAGAGGAGGGATTTTGATCTGTCACTGTCCTTGTTCTGCCCCATTTTTGAGCAGAAGAGTTCACCTGAGCTGCTGAGTCTATGGAAAATGTTACTGGGAGTGAGCAAACAGTGCCAGTTAACAGGAAGAATGTCTCAGCCTGATGTGCCTGTGGAGTTTGTGACTTTTGTTACAACACTCTTTTATTAGCACTGAAGCTGCTAGACTGCTCCAGAAACATGAAGTACTGGCAGGCTAAAACAGAACTTTTCAGAGTATTTGATAATGGAATGTTACAGAATTAGTAAATCAATTTTCCCAAAGAAAAGTTAAATGCTTTAATGGGCTTATAAAAAGGTTCACCAGTGGTGGTGGTGGTTTGCACCAAAACTGTCACAGTTTCCAGCTGTTTGGACATGTAATGCAGTATGTAGTGTCCTGGCAAGGTTTCACTCAAAATTCATTGTGCAAAGAAGACAGTAATCATGGCTGTGATTTCTGTTAGGCTCTTATGAAATGTAAATTGTCAAACTGTCTTTTGACAAGTACAGGTTTTGTTCCTTTTACCCCAAGTAATTTGAAGCCATCAACCCAGCAAATTAATCTTGTCTAGTTCTGTCTTCTGAAGAAATGCAGTAACAAATTAGATTGTTTCAACACGCCTGCACTATTTTAAATTTATCCACCAGTTCAAATTAGGAGATGGATTTCATACTCTTTTCACAGGAGGGGCTTTGGTTCCTTAGGATTCCTTTGCACAGGTATGCAAAGTTCCTTGCAGATGAGAAAATGCAGAAATATGCTTGCTTATATCTAACACAACTGAGCCTCACTGAAAGCACTAACTTTGCTTTGAAGTTTGCATGTTTAGGTCAGTATGGACACTCCAGTAAATTTCGTGGGATTTTTGCCAGATTCCAGCTCTTGGCACTTTATGGCTATGGCCCATATCAAACCCATAACTTTATGTACATTTGGAACATTTACAAGAACAGATTTACATACCAAATAATAATTTTAACTACCTCCTTCTGCAGAGTGGGGTTTGTATCCTAAAAGTTAAAAAAAAATCCCCAAAATTACTAAAATATTACTATCTCTGAGGTACTAAATAATTTTAGAGTTCAGCTCTGGTCTCAAAACAATGTAGAGATACAGGTTTAGCAACAGGAATAGTTCTTCTAGAAGGGCATGGATGATTTTTATTGTTCAAAGTACAAATGTATTTCCAACCCAAACAACAGCACTGCATTTGTAATTAATCAATGCCTAAAACGAAGAGCATTGCCAATCTGGAGACAAGAACAGAGCTTTTCTCTGCAGGACACTGGGAATGGAAACCTACAGCAGTACCTGACTGCAGTGCTGGGGGAAAAAGGGAGCTGAAAGTGCAGTGATTCCTCAGAGTCAATTCAGCCTGGTCCAGGCAGAAAGGTGACTGTCCAGAGATTCCAGATTCTGGCTGCCCAAAGCTCCCTGATGAGGTGGGATTCAGATGAGCATTTTCATGGAAACTCTGTGTCTCACCATCCTCTGGGGGGTAATCTGAGGTCTGGCTTGGCTCCACATTTCTCTGTGAATCCCCCAGGAAGGATTGAAGTCTGAGGTTTACACGTGGAGTAAGCACCATCAGCCAAGTACGTTTTCATGCACAGAGTTTTTTCTCTGCTGTCATCCCTCGTAAGGATTCCTTGCACAGAAGTTGTTTGTACCTTTAATTGGCTTTGCTACCTTTCTTTACCTTTTCCAACTCACTGCATCCTTTTAGAAGCAAGTGTCCAGATGGTCAGAGCTTATGTTTTTCTAAGGACATAATAGGGGTACATCAGAAAAATTAGTCCTTGTGTTCCAGCAATGGGCAACAGCAAATCAGCTGTGATTAGTACAGAGGCTGCTACTGTGGGGTCTCTTTGTGGTGGCAACGTGCTTTATCATCACTCCTTGTCTGCCAGGTTGAGGAAGAAGGCTGAGCTCAGGATTGGCATGGGACCAGCCAGAGCAAAGCTTCACTTTATCTCCCCAAGTTGCCAAGTGCACCAACAGATCCAGAGCAGGTTCTGGAAGCCTTGTGAGCTGGAGATCCAGAGGCTGTGAGATCCAGAGGTCAGAGCCTTGGAGACTTTGCGTCTTCTGAGCAGAATCTGTTCATTTCAATGCAAATCAGCCTAACTGTTCAGTGAGTTTGTATAGACCAGCCCCACCTGACAGTTGGGTCAAAGATATGAAGAACAACCTCTCTTCAGGCTTTTATCTTCCTCCAGTGTTATATCAAAGTGCTTTTGTTAGTGACAAGTAAGTATCCTACATTAAAATCCAGCTTTGCATCACAATTATGTAGTAGGTTTTGTTTGCTTTCCTAATTGGAGAAAATTTTGAAAGAGCTATAAAACACAATTTGTTCCCTGTTCCCAAAATGAAACATCTCCTTTCGGAAGGAAGGAGGGAGTAAATTTACATTATAATGAGCACAATGTTATGAGCCCGTAGATCAGTGTTGACATAAAGGGTGAGGGAAATGAGATGTCATTTTGTGCATTCCCCCTCGTGTGCATCTGCCTGTGCTGCTGCTGAGCCAGGAAGTGGCTGTGCTCATGGTCAGCCATAGTAACACACCCTAACTCAGGGCAAAACCCCTGTGAAATCAATCTTTCTTCACAGGGCTGCCAAGTGCACCTCCATCCTTTCCTCAGTGAGTGCTAGCCATGGAGGCAGTGCAGGGCACTACTGCACCTCCTGGCTGGCTGGTTTCTACTGACCCTCTCTATTTTCCTCTTGGCTTTGTCATTTCTCAGGACTGTTGGAACACTGGCATGGGCTGAGAGTCCATGATGACTCACATGGATGAGTGCTATGGTTTTGCTTCAGGCCTGTGACTTAGCTAGCAAAGCATGCAGAAAAAATGCAGGGTTGGGGTCTGCCCCAGCCCTGCTCAGCCCAGGTGTAATGGTTTGAAAGCAAAACAAGTGAGAGGCTCCAAGTCAGAAATACAATTTAATAAGAAAAAGGAGAAAAAAAAATGGGTAAAACAAAATAAATGCAACAATACAAAAGACCACTGACAGAGTCAGAATACAACCTGAGTGGGATGATGGAAGC
>JBBMKD010000002.1:3388583-3416083 GCA_037834095.1 Argya squamiceps
TGCGCCCGCCCTCCCCCGCCTGCCTCCCGCCTAACCCGCGATCGCTCCCCCCCTTCCCCCGCCGAGGCGAAGCTGGAGCCGCAGGAGATCCGCCGGGCACAGGGAGGGGACAGGGATGGGTTGTTTTCTCTCCCCCGCCCGCCCCGAGACCTGAGGAGATGCAGCCCAAGTTCGCCACGATGACTCTGCTGCTGGCACCGGGGTTTCTCCGCGGCATCGCAGCCTCCGGACCGCCTGAATCCTGCTCCTTCTGAATCGTCGGCGCCGGGTTAAAGCTTAGTTCTCATGTTGTGGTTGCTGGGCTGCCGCGCTCCCGGTTTGCGATGGGAGGTGGAGGAAAAGGGATTGCCCGTGAGTCAACACCGAAAACGTGATTAGGAGGAACTGCTTTCACTAATCTGTTTCTATCCTTTCAGTCCATGTTGGCCTGTGACCCCTCTCAGCATTCACATCCAGCCTGATCAGGTAGGTGTGAATTATTCACTTGGGGTGAGGGAAGGCGGATGGAAACGTTTTAGAGACTTACCTACGATCCTGGCCTCTCTCAGGATGAGAAATGATGAGAAAGTTCAACCTGTAAACTAATCCTGAGCCAAGCAGCATTTGTTTACTTGTTGAAATGTGTGCGTGCAAGACATCTGCAGTCTGTCTGATTTCCAGGATCGAGCCGAGTGCCTGTGAGTTGCTGTGGGACATCTCAGCTGCTGTAGCAAAATACAGTGCTCTTATTTATGATCTGAGGAGAACTTTTATATACATATATGTATACGCACACATTTGTTTTGAGAGCTTCCTCATCAAACTCCAGCAGATTCTAACAAATTGCTTCACATTTCCTCGGATATTAATTACTCTGTTTGCTGCTCTTTTTTTCCCCCCTAAATGCCCACAAATCTGCAGTGTTGCAACCTACCTGTAGCGTTAGGTGGGGAGATTGTCTGCTCTGTAGATATGTAAAGCAGCCGTATCTGCATGAATCGCTGGATTTCCAAACAGCATGTTACAGTATATGCTGCCGATAGGAGTAACGAGAGGGTGCATAGTCCCGGTGATGGAAACACCGCTAGTACTTCAATTAAGAAGATATCTTTTCGAATTTGATAAATCTTGTGTAATATCCGGTGTCTCCCTCTGTTGTGGCTTCGGAAAAACTGCTTGGTCAACAGGACCCTTTAGCTGCTTCTCTGGTATTAAAGCTTTCTCTTCCTGCTGCTGCTTTTTTGCTTCAGTTAAGGGAGAATTAATTGCTGAACATCTGCAATTCACCAAAAATGCCAATATATAAAAATGTCTCCCCGAGGGGTGGAGGGGAGTACGTGTTTGTCCGTGTGTGTAGGTTAATTCATGTTTGTGTAGTCTCCGTGTGCCTGTGTGTGCATGCTCTGGGAATGGAGGAAAAGCAGGGATCACACACACACCCCAACAGTCCTTTTTTTTGGTTTGTGCCACCATCTACCTCCGTAGTCCTGCAGTCCATGTAATGCTGATATTTCATCTCATTTAAAAGTTTCCTCTAATACTTCGCCCAGTTTTTTAAAGAGGGCTCAGAATCCAGTTTGCTGCCGGGCTTGCACTGGCGCTAGAACTGCCGGCTGGTGTGCGGGCAGGTTGGCGGCGGTGATGTGGCACTGTGGGCAGCCAGAAGGGCTCCCCAGACACCGGCACGGAGCCTTCGCCTGGCGCCGACTCTCCCGGGGGTCACTCAAAGCCCCTCTCCCTCCCGGGCTCCGTCCTCGCTCCGCCACTCCAGCACAGCTCACCGGAGGTCGGGCCGTGCTGCGTCGCTCCCAAAGTTTTAGAAAGGCTCCAGTTTAAATCACGCCGACACGTTTCAGCTGCTCCTTGCATTATGCAGGCATTTAAACGTCCTGCGCTCCACGGTTTTTGCTGGGAATTACTGAGATGCTGAATAATGGAGGAGGTGAATTGCATCTTTGCTTCTGTCGGGATTAAACGTAGCTGCTGCAGGCTGGGCTGTGCTGGTAGCCCGGGAAGTCCCTCTTCAGAAATGCTATAAAATAAGGTTCTGTACTATTCCCCCTCTCGCAGCCCAAGTTTAACCCAGCACTGCCTTTCAGATCAGACACAGATCTGACAACAGATTATGTTTAGCTCCCTTTGCGTCTCAGGTTTCCCACCTCGGTTTAATGAGGTGGGCTGTGCTCCTTACGTAGCACCAAGGGACAGTGGCCACCACAGGAGGTTTAAACCATTCTTAAACTTGGTTTCAGAACCCTCCGAGCTGCCCATCACCATGCCATTCCAGGCAGCTGGTTTGATCTCTGGTGCATCCAAAAGCTCAACTGCAAAAACGAGGAAAGTAAAAATGAGATGATTCTGTGAGCCACCATTCCTTCAGAGGTATTTTATGGTCATATGTGTCCAGGCATGTGTGTCTAATGTAGGTATTTCACAGGCTTTGTTCTCTTTACCAGTAATTAAGAAGAAGTTTAGTTCAAATGAAACAGTGATAGTTATCTGTGTAGTTAAAAAACTCAGATTTATTCTTTGGTGTTGGTTGAAACAATGACTTTTCTAAGTCAATATTCCTTGAACTTTGAGTTTTTTCTCACTTGAAACTGTTTGTTTGCAGACCACAACACTGGTCTCCCTATGGAAGCAACTGCTTGTGTCTGGCTTTGAGGTCCCATGGAGAAGCCGAGGAGGGGGATGGCTCTTCACATCCATGAAGCCTGGATACTTCTGTTTGTGCTCCCTGCCTTGGTCACTGCAGCTGCCATCAGCCATGAAGACTACCCTGCTGACGAGGGGGACCAGACCTCCAGTAATGACAATCTGATCTTTGATGACTACCGGGGGAAGGGCTGTGTGGATGACAGTGGCTTTGTGTACAAACTGGGAGAACGTTTTTTCCCAGGACATTCCAACTGTCCCTGTGTCTGTACCGAGGATGGACCTGTTTGTGATCAACCAGAATGCCCTAAAATCCACCCAAAGTGCACAAAAGTGGAACACAATGGATGCTGTCCAGAATGCAAAGAAGTGAAAAACTTTTGTGAATATCATGGGAAAAATTACAAAATCTTGGAGGAATTTAAGGTACAGAACCCTTTCTTCAATATTGCATATCAGAATGCTTTAGGAATTGTGTTTTTTGGGGAGCTCTCCAAGGCACTCAGTGTTTGCTTACTGCCATTGATGAGTGCTGGAGTTGAAGTCATTTTCAGCTGTGATGCAGGTGTGGCTCATGTAAAAGCTGTCACCTCCCCGTTTTGTGCACTGCCTGAGGGCCAGTGGTCGGTCAAAGGCCCCTGTGGGAGTTGCCAGCCCTCTGCATCTGCCTCCTTTGCTCATGGCATGGATCATGCTGGACACCAAGGGTGTGTAAACCAGCACTGAGTGCTTTCTGAGAACCCCTTTTGCAATTTGGATAGCAAAAAACTGATGGCATGATGCTGAGAGTTGTTACTCATGACTGCATGAGCATGCAAATAGGTAGATGCTAAACTCTTTAATTTTTTCATTTCAACTGTGATAAGGCTGCAGGAAAGAATGCAGGAGATGAACTCCTAGGCAGATGAGCATCTCAAGCAATGAGAAGCGTGGGGTTTCATTGTCATGGTTGAGTTCACGTAAGGAATGTCATTAAGAAATCCTGAAATAGATCTTAAAAACAAGATGATGTTTTCCAAAACCACTACACAAACCTGCAGTTCTAATGAGTTTGATCACGAGCTTTCAACTCTGCTAAGGAAAACAGCATTTCACAATGAGGAGCAGGGGCTGTAAATGCTGTAGGTACACAAGTTTGTTCTTCCAGGTCACGTGGCTTTAACAGTGGAACCTCCATAATTAACAACAGCCTGTACCTCTTCATGGCTCTGTGCCTGATCCTATTATACACTTGGCCAGTTTACTGTCTTTCCTGCAAGGAAAATAATCTCATATAGGTCTGGGTGCTTCACCAGTTCTCAGTAACATTGATGGCAATTCCCTTTCTCAGAGAAATTGTCATTTTCAGGGAAAGCAGCAGTTAGCAGTTCCTTTCTTCTGTCATGTGTGGGTATGTTTTTCTGTCTTTCTGAAACTGCAGTCATTGAGTCTGGGCAGGGCAGTTTAATGTCACAAGCACAGGGTAAAGCAAATGTATGAGGAACATCTCCTTGAGGGCCACCCTGATCAGCCTGCTCCGATTCACTGAGGGGTGTGAAGATCTTGTGAACTGCTCAGATAACAGTTTCTTCTTGCCCTGGGAGGGCTTGGCCCAAGTTCATCCCGTGATCACACTTCAGTGTGGTGAGATATCCCACCTAGGTGGTCACGTCTTCATGTGAGAGGCAATAAAGTTTTGTTTTTAGGAAGCAGAAATTTGTGAGGACTCTTTGAAGAGATTTCAGTGGGAGAGATGGATCTTGTCATTAAGTATCTCTTGTGTGTGAATTGAGTGGAAAAGTAGTAATCCCTTTTCCTGAAAGAAATAATTTCATCCTGAAAACAGCTTTAACTCTAGGGAAACAGAATACAGGAGAGAAGGGCTGTTGGAGAGAGTCAGGAGCCATCTGGTTCATTGCTTGCTGTATTCAAATACTTGGGGTGTTGTGTGGAAAGCAAAGTTCCAGTACCCTCTGAGAAGCACAAGGCAGGAGGTGTCACGCCTCTCTGACACACAGGAACCTTCTGTCCGGGACTAATGTGAGATCCTTCACACCAAATTTAGCTGACAGTCAAACTTCTGACCTAGACCTGTGTTTTGCTGAGAGCTCAGTATGTTGTGGAACAGCGCAGAAAGCAATGTTTTGGAAATCTCTGTGTTTACCTGGAATAAACAGTGGGTTGCTTTTTTCCTCAAAGTACTGTAGGAGAGTCAGACAATGGAAAATCACTGCTCTGTGGGGAAAAAAGAAGCACCTGTGAACTATGACTTTATAAATTCTGTAGGAAAGACAGAACTTCGAGATTTAGGAAGCTGCTGCTCTGAAGTCTTGACTTTATGAGGCATCCAAGCATTTTGTTGTTTATTTCAACAGAATAAAGATTTTACCTGCTGTCTCTGCAGATGAAATCCTGAGCAGTTCATAGGTTTTACAGGCTCTGAGCTCTGCTCTTCCCTCATCCTGCTGAATTTATTAGGTCTGCAAACTTTCTCACATCCACTGCACACACACAGAAGTCAAAGACGAGAGGCTGTTCTGACTCAACCCCAGGCTGCTTTCAGTGGAAACAGAGGCACTGTTTTATGTAGTCTCAGAACCCTTTCACCCACTTGATTTACTTTTGCTGGTATGTAGATTCCAAATCGTCATCTATAGAAGTGCTTGTCACTGCTGAGTTTCAGCTGAAATTAGCCTCTATTTAAAAATCTTTTGCAAGTGTGTGTCTGTGTGTGTGTGCCAGGACTGACTCATCTTGTAGAAATTTCAGCTGCCTGATCTTTCACAAATTGGGATTAATTTTTTTCTCTCAGTTTTTTTTTTTTTTAGGATATCAATACCTATGAGAAGTTTCCAGTTGGGTGAATTTTCCTGTAGTGTTTCTAGATTTTTTTTCCTCAGGTTTAGGGTGAGAAATGCAAATGTGATTTAATCTTTTTTTCTGACCACTGGCTTAAGTAACTGTGATGCTCTCAGGGTAAAGGAGTAGTTACAAAGGCCCATTTCTTGAATATTTCACTTTCTTCTAGTGAACAGATCTTGTACATCTGATTTTTTTGAGTCATAACAGTCATCAGCACAAAATAAAACCATGCCAACAAGCCATGTAGCTTAGACAGCTGTCCAAATATTTATCCTTGTGCCCCTCAATCATTAACATGTACAGCTGAAATGCTGAACTGAAGCTCAATTATAAATCCAAGCCCATTGAGAGTTTTTCTTGTATCCTTTTGTAGAATTGTGTGTCTTTGGCAGATGGCTTAGTAACCCCATGCAGCACCTTCATCTCTTGTGGGTCCTGGGAGATGTTGGTGGGCTTGGGGCCCCAGCTGCCCATACAGAGCCTGCCTCATTCCTTGCTTTCAGTGGGATTTCCCCCAGCTTTGGCTGAGGCTGTGCTTCCACCCCTGCAGAAAGGGCCAGCACAGTCTGTCTGATCTTAACCATGATCTGATTCAGATGTGTCTAAAATACATCTGGTGGTCAGGATTCTGATACCTGTGGAGCAGGAGGGAGGGCAGCTCTGGTGGGTTTTACTGGGCTCCATCTCCCTCTTTCCCATCTTGTTTTCTGCTTTTCTCTTTGCTGGACTAGAGTGGGGTCTCTCACATCCCCACTGGCCCCTCCCAGAGCAGGGCTGAAGGCAGCTGTGGGGGCTGAAGGATGCTGGAAGTCTCAGGCTGTTTTCTCCACATCTTGCAGGAGCTCTCGGGGTCACCTGGCAGCTGCTTTTTCTCTCACACATCTTGCTTGCTTTGATTTCAGTCCTGGAGGTCAGGGACAGAGTCCCAAGTGCTCTGCACTCACCTGTAGGAGCAGAGATCTTTCAGGGAGGTTGTTAAGCTCCCCTTTCCTCCTAGAGACAGAAAACAGCAAATGAGATTGGTTTTGGTTGTTGCAAGTACACATGGCTGTGTTTTAGAGGAGTGTCCCTAGCCAGCAGCTGGTGGAAAGTTAAGCAGAGTGTTCTGCCAGCACGATGGATGTTCATTGGCAGCTGATGGAGAAACCCTGCAAATGTCACTGAGGCAGCAGTGTCCCTAAGTGCTGATTAGTTTTTGCTCTCTGGCATGACTTGCTGACAGAAAAGCACACATCTTTGAGAAATGGAATTATGGTGTGGTTGCAGTGGATCTGTAGCCACAGTGAGGAGCCACTGCAAGAGGATTGGGTTGTCAATGCTCTTCCAGTTTGGAAAGTCCATTATCAGCTCTGAAGTTCCTCATCACCCAGCAGAGGCACATCCAGAATAACCTTCTGCAGACCTCTGGATATGTAGCAAAATGCCATTGCTGGGAGATAAATGATCAGTTCATAAGAGATTGTCAAGCTGACATCTTGAAATATTCTCTCCATTTGAGGCTGACAGGCAGGGACTGCTCCCTGTCCCTGCAGGAGGGTGAGCCTGGTGCCATCCTCCTCCAAGGCAGAGGCAGGAATTTCCTAAGCACAGACATTAAAATATCTGTGTTAGCCTGGCAGAACACTGGATGAGTTATCCTTTGGGTGGGAACACAAGAGGTTTTGGCCTTCCTGATGATGTGCAAGTGAGAAGAGCAGCTTCAACCTGCAGTTGTGAACTTGAGCTGGGAAAACACTCTCAGCATTTTCTGGATGCTCTTCAGTGGCTGTCCTCCTTTCTGCTGAGCACAGAGCTGCAATTTCTTCTAGTCATTGGCTCTGCCAGTGCTTGTCTTCTGCTGCTGCCTTTATTTCCCTGCCCTTCCCAAAGAGTTCTCCACTTCTTTGTCCTCTCCCCTTCCACCTTTGCTCCTCCCAAACCTGTCCTCTCTGAAAATGTCCCTAGGTGATGCCCAAATGTTTGTCCCTTGCATCAGCACAAGTGTGAAGAGGTGGGAAACCAAACCCTGCTCTTGCCCTTTTCCTCCAAAAAAAAAAAAAAAGAAAGAAAAAAAAGGCAGGAAAGGTGAAATTTTCCCTTCCAGGGCAAAGCTTTTGCTGACTTGAGAAGAGCCAGGATTTCATTGCTTAAGTTCTACTTTATTTTTCTTTCCTCTGTTCCCTGCCACCATATCTTAAGTTCATTGCTTTGTTTTGTCCACAAATCACCTGTAATCCCTCAGTGAAGGTTTTTGTATCTTGCTGACTCTGTGTCTTCTCGAGCAGTGCTTTGCACAGCAGGGACACAGCTCTAGCAGGGCTCTTCAGGGTGTAATCAGAACCCAAAATATATGAGGGACTGTGTAAGCATGGCATTATCATACACTAATTCTCAGCTCATTATGGAAACCTTTACTTCACGATAGTGGCACCTCCTTCTCCTTTGTTAATGCTCTTTAAAATGTTTTATTAATGCAATTACCTGAATTTAACTGAACAAAGCAAGGCCTCTCATCACAAGGCACAGGCAGGCAGGTGTGCAGCTGCTATCCCAGCAGCTCAGCCCCTGAAAGGCAGTGTGTCCATCCTGATGCTGGAGAACAGGAGGCAGTGAGACCAAAAAGTGATTCCCCACCCCCAGAACTGTGCCAGAAATAGAAATTAAGTGGTGTGAACAACAGGCTGGCTCAGACCAGCAGGTAGCCAGCCTAGGAGTGCAGGCTTATCAAATATGGATGGAGCACTTGGGATGTGGCAGAGTGTTACTGCTGGGGTGAGAAACAAGAGTGTGGCAGCCCTGGGTCAGCATAGGTCCCCCATTTTCATATTGGCATTTTTCTCTCCAGGATATGTGCAGCAGGCTTTTTTTTTCCTACTATGACTCAAACAAGTGGATTTTTTTTCCCCTTCTTCTTGTGTGTTCTGCAATTTCACATATGGGTAGAAAATCATAATACAAAAGAAATTTCAATAACGTGCCTGCACTTTAATAAAAGGAGCCATGAACAATGCCAGCTCTGAAGATAGCACACAGCCATTGAAATCAGACAGGGGAAACAGAGCATCAGTCAGATGGAAAAGTATGATTTATTATCTCCCTCCTGGCAAAATTACAGTGACAATGTCTATGCAAAGGAATCTGAAATTACTGACTTACTGTATTTCTGTCATAATTTGTACCAAGAAAACATACTAAAATAGATAGGCCTGTCACACACCAATCTATAGTGAAACCTATTTTAAAAATTATGCTATATACTTAGCTACTGATTCTGTAACATATATATCACATTATGCACAAATAGATTATTACAATAGGTGAAAGAAGGTGGGCTTTATTCAGAATTTGGCTAAAAAATCCATGGAATTTTCTTCCCTGAAGCACAATAATACATGGGAGGTCCCAAAAGCTCAGGGCTCAGTGGTGCTGGCTGTGCCACACACAAACTGTCTCAGAGCTCCCCACTGAAATAGATGAGCCTCCCCACAATTCAGAATCAGCAGGAGCTGAGTACAAGCCCCCAGTTTTAGCCACAGAGCAGCAGCCTGTATGTGCAATCCCAAGGGATTGGTGTTTTTCCAGTTAATGTGACACAGGAATTAATGTGTGCCCAGCATTTGTACTGCCAGAGCTGGGGCTGGGCTCTCAGTTATTCCCTCAGGAAATTGCCCACCAGCTCTGCTTGCTCCCAGAACTGGGGCTGTCCAGGGAGCTGCTGAAGGAGAGGGGATATCCCTGCACAGCCACAGGAGAAGCTCTGGCACTGCCCTGCCCTCCCTCCGTGGCTGCTGGAGCCTTGCTGGTAAGAAAATGGAATGTGTAATACCTGCAGGTGTTACCAGCTCCTTCCAAGAGTGGTAAAATCAAGTCTGAGGCTTTATTATTATGCCAGACAAGGCTCAGAGGGGCCAGGGAGAGAACTGCTCATCCCTTGGCTCTCCCAAGCTGCTCATCTCTGTCCCCCAGGCTGTTTCTGTGGGGCAGGAGGTCCTGGGGTCATCACCTTAGGAAGGATGTCATCCTTAGAAACATTCACAGCTCATTGGTGAGAAGGTTTTTTAGGAAATTATTTCCTGCCAGAGCGAGGGGAAGTGCAGGTATGTGTTTGTTGCCACTGGAATGTGCTCTGTGCAGAATTGCATTCATTAAAAAAATGCTCAATCAGCCAATTGTTCTGGTTACTGTTTTAAAAGCTGTAATTAGGTAAGTTATGTAGTGACAGTGCTCAGTCTAGTTGCAAAGTAAGGATATGTGAGGCTTCCTTGCTCTGTTCTGTGGTAATATCAGAGGTAATTCTTGGGGAATTACAGTAAAATCAGTATGCTTGGAGAAGCACTAGGGGTTGAAACAGCTCCTGAAAGCAGGGAGTCTCTCAGTCAGTTAACTGTGGTCATCCCAGCCAGCAAAACCCTTGTGACTGAGGGTCAGCCCAGTGAGCTCCCTGTGTGAGCAAACCCCAGTGTGTTCTCTCATCACAGGTAACCCACTCAAACCTGTTTGCAGTTCACATCCTCCCCAGCCTGTGCTCAGAACCAAATCATGGCCTCCCCTGAGGGGCAGAAACCTCCCAGACCTGCTGGCATCTGCAGAAGGAATGGGACCAGGGTCCACATCTCCTCCCCAGTGATGTCTGCCTGTATTATACCCACCTCCATGGCAGAAATTCTGTGTTTTATCAGTGCATGGAGCTGATCTCACCACCACCTCCCACCTCTCTGTGTGGACAAAGGAGTTACAGGGAAAACACATATCAAAGGGATCACTTTGTGACCAATCCAAAAATCCTTCCTTTCTCCCTGCTCCAGGAGGCTTTCTCCTAGACACAGCTCCTTCACTGCAAAAGCCAGCCAGGTGGGAGTGGAGAGCAGAGAGCTGCCAGCTGGGCTCCCTTTCCCTGCTGACATTAAAGGGGGTTAACAAATGTGAAACACACAGAGAGATTCTGTCTGTGTCCAAACGGGGCTGCCCTTCACACATTCCCATCTGTCACATCTGTAACCTGTCAGGAGGAGTCCCCTGCCCTGGGCATATCTGAACTAAAGAGGTATTGTAATCCAGTCATGAAAATTAGCACCAAAGTGATAGAGAGCTCCAGTCCCCTCAGCCCCAGGGTAGGTGAGGTGCAGCTATTGTAGGGAATAAAATGAGACATATATCAAAGCAAAGGGAGCATTCTCACAGAAGAAGTGCAAAGTCATGTTTTTACAGGAAGCTTTGCTGCTGCTTTTGGGAGAGAAAAGCAACCACGAGACTGCAGATACACAGCTCTGGTGGAAAAGGGGCCAGGACTCGGCTCAAGGTTGTCTCTCTCATCAGCTAATGGAGGAGTCACTCCTCAGATCCAGACATGGTTCCAGGAGCCTTTTAAACTCATCAAATTGTGTGCCACAGAGCAAATCTATGAGTTCACAGCTCCTAAAGCCATCACAACCCTGACTCATCAGATGTGGGCCCAGGGTACCCAGGGTGAGGCACATCTTCTGTGCCCCTCATCTGCCTGTTCTGTAGCGCCCCCCAGGAATGTTTACAAATGGATGGCAAGGATAATGTTGTTTCTGGTTATAGACAGATAGACAGATCCCCTGGGAATGAGGGGAGGAGAGGAACACACAGCCTGGAGTGATTAGGGCACCCTTGTGCTTTTCCACCCCCAGAATCCAAACCTGGTCACCAGCCCACCGGGAAGACTCTTGTGTTACCAATGTTTGTGTGTGTGTTGAGGGCTCCCTTAAAAACAGGATCTCAGCATCTGCTTCTGCTGTTTCTTGGAGGCCAGGTCCTTGGTTTAGCCAATCTGCAGAGTGGTGCAAGCATCTTTCCATTTTTGGATAATTTGTATTGCTAGTGCTCCATATAAGTAGGATACAGCTCCAGTTTTTTCACTGCAGATAAATTACCTAATGACTTAGTAGTTTTTCCCTGTTGCAAAGTCATTTGCAACCTGATGGTGTTTTCAGTGAGTGGGCCTGTCTGTAATTACTCAACACATTGTTTATTTGAGCAACTTTCCACCTCTGGAAAATCCAAGTGGTTACAGTTTCTGTAGTACAATGGATATTATACCTTCACTAGCTGGCTGGATGATTTTTATTTGATTAAGTATGTGACAAAAATGAGAGAAATTTTTGCCCTTTGCGGGTTTTTGTATCAGCACATACAAAAGAGCCATTTACCAAATTTTTAACACAAATTAGATGGTGATTTAGGCACTGCTAATAGTGAAAGCCAAGTGAGCAGCTCAAAAGAGAAGTGGGCAGGTTTCAGTATCACCTTCAGGCAGGACTTGTTCACCAGCTCCTTCTCTACAAGTTTGGCACCTGCAAAATTTCTCAGCTGAAAGTGCTCTGAATTTTCCTGCAATCTTCTGCTAATCTGCCTGAGATCACAGGCAATTTCAATAACAATGAAAATGATTCTAATTTCTCTTCCAGGAGTATCTCTGATGAATGCTGTCCCAGTTCCTTTTTTATTTCTCTCCCCTGGTTTATGACTTCCCACCTCAGCCATAATGTGGAAACCATTTTTGCCTCCAAATTTATTCATCAGGTCCTTTCAAACTTTCTTCCCTTTCTTGCTTCCTGCCAATAAATTCCCCACCTGAAAGTGTAGCTACAGAGATAATCTCCATCAGAATTGCCATTGTCCTTAGCATCATTAAAAGTTACAGCTCCTCTTAAGGTGTAAGTGCCCAATTTGACAGACATCACTCTGCATCGCTGTGCTTTTCCTGCTGTTCTGTCTGCATTGAGCAGGATGCCTTCAGCCCAGCCTGTCTGAGGGGAGAGGCTGAATGGGATTGTCTCTGTGAGTCTCCTCAAAACTTAGAGGGAGAGATTGGCAGCAGTGATGGTTTTCAGTTTTCCTTTCCTTGGAGCCCAGCCCTTGCAGGGGGTGGGACACATCGTGTGGGCAGGAGGTGGATACAGCTCATGGATCTGAACCTATGGCAGGGTGAGCAGAAGAGCCAGGTGAGAAGCACTGCATCCCAAACCACCTTGGCATCAGCAGAAATGCAGAGGATGGCACTTCCTTTTTAAGGGGTTGGCACTTCTTCTTCTAATGTGTTCTCGAAGGGGGAGAAAGCATTTCAACTCCATATTCAGTAAAACTGCCATGAAAAGCATTTTTTCCCTTTGCAGTATCACCTGAAGAGGAACACCCTTACACTCCACATCAGTTTTGGTGTTTGAAGGAGCTGGGGGCTGAAATGCCTGAATTTGGTTTGTAGTGGTACCGAGAGTCCCTGTATGTCCTCTGCCTTTGCTCTGATGTGATGGTTCCTTGGGTTTCTCCAGAGCCCAGAAAACAATCCCACTGACTTAGTTTTGTGCTTATTCCCCTCTTCCTGTTCCAGTCAGCCAAACAGATTCCTCCAGTCATTCTGTCCATGTTGTAAATTCACCTCTTTGACTCTGAAGAACACCCCAGGCCCCAATAACAGCTCTATTCAATTCAGTGGAAACACTTGGATTGTCTTCCAATTGTCTTCCCACTTTAGACAGCCCCTGCACGGGGATCAGGGGGTGCACTGTAACTTGACTAGATGGTTGTAAACACTTCTTTGTTCCCCAAAGAGTCAAGTATCCTTGATACAACAGCAGTGGAGTCTGCCCTGCTCTGCACCTGCCTGCTGGGAGCTGTGTCTGGCTGGGGAAGGGCTGTTGTGTGTCAGCAGGGTCCTTATGCACCACTTCATGGGAGCTTGTCAGTGAGATGAAGCCTTCCAGGGATGGGATTAGGGGACATCCTTGTTCACAAACTCTCTCCAGGCTCAGCTGTAGGAGGAAGGAGGGGGTAGAGGACAGCACAACAAATCCTGATAACTGGATCTCAGGCTTTGAGCAGCCTGGCTCCAGCAAAGATGAGGCTGAAAACCCAGGTACAAAGAAAATGCCACACAATTCAAGGCCTTTTCTTGGAAAATTGAGGAGAGGTCCAAAGTGTTAGGAAATGGCTGTGCTAAACATTCCTGGAGGAGCTAGCATCTAAATTCATGGAGTGGAAGGTGTCCAGGTCTCTGCACAGTTTTAGTGATGCAAGATCCACTGGCTCTTGAAATACTCAGGTGCCAAATAGCACTTTAGTCTTGGAAGGTTGCGTGGAAAATGAGCAGCACTTTCCCAGCTCCTGGAGGGGTATGAGCCTCAAGCCCCAAGTCTGAGCAAAGCCAGCTGGAAGAATCCCAACTGATCACAGGGAACTGCAGCCTTAAAACTTGGTCTGAGACATCTCCTGAGCTGGGTGACTTGGAAACCAGTTAGCCTGGTGAGTGTGGCAGCAGAGCAAAGAGTGAGGAAAACAGCTTCTTATTGACTGACAAGACAAACAGGGGAACAAAAAGTATCAGTCAGATGTCATCTTCAGGGTTTTTACTTTGTCCTGGGTAAATCACTCCCTCTCCAGCTCTCCAGAGCTGTTGGTGTAGAAGCAGTTAAGAGTGATTGACAAGCAGACACCGAGATAGAGAAATTCTGATTGCAGGCAGGCAAGAGGAGGGCTGCAAAATGATGTTTTGTAGGTACAGATATGCTTCCTCCATTCACTCAGGGAGAATATTCCCTACTTGGTGATGGTACAGGAAAGCCTTGCCCATGTTTGGGGTAGCAGAGGGGTGGCTTAGATGCTCTAGCTATGGCCAAGACATGAGCTAAGGGAGAAATACAAAGATGAGGTTCAGTAAGTACTTGGAACAAGAGAATTCCTATGACTAAATGAGATAACTGAGGTACTTCTTGCAAGATCTTGCCTAAAATCTTGAAGTTTTGTGTGTCAGTTATTGGTGTGATTGTACCAGCTGCCGTGGTCTAAAAAAATGTTTGATTCAGATCTCTTCAGCTGTAGAAAAGCATAAAAGAGTAGATTCAAACATTCTCAGTTCTGAATTCAGATTCCATTTTCTCCTCCCCACCTCTCCCTTAGGTGTGGGAACAATCAGTTTTGGAGGCTATTGCCTAAAGAATTGTTTGATCATGTGATCTCTCTGGCTGTCCACCAGTCCTTTTAGAGGCCTTGAGGGCCTGCTCACAAAACAGACCTCTCAGAGGTAGGAAATTTCTGTGGGTTTGTGAAACCTTGTAGCTGACTAAAGAAGGACTCACGTGGTGCCCAGCCCTGTAAGAGAGGATGCTAGCAGTCACAATTCCTACGTGTGCTGACATGTACTCCCAAAAGGAGGGTGAAAGTGGTGGGGAGCTGCTGTGTATGGGTGTGACAGTGCAGATTAGGAGGTGGGGCACCTATGCCCTCTTTGGTTTCCCAATCTCCCCTGCTCAGGGTGTATCTTGTTTTTCATTCTGTTTCCTTTGCTGCCTTTTTCGTGTGTTTGTTTATGTCGTTTATCAAGTTTATCATTATGTGCTCATGCACATAAAATCTTTATTAGCCGTGTGTATTTTCTAGTCTCTCTTCTAATTTTCCTTCCTTCTTGCATTGTTAACAAACTCTGCTGATTGCAGATGTTTCCCATTTGACAGCACCTGAGACTCAGGTTTTCCAGCCATGCAGCAGCAGGAGTGCTGGCTCCTTCCTCTGGCCATCCCACACAGGAGCAGGGGCTGAACCCTTCCAGCCAAACCTGGGCTCACAGTCCTCCTTGAGATCAGTGAGCAGAAGGGAAATAGAAACTGTCATCTTAGGGGTTGTGCTGCTCTGGTCTTTTGAAGTGACTGGCTGGAGGACAGGGGGATTAGGGTCAGTGCAGAGACTGAGAAGGTCTCCTGTGCTCTGTGTGCCATTTCAGCTGCTGTTAAAAGCCCTTGAATGGTGGGTAGATGTTGGCCCCTATGCTGACAACAGCATCCAAGTATCACCCCACTGGTCTGAGGGTCACTGCCCTCACCCCATTAGGAGTGGAGAGGGGGTAAAAAGGATTTCAGGGCTTTGCACTGGTTTGGCCAAGTCAAACAGCTCTACTGACTGATGCCTTCTCCAGAAGGGCCCAGTTTGCTCCTGATAGAGCCATTTCTGAGATGATATTGAGCAGGACAGGACCATGGAATGGTGCAGACGTGTGTCAGTGTTGTGGGATCATGAGCACCCTTTCCTTTTGGGTAGTGGTCAGAAGAATGTTTCTTCACCAACAGCTCTTGAAATCTTGCCTAGTAACTCCTTCCCTACAGAGTTTTCTAAGAGATTATTCTGCCTTGGACATGGGAGTGAATAAATTACCACCTTTTGTGATCCTTTAATCTTAACACTCCTTCCAGAATATCAGTTTAAGGGACACAGATAAAGCATTTGCATTGTCCATGTGGGACAGTGCCCTCTCTCCTTTCTACTCTAGGAAAGGGTTTTTTCAGTGTTTTTTCAGTGTCCTTCTTCAGCAGGCAAGAGAGTTCCTTTTCTGGAACTGTTGTTGTTTGAACTTCAGTGGCTACAAAATTGTAAACCATGCCTCTTTCATGGGGGATAAATCTTTAAATTGGGAAACAGGAAACAAAACTTAAGGACATCTTCTGCTGGTTCCCTGCTCCTCACAGGTTCCAAATTTGTCATTTTACTGCTTGGTCTTCCTGGTTCCTGTAGAGGCACTTTTTGGGGAGTGTCCCAGAATTGTTCCACAAGAAGGGAAAGTACCAGTTTGGATGCAGAGCCTGCAGATGAGTTTCAAAGTGCTGGATCAGTGTTCTTGGGGCAAAGTCCTTTCTGAATGGGCAGGGATTTGCAGATTGGATCCCAAGGCACATCCCATGCAGGAAAGTGCCAAGGTCTCATACACCAAGAGGTCAGGAGGGCTGACAAGTGACCAAAGAGGAAGATCTTGGTGACAAGACCAAGTGTCTTGACCTTAATCCAGCGGGGTGAAGGAGGTGGCAGGGAAAGGTGTGGTTCATGCCAAAGCAGCCTTTTCATTTGGTGGCTGCTCACTCTGTGTTCTGCCAGGGTGTGCTGCCCTTCTCTAATTGTGTGCAGCTCTTCCAGCATCAGGCAACATCGTGGTTGATGACAGTGTCGTTTTCAGGCTGCACCACCAGGGCTGAGGCAGGAGATGTGTGTGTCATGTCTCATTTGCTCAGCTGCAGAGTCGTTCAGGGGCAGCTTCCACCAGTGCTGATCCTCTTTGAGCTGTGGATTGGGCTGCAGCCCTGGAAGAGCATCACATATTTCTTA
The DNA here is from genome assembly GCA_037834095.1 of Argya squamiceps. Classification (NCBI taxonomy): domain Eukaryota; kingdom Metazoa; phylum Chordata; class Aves; order Passeriformes; family Leiothrichidae; genus Argya; species Argya squamiceps. Next base: position 3,405,147 of record JBBMKD010000002.1, read on the forward strand.
CCATTGCAGCCACTGGAGTAGAGTCCTGGAGGAGACATCAGTGAAAGCTTCCACAAATCACAAGATCTAGTTCTCCTGCTCCATATAATTAGTGATTAAAATGAGTAAAAACAAAGCAGCAATTTTCTTATTGATCCCTCAGCAAATGGCTCTGTCTGTTTTCTTCTGTATTGTTTCTTCTTATTAAATAGCCTTGAATAAGAAATGTCAGTCAAATGAATTTAGATTCCTGGTGCTTCAGACAGAAATCAAAGCAGGATTGAAAGAGGAACAATAATTAGAGAGAGGAATTCCACCTCCACACACTTCTTGCCTTGCTCAAGGAGTGCTGATTTTATCTAAATTGCCAAAGCCGTGAGCAAATGAGAGGTGATGGGAATTATAGACTGCAGATGCTGAGACAAAGCAAGGGAAGCTTTAATTAGTGCATTTTAAGGTAGAAATGAATTTCCTGGGAATAAATTATTTGACTCAAGACACATGGAGTTTCTTAGAGGTGAACTGAAGAGCTTTTCACAGGCCAGAAACAGGGCTCACAGGTTGTGTGTCTTGTAGAAATGAGTGACCCATCACTGTGCTCTGAAATACATCAGGAGGAATCCTTCTTTCTTTGCATCCCACTTTATTTTTTTAATATTGAGGAATATTTTTTAGTTTGAGGAATTCCCACAGCTGCAGATTCACATAAAGCAGATTTTTTTCCCAATACACACATTTACTCATTGAAATGTTAGTGATGGATGCTGAGAAACTGGGTGTTGCATATCAAACCTACTGGTACTGAAAGGAAGTTCTTTTCCTTTCAATTCTCCACTTATTCTCCTTCCTTAGCTCTGTTGCCCTGCTTTCTTGGCACTTGCACACCCCTAAGTCACTGGGAACCTTAAAACACTGATCTTTGTATGTTTTCAGCAGATTTTCACAGCTTTTTAAAGGCTGAGACAGCAACAACTCTGCAATTTGGAGGTGGATAGAGCTTCTGGCCGAACTGATGGTGCTGAAACAAAACCACTTAGCTGGGTGCTGTAATCCTGACTTCCCTGACTCAGCAGAATTACTCATCTCTTAATTATTTAGGTATTTTATGCGGGCCTGTTGCTCACAAACCTTGTTGAAGCAAGCAGGAGAGGGGCCAGGTTGAGATCTCATGGTTGTGTTACAGGAGACAGACCCTTGACACAGGTGCTGCACAAACATGGAATAAAATGGGTTTGCCCCTCCAGGAGCAGCACTATTCTCCTCTGCCCTAAAAAGTGGGAATGAAAACACACCAGGAGAATAGACAGGCCATCCCAGCAGCACCTTTCCAACAGCTTGGGGGATCTGGCAGTGGTGGTCTGCATGAGAGATGGGTACAGCCTGGAAAATCAGCCTGTCCTCCCTTCCTGGAGTGAACCACCACTCATGGACCTTCCACAACTCCTGCTCTTCTTCTGGCCACCCGTGTTAGATAGCACAGATGGGTAGAGCAGGGTACAGCCTAGAGGCTTCAGCTCAGTTTTTTTGGCAAAGAGCCCATAAATCCTAAAAGACCCTGCACTCTGTGTGGGAAAACAAGGCTGATTCTGGCTGGTTTTCCCGACGTTGTGGTTGCCTATTTCAGCCCTTTCCTGCCAGAGGTTAACTTGTATCAGCCATGATGAATGACTCGGCCGAGGGGTATTGAACGCTGATGTGTTTATCTTGTGGCAAGATGGGGGTGTTGCAAACTTGTGAGCTGCGGGAGGCCCCGGGCTAATTTGAGATTTGTTCCTAGCCCTCGCCATGCGAATGGTGTCGCTGCGAGCCCAGCAATGAAGTTCACTGTGTTGTAGCAGACTGCGCAGTCCCCGAGTGTGTCAACCCGGTCTATGAACCAGAGCAGTGTTGTCCTGTCTGCAAAAATGGTAAGAAAGAACCGTGTTGGCTTTCACAGAGATATAAAGGAAACATTTGATTGAAATGCTGTTGCTGAGGTTTGCTTCCATCCACGCGGGTTGGTGTTTGGGCTGCTCCTGCCCCTGGTGCTCCAGTAATGGGGTGAAAATTGAAGCTGCCCTTCCTGGCTGTGTCTTCTCCTTGAAGCCAAGATGGAATGGCCAGCTTGACAAAGGTTTGCTAGGATTGAATCCTGATATCAGTGATTGTTGTTTCATGTCTTTGGGTTTTTTTCTCAAAATCAGTCTAACAGAGAATCAAATACACGACAAAAGAGAGGGTCTTTGTCCCTGCATTAAAGAACCAATAGTTATTATCTAAAGCCAAGGGAAAACTCACCAAAATCAATGGCAGAACCTTTCCTGTGGCCAGTGAGACACCCACCAAGCCCAGAACATTGTTAGTTGTGTGCTGGAGTCTGTGTGTAGCACTGACCCTCCTTGTGCTGCTGAGGTGATTTCATGCATTACAGTCTGATTCATCAATACGTTCAAGAAATGTTTTGGAATGACTGAAAGTACCTCTTTGGAAAATAAATCTGTTTCCAAAAAGGTCTCCCCAGGCTTGTACCACAGCCTGCACTCACATCCATCTCTGAAAAAGCACCTTGCTCCTAATGTAGATGTGAAGACAGATTAAAAGGTAAGGCAGCTGCACATAAACCTTTTCACAGCTTTCTAAACATGTAAGAAATGGCTGCTTGGATTCATCTCCTTGTGTTTAGATTTCACTATCTGTATATATTTGCTCTTACATACATCACTGCTGCTGGATAAGAGTAATGGTTGCTTTTGTACCTAAATGAAAATGTTGGTAAAGAAATAACATTTTCAACACATTTTCTGCTCTGTAAGACAGAGCAAAGGCAAGCAGTTGGAAATGTAAAATACTTTTGCTGAAAGAACTTGAAAAATTAAAAAATGTTTGGAAAATTATGCCATAAATACTACTTGAAATCCTGAGGTTTGTATCTGTATTTTTGTTCCAAAATATTTTGTCAGATTTTCACTGATTTTTGTGTTTCTGTTGGAAAGCAGAAAATGTTCATAGGAAATCCCATTGGTTTGGGGTTTTTTGCTGAAGCTCAGAGGAGAGGTTTGTTACCAGCTCCGTGCAGCACCTTTGTGTACAGCTGTGTTTGGGTGGGAGGTTCCCCATCACACTCAGCAAGGTTGGTGTCCTGGGTTGGTGACTCAGGGGCACCACTGGCTGTCACCAGGCCTGTCACCAAGCTCAGACCCATTCACACCCAGCAAACCCCCTGCGTGTGGCCTCTGTGTTCCCATCACGTGTGGGCACCATCCCAAGGCCCCTCTTGTACAGTGGCAGCACATCCCATCCCGTTTGCATCACATGAATCCAACCCGTGATTCCAGCCCTCCCTGAGGCTTCCCAGGAGAGCAGGCTCAGAGGGGCCTTCACACAGGTCCGGGAGCTGCTGGATTTCCCTCCCAACCCCTCACCACCATCACCATTTCCCCAGGAACCACACTCCCCCTTTGGGGGTTGGCTTTCTGTGTTGCACTCCCCCCTGGTGACCACGATGAGAAGCATCTTCCCAGAGCAGAGTGCCCAAAACACCAGGGGGGAAGGAAAAGAGCAGCTCCTGCTGGTGGGGACAAGGACAGGAGGACAGGAGGAAGATCAGCTGCTGCTGAACAGACTGTGGGACACAGTGATTGGAACCCTCACAGAGAAACCAGGAGGCTTCATCCATGGTTTTACCAAATCTCTCCACTCCTCTCTTTGCTCATCCATTGAGGATATACATAAAGCTCTGAAACTTGGTTTAGGCAGGGATGTAATTCTCACCACCCCCTTCAGAGCAGCCTGGATGCCTTGGGGATCCTGATTTCTGGGCTTGCAGCACAGTTCAGCCAGTGGAGGGTCGTGGCTGTGCCTTGGGATGGAGAACCATGTCTGCATGGGGAGCTGAGCCCCTCCTGGTGTCCCAGCCTGGCTGAGACCCCTCAGCTGGAAGGGCTTTGTGCTCCTGCTGCTGCTGCTGGGCCTGACTGGCTGATAGTTGGCCCAGACTGGCAGTTTTGGCTGTGTCCTTCCCAAATGTAATGAAGTAATTCCCACAATGATAGGAGTTGGTAGGCACCAAGGCAGCCCCTGTGTCGTGGGGAATCTGATGATCAGAGTTTGTTACTGCTCCTGGAGTGTGGCACACACCATTCACCTTTCTCTTACAGTTTGGGAGATCCAAGTGGAAGTAGCAGCCACTCCTGTGTCTCTTCCCATCTGAATCCCTCTGACACCTCCTAATGAATGAGGAGCACAGTGTTTTCAGCTTTATCTTCATCTTGAGACCAAAATTTTGTCTTTCAGCTCTCTGTTTCAGCCATTCAATTAAAGCTCAGTTTCACAAATGCCTGAAGATAACACAAGCTGACAGACCCACTTAAATGACTGAAACACCCCTTTTTAAATGTATTTGGTTTTTTTCTTTCCATTCAATAGCTTCTGTTTTCTGCCCAAGTGGTGAAGACACAGTGCCATGTTCTGGTGTGATGAAAAGGTTTTAGTCCCTGTGGTCGTAATTTCAGACTGACAAACAGAATAGCTGAGGGGATACAGGTGTTGGGGGGGAGTAATCTCTGTGATGCAAATCCTCAACTCAAAAGCTACCCCTTAAAATTTTGGTAAGGAAAATCCTCACAGCCCTGCATCATTTGCTGCACTCTGCTAGGAGCATGGCTTACCTGCTTGTTTAGCTGTTGCTGCTGTTAATGAGAGAATAACTCTCTTTCCATACAGTCAGGCAGGTTTTCATTAACTATGTCCTGCCAAGGGCAGAAGTGCTGTGATTCAGTGAGCCCTGGGACAGGCTGCTCACAGAAGCTGTGACTGCCCCACCCCAGGAAGTGTCCAAGGCCAGGCTGGACAGGGCTTGGAGCACCCTGGGATAGTGGAAGGTGTCCCTGCCCATGGCAGGAGGTGGAAGGGGATGATCTTAAAGATCCTTTCCAACCCAAACCAGTCTGGAATTCTGTGATTCTGCAATAAAAAATCCATTGATTCTAACATTCCTGGCCTTCAGATTCATAGAAAGCCAACAGTGATTTCTCTCCCATCATTCAGGAGCAGTCTGAAGAAATGGCTTTGGAGATTTGTTCCTCCTTGGCCAAAGAAATGAAATTGTTCTCTGGTGCCTCACTAAGCACAGCAGCTCATTCAAGGCTGGCAGGGGATCCCACATTCCACACGGAGCATGCTGACTGCCCTGGCAGCCTCACATCTGGGGCTGAGGGAGGCTGAGGACGTTTCCTCCTTCGTGTCCTATCATCCAACTTGTCAGAGTGGATTTTAAGGGCCATGGCTTCAGGTGCTGTGCAGCATTTCTGTCACAGAGATGAAAGGTCACTGGGTTTCACGTTTCCTGGTAGTGACAGTCCCCAGAATTATGGCCCCGAGTTGTTATTTCCAGTCCCTGTGACTTGTGCAGACAAAAATGTGTCACTGCAGTTAACTCTCTCCTCTGCAGGATCTCAGAGTCACTGTCACTGTTAGAGTGCAGCTCGTGGTGCCACTGTCACTGTCCCTCCTGCCCCAGGTCCTGCTGCAGTTCTGTGAGAGCCTCCACCCACTGTGCCCATGCCAGAGCCTTTCCAAGCCAAAATTCCCAGCGAGGTCTGCATGTTCCCGTGGCCAGGGCTGTGGAGGTGCCTGTGTGCTGTTCCTGGGCCCTTCTCACCTTGTGCTCTTCATTCCCAGACCTCTGCTTGTCCCTGCCCATGAACTCATCCCCTGCTGTGGGGTGAGCCCTGCTCTTGGTGCGATGTGTGTGTGTTTTAACTCCTTTTCTGTGCATCACTTGGAGGTTGCTTCTCTCATTTCCTTCAACCCTTTGGATATGATCTGGGAATGGTGCAGGATGCTGGGATGGGGGGCATCCCCAGTGCATCCCCCTCACATCACTTCATCTGCTTTCATCTGTGATCCAGATTAAATTGGTTCCTCTGCTTTGCCAGCTCCAAGCAACTCTCACCTACTGCAGTGCACAAAGGGAGAAATTCCCTGTGTTTCATTTTCTTGAGGGATGAACAAAACACATTATAAATTTTTGGGTTGGGGTCTGGTTTTGCTTCTAATTTGATTTTTGTTGTCACCAATCCTCAACAAAAGAATTTGTTACCCAACGAGCCAGATAAAAGCTAACATGTCCACAGTGAAATATTTCCTGGCAAGTGTGCTTACTCAGCCTGAGCTTCTGCAGACATTCGTGATGGAATACTGGGCAGGAAGACATTTCATAGATAATCTGTCACTGAGTCTTTAATTAAAGTTTTAAATTATCACAGTTGATACAGATTTCCAAGTAAAGAGGCTGATCCTGCCATCCACACACAAGTAAAAGATCCTTTTGACCTTCAACAGATTTTACATTGGTAAAATAGCATGTCTTCAGGCAAAGCTCTTGTGGGTATATATTATAATGTGCTATAAATATTAATAAATCCCTACAAAAGTCTTCGTATTTGAGGGCATGAGCGCAAAAGTGAGTAAATAATAATTTATTTCCATGCATATAAACCCACATTTTACCTAAGCTTCTCTCTTAATTCACTGAAATATAAACTCGCTGCTCATTATTTCTGTGTTGGAGTTAATTTGAAATAAGCATTCTGCACCCCAGCCTGCTCCTGCTGTAACACAGTGTGTCTGCTCAGGAGCCCCCCAGGGATTTTCCCAGCCCCTTGAAGCCTTTCCTTTGGCAAACAAATCCTGTCCCTGAGCCAGCTTTGCATGTCTCTGTGCAGAATAACACCTGGGGGCAGACCTTTGAGGCTGCCTTTTCTTAGCAAGTGCCACAAAGAAATGAATTTTTTCTGGGTGGGAGATGTTTGGGAGTGGCCAGGGGGTGCCCCTTTGGAAAAGCTGTGCTGTGGGCAGTGGGGCAGTTGTGTCTGGATGTGGGCCAGGCTGTTCCTGTCCTGCCCAGCAGGTTCAGAGGTGGTTCATGAACTTCATTTCCACTCCCAGAGTAAGCAGGGCAGGAAGGTCTGGATGCCATAGGAAGAGGCACTGGAATTGCAGTGAGGGAGCAGGGCTCTTCCTTCCCAGCCAGGGACGCAGCCAAACCCCTGCCCAGGCATTCCCCTGGGAGGGCAATGGGAGCTGTCCCCTTTGCAAAACCCTCTGGGATTTTGCAGGACAAAAGGCTCCATCTCAATGTAAATTATTTCAGGTGAAGGTGATGGATTAACAATGCATGTTGGTAACCAGCAATGACAAAAATCTTTCCCCACGTGGTCTCTGCTGTTCCAAATTATCACTGTCTTGAAAAGTGCCAAGGTTTTAATGGACAAATCCAGTGCTGGTGCTTTATTGCATAAATGTATCTTGTTATTTATCTGCAAGATGTGGATCGCTGAAGCTCCAGGTCATTGTTTTGGAAAGCTTCTGCTTCCAACTTGATCAGTGACAAAAAAAATCAAGGAAGCATGGAAAAAAAATACTAAAAGTTTGAGGAAAAAAAAAAAGGGAAGGATTTGGGGACAGGATGTTTTGTCTGCCATTTGATTATATACAACTGTTGGAGGATAAAGGCGACACAGAAAATGTGGCAAGAGGATGAGAGAAGACTTCATGTTCATTTACTTTGTGGAAAACAGTGATTTGGAGCCATGGGGAGATCCCTTTAGAGAAAAACAAAAACAAAACCAAAACAACAACTAAATAAAATTCCTCTTCTAATTTATTTCAGAAATTCCTGAAATGGCCAGATTTTAAGGTTGCACTTAAACCCCCTTCAGTCACAGTCTATGCAATGTGCTGCTTGGTTGTGCAGATGCAAGGGAATGTGCCCAGCCAAGGAGAAGTGCTCCCCACGCCGGATTTTGCTGGACTCCACCATCCTCTCCCCAGGTCCTGGCAGCTGAAGGCAGTAGCATAGCACAGCCACATCACCCTGCATGGGTGTGAATTCCTGATGGCAGCCAACTTTTGGGGCACCTGGTCACCCCCACGGCCACCACCCCTTCAGTGTCAGCCCGAGGGGCCACGGGAAGGACTGGATGATGTTCTGTGTGATGACCAGCAGGAGTGTGAACTGTGGTGCCATTTTAGCTCAATTAAAGCAGTGATTTGATTACCAACAGAGCAAAGAAAGGAGAGATTTGAAAGCTGGTAGAAGATCAAGACTGAAAATGAGGAGGTGTATTTGGGCCAGGCAGACACCAACCTGACAAAATACTGCAGTGCTTGCTTTACTGTTCCTTGAGAAACTAATTTTCAGTGGAGCTCGTCCATCTGATCACTTCAGGCCAAGGGTTAAAGGCATGTAGGTGCTGAACTTGCTGGTGAGAATTAGACATGAAAACATCTGTCAAGAGGTAGATCCTCCATTGCTTTGGAAATCTCCAGCACTTGGATTATCCAGATGCTTTAATGCCCTGCTGATTGAAGATTGATGTGCTCCCCATGGTCACAGCTGTTGGAAGAGGCCTCTGTAGCAGTGAAAAGCTTTGGAAAAGTTACAACTTCCCAGATTAGCCATCCTGGTGTTGGACAGCATCAGGGAGGGCTGAGCTGAATCTGCCACCCTGTGAAGTTTCAGAGAAAGTGAGACTGAGAGCAACGAGGGAGAGGAGAAGCCTTTAGAGAACAAAAAATCCCTGAACTGAGCAGCACTTAATGTGATTAAGTCCATCCCCCAGCTCGGTGGTGCTGGGCTGTGCAGTGACAGGGATGCTGCTGGAAGAGCTCCATTCCCAGGGAGCTGCAGCCTGGAGGCAGCAGAACAGCAACCCCTGAACCTGGCTTGTTCACCTGCATGGGTCACCTGCTGCTTCCCAAGCCTCTGTGTGCTCTGCCTCTGTCCAGCAGGCAAGAAAGGGATAATTCACAAATTAAACACGGCAGGAAAAGGCTGTGCCTCACTGCTGAAGGCCAGGCAGGAGCTGAGAGCTGCTACCCTGGATTTGAACCCCAGGTCCTAACCATGCTCCTGTGCTTCCACCACAGCAGAGTTCAGATGAATGTAACAGACACCCTGCATGGGAGGGTCAGGGAGGATCATGAGGAGCCCTCTGTGGGATGGGACCAGCTCCAAAGCTGTGGACACAACTCCCAGAGATGTGGGAAATGTTACCTGGTCTGCATTACTCTTCAAACTCAGAAATATTTATGAAGAAACTTCTGCTCATAATGATTGTTCCCCCTTGGGGAGACGTTGCTGAAGTTTGTGTGCACTGGCCTGTGAGAGTGGTAGTTCAAGATTCACTATCATCATGCTGGTGTCTTGTAGAGAAGGGGTGGGTTAGGGGTTTTTTGGAGGGGAAGAGTTCCTAGATTCCAGTTGCAGAACACAAGGAGCCTGGGCAGGACTGAAATTAAAGCAGGCATCGTGTCACTGTTACTCACCTGATTCTTGGTGTGACTTTAAAATACCAAAAGTGACTTTATGATCCAATGCCATTGCTGTAAACCATTTTTGCTGCAAGAGAAGCTTAAAGCCAAATCCTGTGTCTGTATCACTTGGTGTAAAACACAGCACTGTTTTACTCTGATTTACTCCAGCTGAGGATCTGACCTGCTGATAGCTCTGGGTGGTTCAGAGGCACACTGGTGGGGTGTTTTGCATGGTCAGGGTTTCTGAAAGGATTACAGAGGGCTTGCTTTGGCTGCTCGAGAAGGTTGGGATTATGGACCATATCTGTATAAGAGTGGCAGACACTGTCATCATGTATTTCTAATTTGATGAATGTTTAATGCTTCTTTATTGGAGCCTACACATCTGTACAGTAGAGGACTTTAGGAAGGGGTTGACTTATGTCAAATAATTTATGTTTGAGCTGCTCCTTTTACATGAAATGGAGACTTTACAGAGCAAAGAGACTGTAATGAAAACATGAATTAAAGATTAGAGCTAAGCAAGTCTGAGAACAGTTAGAATTAAGAAAGATGCTTACAAGTTTTCTCCTGCTGCTTCCTTCCCTTCCCTCCACCTTTCCTACATCTCCATCCCCTCTCCTTGGGCAGGGCTCTGCGTTTCAGGGCAGCTTCTGTCCCTCCCACAGGGGCACAGCTCTGTGAAGGACGGCAGGGCAGTAATCTCAGCCTGGCTGTTACTGTGTGCCCATACACTGCCCCAGCCTGTTTATTGCCAGCTCACCCATCACTTTGGCTGGAGAGACCAAAAAGTGGGCTGAAGGTGTGTTTTTCTTCATCTCTCTCCCTGATTTGCTGGTGAAGTGCATCACCTGGGCAGAACAAAAATAACTACAGTTTGTGGTGTAGCCGTTTGCCGGAGTTTGCCTCAGTTTGGTGCAGAGCAGGCAGGTGAGGGTGCAAGGACACCGTGTGTGGGTGGCAGTGCTGCTGCCGTGGGACAGGGGCGGAGCTGTGCTGCCTCCTGTGGGGCGGGGAGAGGCTACAGGGACGGTGCAGCCATCACACAACTGCCTCCGTGCCGTGCAAGGTGCTCTGCTCTCCACAAACATCAGCATCCAGTTCCTTCCACCCCTTGGCCCACGCCCGCCCTCCCAGCTGCCTTGCATCGTGCTCTGGCTGTGCACAGGTGCCTTCAGCCGTCAGTGCAGTCACCAGGGCACTGCTCCTGCAGCTTCCCTTGCCTCCATCCCTGCAGCACAAGAGCTTGGCTGGTGCCAGGGTTCCTTTCTGCTCTCCTTGTTTGTGTTTCAAAAACCCTTCTGCAGTGTTGATCTGAATTACTGCCCAAGGCTGAAGAGCTTAGGCTTGGCCATGAGCAAATAAAAGCCAGGTGGGAATGAGGAGAGGGTGTTGCTCTCTTTGCTGTGGCTGGTGAGGTTGGCCTGGGTCAGTTCTTTGCAGCTCTGGCCGTGCTGATGCAGCTCAGGGGAAGAGGAGTCACCCATGGGAGCCTATGAGCACTTTGAAATGGAGGTGAACTCCAGGATGTCCATATTGTACCCACGTCTAAAATCATAATCCCCTCAAGGAATTCACTGAGGAGTTCAAAGAAAAAGGGGCCATTATGGACCAGCACCACAATTGATGCAAACTGATGTGAAATTCACATCAACTAAGCC
>JBBMKD010000002.1:3420792-3435561 GCA_037834095.1 Argya squamiceps
TTGATGGCCCATTAACGAGAGATAACTCCCGGTGGGAGTTATCTGTGAGCCATGTAGAAGAGCCATTAACAAAAGACGCATTAGCAGAAGACCCATTAAGATAAGACCCATTAACAGAAAAACACCTTAACAGGAAAGGGAGGGGGAACCTGAAGAACACTGCTTCAACAATTGGTTTCACCAGATGATGAAGAGGGTGATAGAATACTTTGTGCATATCTTATTCTACAACCCCGGACACCTCAAGATCCATCCACCCATCCTGCCCTGCCCTTTCCATCCCCTCCACCTCCTGTTTCCTCAGGAGGTGCAGATTTTGGCACAGCAGCGCCATGTCCTGTCTGTCTAACACCAGCCCTAATGGTTGGGGTGGGGTCAGGGAAGACATTTTCCTGATTTTCCTTCCCTGTGCCACGGGCAGGTAATTAAATTCCCCACACAAACGAAGAAATACTGTTTCAGCCATTGTGGTTATTCCCTTTGTACAGGTCATCAATCATTTGTGTGGATTTGCACAGAAATGGCAGCTTTGCCACTGCAGCCCACCTGCAGTTATAGGGATGAGAACAGGCGGCTGCAAAGGCTGATACCGGGAAACAGCCCCAGCAGAGCCGTCCTTGGCTGCAGGGGAACCTTTGCTGACCGACCGCAACTTTGACAATAAACTCCCCTTTGCCCTGGGGCTGAGCGGCCCACGGCCGTCATGTCTGTGTGCGGCACCATGGAGGCCAGGGGACGGGGAGTGGGGGGGAGGCTGGGGAGGCCAGGAGGCTGTGGAGGCCACGAATGGTGGTGGAGGCTGTGGAGGCCAGGAATGGTGGTGGAGGCTGTGGAGGCCGGGAATGGTGGTGGAGGCTGTGGAGGCTATGGAGGCCGGGAATGGTGGTGGAGGCTGTGGAGGCCAGGAACAGTGGTGGAGGCTGTGGAGGCCAGAAATGGGGGTGGAGGCTGTGGAGGCTGTGGAGGCCGTGGAGGCCAGGGGGCTGTGGAGGCTGTGGAATGTGTCGCCATCAGAAGAATCTGTCACCGGGGGGACACAGGAGCGCACCGTGCGCTGCCCCCCCGGCGTCCCGCCCGCGGCCGGAGGGCATAAGGCCGGGGGCGGTCCCTGCGCTGAGCCCGCCCCTCGGGCCTGCCCCGCCGCGCTGCTGTTTCCGGGCAGGGCTGGAGGCTGACCCCGAGCTGTGGCTCCCCACGGCCCCGGAGAGCCCCGTCACCCCGCAGGGCTTTGTGCCCGCAGGCACCGACCGCCCCATCGCCCGCTGCTGCCTTGGGTGTGCAGCACGCTCCGCCTCTAATGGAACCACTCAAATGTGTAACGATCCTGGCTCTTCCCTACACTTTTTTGCTCCTGTTTGATACAAAATGAGCCCAGTCACAGTTTCCATTTCATTTATGACTGATCTGAAAAAATCCCCTCACCCCATAAAACACGGCACAGCTGTAGTGACCAAGTTAGATTCAATTCTGGCTTTATATTGAGTTGACATGAAGCCAGCTCTCTTCCATACATCATCTGTGATTGCAGTTAAGCATGAAATACTGTTTTAATTCTTACACCGAATGTGGGATTTTTTCTCTGAAGAAAAAAAGACATAAAAATGTTAAAGTGGGCCATAAAAATCATTATATTTTCACACGAGGCGCAACCAAGAGGAGAATAAGTTGGCTAAAAGCTCACCAGACCCGGGGAAAAAGCTCTGCTTGTTATTCTTTTGTTGTTAACCTTTGCCTTTAGTGGAGACACCTGGGCAGGGACCACAGGCCTGGTGCTTTGTTTTCCTAGGGTGTCCTATTTCACCCTAATTTCACCCTGTTTTGGGGTGTCCTCCCTCACCTGCATGCGCCGAGGGCTGTGGCTGCCTGTGGCACACGTTGTTCCTTGGCTGCTCCTGGCACCTGAGGCACTACAGCACATTATATACAAATTTCTATTTTTCTTTCTTCACTTAAAGCTTTAGTCTCTGGAAGGTCCAACTTTTCCTCCCTTTGGCTGTTGATTTTACTGGTAACATTGTGAGCTGATGCTCACAATGGTAGTTCTGTTAATGGATTTATTTTAAATTAATCTGTTTGACACCAGCTCAAAAAAACCCACCTCACCTCATGCTATGTTTGAACCATTTGAAAAATGAATGTGCCTTCAGTGCTGTTGGTATTCATTTTGAGAAGTTTCTATTAAGACAACTTTTTGAAAGGCTGTTACTTACCTGAAAGGTTAAAATTACCTCAGTAGCTTTCATTGCCCACAGATACAATCTATTAAAGGAAAAAAACCCTATGGTATTCTCCCAAAACTTTGTGCTGTCTGCAAGAAGATTTTTAAAAGCTAATCCTGGTTTTTTGCTCAGGTAAATGCTGAATTACACATTTGTCCCTTAATAGATGGTTACTGCTGGCTTTGAGGAGTTACAGTTTTCCTTCTCCAGGCCAGAGTGTGCACAGTAAAACCTGGTTCAGAAAACCTGCTTTGGAGGCACAGCTCTTCCCTGTGCAATGCTGGGCCCTTTGCCTTTGCAGGGTTTTTTACCATACACTAAACTTTTCAGTGCTGATCAAGGTATTTGCACACACAGATCCTTTCAAAATGAAGAGGAATTTGGTATGTAAATCCCATAGGTGACTTTGAAAATGCCAACCTGCATTTTGCACTAAAAGGAGAAAGAAAAGCCCTGGATTTACAGAGGAGTCTGAAGCACTGGGAGTTGCTCTTCTGCTGTCTGGGAGCTGAGCCATGTGCTGGCTCCCCCAGGCAGGTGAAACCTCCTCAGTTTCACTTCAAGGCTGCCCCTGTTCTGTGTATGAGTCAGCAGAGTGAACAGAAGGTTATGAATTTGATACCTGTTAATTTGCACTGCAGCAGGGCTGAGCCCTGCTGGCCAGCAGTCCCTAAGCCACAGCTGGGTTAAACCCAGTCAGATGGGCAGACTGGGGCTGGGGGTTTTGCAGAGAGCTCAGAGTGCACTTGGATATGCTCTGAGCTTTGATTTTGGGGTCAGAAACAGAGGGGCTGGGTGCACAGGACTGGGGGAAATGTCCCTATGGGGAGGCAGATGCCACCGTCTAAAGCAGTGGGAAATGTCCTGCTTGCATTATTCTCTCTGGTGTGCCCAGATCATGAGCTTTGCTCCACCATCTCTGTGCTGCCATCCCCGAGTGAGCTGTGCCAAAGGTCTGAGGCAGAGCTCTGCTGCCCCAGCACAGGCAGTGCCCAGGGAAGGGCAGGTTGGACATGACCAGGAGCCATCAGACATTGGAAGCTGTGGCTGCTCCATCCCTGCACGTGTCCAAGGTCAGGCTGGACAGGGCTTGGAGCAGCCTGGTGCAGCAGAAGGCGGATGGCAAAGGGTGGAAGTGGATGAGCTTTAAACTCCTTTCCAACCCAAACCATTCTGGGATTCTGTGCTCGGTCCTGGGCTTGGCCCCCTGTTGTCCTGCTCATTCCACAGGCACAGCAGATGAAGAGCAGAGTGGGGCTCCACCATTTTCAGCTGGGAAGGAACAGTGTCTCCATTTGTCCTGGTGAGGGATGGTGTCCAGCCTGTCCACGGAGCCGGGATCGGTATCGGCACCCGTGGATGTCACAGCTCCCAAACAGCTTTTAAATTGCACCCATAGATCTTCCCTGCCCCAAAACCTCCCTGCTCCAGGATTTAGTGATGCCTGAAGTTACGTCTCTACATCAAATTAAGCAACAGTGCTATCAATAAGGAGGAGTAATGTGGTGTATTCCCTTCTGCATGTCCCCCTGTCCCTCATTTGTTTGCTGCTGCTGATTAAGACGGATAACGAGCCCTCAGTATTTTTCTAACTGCAGTGCAAAGCAGTGAGGCCTAAATCAGTCTCTGTCACCAGGTGCCAGCTCACAATTTAGGGAGCTCCAGTGGGGCCCCTCATTCATGAGACTCCAAGGCAGCAGATATTTGGGACTGCTGAGCAAACCTGGATGATGTGACCCTCTCGGTGTGTGGAGAGCCAGGAGGGATGTGGGGCCACCAGGAGGTCCCTGTCCCTCTGGGAGCTGCTGCTGTGTTATATTTTCTTTATTGAAGAAAATATTCTTTCTTTATTTCTTTATCTTTTCTTTATTTTGGCTGCACTGCTGGCAAAAGTCAGTGGAACAGCTCCCATTGCCCTCAACTGAGCTTTTCACCTCCTCCTCACCTTCTTAATGCATTCCTTCTAATGATGGAGGGCTGGCTTGGAGTGAGCAACTTGGATTTAATTTGGACAAGGATCCTGCAGATATATATGTATTTTAATGCAGAGATTAAATAACTTTTAGGCATCTTCAGACACCCAGTAGTGAATTACAGCTGGAAAAATCTCTCCTGTTAATAGGCAGTACTTGAGAAGGGCTGTTAACATTGTCTTGTGAGCAGTGAAAAATGCAGGAAGGATGGAAAAGAGCTGCAGATCAGCTTCACAGGAGAGTAATTCTTCAGGGCAATGGTGTGCACAATTAAAAGCTCATGGATGTCTAGAAGGTACCACCAGAGGACTCCAGGAGCTGTTAGCCAGAGCCAGCAGGGTTTGTCCACAAATGAAAAAAGGCTCTGATTTTGCAACATTTTACAGAACAGAGTGAAACTGAGGGCATTTATTGGAGGTGCCATCTCTCCCTGGGTGGCTGGACAGGGCAGCAGAGGAAGAGTGAACCTTCCCTCTTGGGGTCACCTCGAGGAGAAGACACTTGTTACCACAGCTGGGAGCCACAGAGTGACAGGACAAGGGGGAATGGTTAAACTGACAGAGGCCAAGACTTTCTTTTGGTATTTTAAACTCTCAACAGCAATCCAAAAAAGGGGAGGAGAGCAATTCCTCCTGAGCTTTTGAATGGCAGGGTGGTTGGAAAGGTGCTGGAGGCCCACCAGAGGGAGGTTTAATTTGTGGCACTCAGGCTTGGTAGATTCAGTTCTGAGTGCCTCCTGAAAATGGAGCAGCATTGCAGATTTCACTGAGGGGGCAGATGATGCACTGGTGCAGTCTCTGCATCACAGGAGAGCTCACTGCTGCCTGAGGGCGTGGGCAGGCTGAGAAGCAGCTTCCAGACTGGATGGTGGTGGGGCTGGGGACACTGACCTGAGGCAGTCCCATTTCCAGCCCTGCAGGAGTCTGTGCAGGTTGGGTGTTGGGTGATGATGGACTTTGGAGTCCAGAGGGTTCTTTTCCCCTGGTGTTTGTACTGGGAGGAGCTGTGCCCTCTGTAGCTGGGAGGACATGGACATCACCTGCAGGATCAGGGAGCAGCACAGTGCTGTCCCTCCTGCCACCACTGAGAAGTGGCAGTCAGGGAACAGAGCTGGGTGTCACTGTGAACTCACTGCCCCACATCCCGGGATCATGGCAGCCCTGTTCCCAGTGCACCCTCAGGCTTCAGCTGTGCTCCAAGCCAGGAGCTCCAGCTCTGGCCTCCTTCTAACACCAGAAAGCTCAAGGCTTGTTTTCTCTGGGTGGGGTTCTCAGCTGCCCCTGCAGAGTGTTGCCAGATTTAATTTTCAGCCAGGCAAAGCTCAGCATCACTGGCTGATTTCTTTGTGTCTCACCTCTGGCTTCACCC
Organism: Argya squamiceps; assembly: GCA_037834095.1. Classification (NCBI taxonomy): domain Eukaryota; kingdom Metazoa; phylum Chordata; class Aves; order Passeriformes; family Leiothrichidae; genus Argya; species Argya squamiceps. The sequence continues at coordinate 3,426,353 of JBBMKD010000002.1, forward strand.
ACTGCCCCCTCCTTCCCCCAGAGAGAGGGGGGCTGGCACTCTCCAGAGCAGGCAGTGAAAACAAGACTTCTTCCCTCCTCAACTCCTTAATTAAAGCCACAAATTGAGCTCTTTTCTTGCAATCTGAAGTGATCACATAAATAGCATTGGCAGAGCTAAATGAACATTTGAAAAGATCCTGCAGGATCAGCAGAGAGGAGCGGTGTTAACCTCCAGAAACAGAGGCCATCATTAAAAACAAGATGCTGGTTTTCCTTCCCTTCTGAGCACAGAGTTCAGCCAGGACATGGAAAAAGTCCCAAGATGCAGGCACAGGCAATTTCTTGCCTCTGTGACAGACCCTGGAGATTCTGCTGTGTTTTTCCTCATTTTCTGTTGGGGGTCCATGAGCATCCTTGCGTGGATTCCAAGTGTCACCCTCATGTGGTCACTGCTTTGCACAGGGTTGTTTCAGTGCTGGAGACTGCATGGCTTGGTGTGGGATGGGCATGGTGAAGCCTGGGAGAGGCTGGAGACATGCAGAGGAAAATCTGCCTTCCCACTGGGAAGAAACTTGGCCATGCTCAGTAGGAACACCTCCCCCAGGCCAAACCACACTGCCAGCAGCAAACCCCCGTGCCCAGTTGTGTTTCATGGTGGAGCTCCAAAAGCAAAGCCATCGAGCCTCATTCAGCTGAGTGAGCGTCCAGGGGGATGTTCCAGGATGTATCCATTCCTGAATACTGCCAGGAAACACCACAGTTTTCCACTTATCCCTTGCAATTTCAATTGTGGGGCACACCACTTGGGAGCCTGAGGGATGGCTGCTGAATTGAGCTGCTATTTAGCAGCTGTCTTAACTAGGCAGATCAGCATAGCCATCAGCACCTCTCTCCTCGATGGAATCCATTGACTGAATAAGCCAAATTCTCCTGGAGTCAGCTTTAATATTTCCTGAAGGGATGGGGAGGCTCTCAAAGAAGTGGCAGGAGACATCTTTTACTGAGGGGAAACTACCACTCCTGCTGGAATCAGAGGTTGCACAATGAGAAGTTCTGGTGGAGATGATGAGCTTTGTCTGGGGCAAGATGCTCTTCAGGGCACATCTGAATATCACAGTTGGCCTGAAGTGATGCATGCTTGCTGTTTGATTAACATTTGATTTCCTTTTATTGCTTCTCTGCACACACAGCTAAATTCAGAGCTGCTGAAAGGCACGGGCAGAGCTGCTGAGTTCAGTAAAAGCCTCTGAGGAGTCACAGGGAGCTGGGGGGATGCTGCTGCTCACAAGTGGCTCCAAGGCACCAGCTCATGCCAGGAGAGGTCTGGCCTCTGATTCTGGAACAGGGGTGCAGGGTCATACCCAAGTACTTGATCCTCAGCAGATGGTTGCAGAATTTTCCATCATTCTCCCCAAACAACAAACCAAATATGATTTTTTTATGTCTCTCCCATCAAACCAGCATCTGAATGTCCCTAATACATCTCCATAAAAATCTTCACAGCTGTTCTAGCAAATAGCCTGGAGTGCTGCAGGCTTTTATGAGTATTAACTATGTTAAGCAAAGCAAATCTCACTATTACACTGTCTGTGGGAGCAGCAAACTTCTCCCATCAGTCTCCCTGAGCAAGGAAAAAGGGTGATTAGTGTCCTGTTATCATCACAGTCGTGGTTTAAGATGCTTTTACCGACAGCAGGACGACAGCCCTTGCCCAAAGCAACTTCTTGTTCCTGCTGCTATTATCATAAGTAACCTGATGTGCTTGACATGTCATCCAGTGTTTCTGAGCAGTATCTTCCTTTGAATAATAACCAAAACCCCCACACTGCTGTTCTGTGTCATTCCTTGGGGGTTTCATTTGGCAGACCCTGCTCTCATCCACCTCCTCCAAGCAGCCACGGTGGGAACAGCTCAGGCCAGTCCTCAGCAGGGCTTGGAATGTTGGGAAGGAAAAAGAATATGAGAATATTAGATAATTTAAAAGCTCTGCTGCATGGACAAAAAATAAAAAAAGGATTTGATTTCTTGCTGTGGGCTCTGGTTGTGGCTTCAAGGGCTGCAGCCCCCCCAAGGCACATGGCACAGCCATGCAGACCCCCAGGTGCTGGGGGTTATCTCCACCAGTAGCTGCCAGCTCTGTAAATCCCAGAGTTTCTGGAAAACTCCCTGGTGACTTGTGCCATGGCACTGAAAATGCTGCTTGGCTGGAGGATATTCTCACCTAAATTCCAGCAGGGCAGGGTCCCTCTCTGAGTGCCTCTTCCCCGTGCCTTCACTGTGGGTGTGATGCTCACTGCATCCCAGTTTGGACAAACAGGATCCAGTTTTCCAGTGGGAAGGTGGGAGACGTTTAAATGGGGAAAAAAAAAGGCAGAGGGGGAGAGGCTGGCTGATAGTGATTGTGCTGGAAAACTGGATTTCAGGCAAGGGGAACTGAAGTGGAATTGTCACAAATTGGGTGTGGAAATTCTGCCTCCCGTTAGAAATCCATGTTTCTGTAGGGATGGGGAGAGCAGTGGGAGAGAGGGGATGCAATAAAGCTCCATCCAGCTCACTGTGGTGAGCAAAAGAAGCCATTTCACTCAGCAATGCAGAGGGGGCTATTTTGAGAGAGTGCTGGGAAAGAAAAGGCCCAGAGCAGTGGCACTGTTGGCCCAAATTAAAAGTACTAAAATCTGTCAGGAGAGAGGCAGAACATCACACAGGAGGGCAGATGTCAGGAGAGCCCTGGGTCATGTCTTCCTCCATTTTGCTAAAAGCCAAGGAGAAAGAAAACAAACCCAACTGCTGTGTTTTTTCCCTCAGTTCACCCTCCTTCCCTGGCTGTGCCCAGGTGAGCCTGGCCAGCCCAGGGATGCTCCAGCCAGGGCTGGTTTGCAGCCCCTGGGATTTATCCCACACAGCTGTCATTCTCCCCCTTTGCCTTGCCCAGCCTTTTGGGGCAGGGGAAGCATCCCAAGGATTTTCTGTTAGACACAGAGATTCTTGCCAGCTCCTTCCAGGCTCAACAGATGCCAGAGGGGCAGAGCATTAGTGTTTAATTGCAGAGGGGCAGATCATTAGTGTTTAATTACAGATTTGCAGCGTTGCCCCATGTCCTTGGCGGGGGCAGGGACATTGCTGTGCTGTCCCCAGAATAAAGGATCCCCTCTCCAATGGGAGGCACAGGTGATGTTTTTAACACATCCCCCTCCTCTTTTCTTCAGTGTCTGCTTTGTGCTCCTCCCTGTCCTGGGGCATTAACAAGGGGTATTTACTGATGATTCTATTTCCATATGATCCCCTGGGGAAGCTTAGGAGGGAGAAGAGACCTGGGGCTGCTGGGAGGAGGAAGGGCAGCCAAGGGGAATGGGCAGGATGAAGGAAAAATAAGCTTTTGCCCAGTTGGCAGCACCCCATCAGCCAGTCCCAACACCATCACCCTGATTCCTGCACCATGAGAGAGGTGTTGGGTCCCAAAAGCCTGTCTGGGAGGCAAAGCTGACTCACTGTGAGTGAGCAAACCCTCTGGCTCCCTCAGTGCCTCCCTCCCACCTGTGCCCAGCCCCCGGCATGGGCTGGCAGTGCTGTAAATCCAGGCTAAGCTGTGTCTGGAGATGTGTGTGGGTGTGGAGGCAGCACTGGCCTCTCAAATGAGATACTGAACAGGCAGGGCAAGAAGAGCCTGATGATCTTCCCCTTTCCTTGCCAACCTAATCTCCAGAGGAAGTTTTTTTGTTTCTGTTACAATGAAAAGGAGTGGTTTTGCTCTGGGAGTGCTGAGGAGGCAGTGGAGGCCACCCACCATGGGCACCCTGGACAGGCAGTCAGAGCATTCCCCCAGTGTGCCACCCCAGCACTGATTTCAACTTCAGACACAGCCAGCTGCAGTTACTGGAATTTTTATGGCATTTGAATATTTACCAGCAGCAGATGACCTGACAGCACCCCCTCACTGGGTCATAACACACCCCCACCCAGTGGGCTCCAGGAAACAGAATTAAAGCAGTGTGAAGAGCACAGGCTGTGGCACAGCCAGCACAGGGACTACAAGGCTCTGAGGAAATGTGACAACTTCAGTGGGCTGTCAGAGACATAGCACAGCTGGAATCACAGCTGGAATCACAGCTGGAATCACAACCTTTCCAGCCAGGATGGTGTCTTCCAGGCAGACATCAGTTTGGGGAATCTTCAGCTCAAAACAGGTCATGACTTCTTTAACCTCATGCCTCCAAGGGAAAACACAGATACCACGTGTGCATGTGTAGAGTTTGGCTGTTCTGTTCATGCTCTTGGCTGGTAGCTCCTGGTGTTAAAGTTCTTTGCAATGGCTGAGGTTGGAGGGGCTCTTTGGAGCTTGTCCAGCTCAAAGCCCAGCTCACAGCAGCCCTGAAACATCCCCACCCACAGGGCTCCTCCAGTGCCAGCAGCCCCGTGTCACCCGTGCTCTGGCTCAGCAAGTGCAGTGGAATCTCCTTGTCAGGACTAAAAGCTGGCTCCTTCCTGGAATCCTGATGGAATTCACTCGGGGAGGAGGCAGCATGGAGCAGCACAGACCTTCCCAGTGCCACAGCCTGCCTTCCCAGGCCCTGCCCTGCCCTGCCCTGGGTACACCCTGTCACCCCAAATTCTGTACAGGAGCCATCCAAGGCATCTTTCCCTGGCCCTTCTGATGAAGATGGATGTGAAATGTTGCTGTAGAGCCACCTCTGGAGGGGCCTTTAAGGAAGGCAGGAGGGTGTTGAAACTCAAGTAACACTCAGGCACCCTGAACTGTCTGGTTAAGCCCAGCCCTGCCAAACTCGTGGCCTGTTCCACAAAGGGCCCTGAGGAGAACCTTACTGAAGGCAGGGCACCCATAAACAGCTCTCTGAGACTAAAATGTGGGATCCTGGCACTGGGCTACAGCTCAGCCTGTTTCCAGCCTCTTAAGAGACCCCATTTCCCTTTCCTAGCCTTTAGCCTAAGCCTTAAGGAACAACTTGCCCATAACTCCATGTTGTACACACTCTTACCTTTGGAATGCACCTCATGCACTGGAGGCATAGATTAAACCCGGTGGCCAGTCAAGGGGTGACATTTCAGAGCAGCACTCGAGCCACAAAACACTTTCCAAATGTCTTTGTGCTTCCCTGATGCCACCAGTGTGACTGCCTGCAATTTGGGGTGTGTGCTGCTGGCTCTGACATTAATTCCTGGCACTAAGTGGGGAAGGAGTAAGAGGAGGAGAGAGTTGCAGAGGGAGAGAGGGGCAGTGGATGTTTGTGGGGCTTTTATGAGGAGGAGGAAAGGGCTTTAAGATCCCTTCCAACCCAACCAGTCTGTGACTGGGAAATAAATAAGATCCTTGGTGACTTGTTGCTCAGCTTTGATACTGTGTAATGAAGAAGCAAAAAAAAAAACAAACCAAAAAAACCCAAAGCAATGGAAGCAGATTAAAGGAATTACCCTTGAGGAAATATACCCAGATTTTATCAGAAAGCTTATCTGAGAGGTGATGCAATAATTTTTGGTTAATAGCTCCAAGCTGGTGGGGGTCCTTGGGGTTACCTGATGTTGGAGTATGGCTGCCCATGGCCCTAGGGCATGGATTGGCTCCCTGCAGGCTCACCAGGCTGGAGCAGTGAAGGCTGGGCTGTCCTCATCCTTGTCCTCATGGTCTTGTCCATCCTGCAGCCAAAATTAAGGAGAAAGAGGTTCTAAATTAGTGGTCAACCGAGTAGAAAAAGCTGAGTGCCACTGCCATTTGTTCTAGGGGCTGGGTGCAGAAACAGAGAGAAAGTTTCAAGGCCTTTTTCTTTTCCCTTTAGCCCCTGAGGGCAACCAAAAAATGATAGAAGGGATTGCTGTGTGTGCAAGGCTGGGCACTGGGCGAGGTGGGAGCACTGCAGCAGCTTTTGGCAGTGGTGGTGGCACGGCCAGAGCCCAGCCCGGGGCTGGCACTGGCTCCCTGCCTGTCCCAGGACAGAGCAGAGCTGCTGCCCCCAGTGCAAACACAGAGTATTTATTTACCCTGTCCCCCCCGTGTGTCTCCGCAGGTCCCAACTGCTTTGCGGGCACCACGATAATCCCCGCGGGCATCGAGGTGAAGGTGGACGACTGCAACATCTGCCACTGCCACAACGGGGACTGGTGGAAGCCGGCGCAGTGCTCCAAGCGGGAGTGCCAGGGCAAGCAGGCTCTCTAGCGGCCCCCCCGGCCAGCAGCTCACGGTGGTGATGATGATGATGGTGATGAAGGAACAGCTTGGATGCTGCCCACGTGCCCGCCCTCCCTCCAGCTGCAGCAGGGCGCCACTCGAGCAGAGATGGGTGCGTGCGGGGAAGGGGCTCCCCGTGCCCCCTGCCCCCCTTCACACCCTCTGTGCCCGGTGTGCAGGTGTCTGCTCTGCCGGGGGAGTCACCGGGGCTGGGACTGGGGGAGGACAGCAGGAAAACAGCCCGTGCACGTTCCTGGCCTGGCCCTGCCTCCCAGGCACCGATCGATTCACTGCTCTCACTTTCTACACTGTGGATCGTGGGGTTTTTCACATTTATTTATTTGAAGGTTTTTTTGCTATTGTGATTTTTTTTTTTTTTAAAGTCTCTTCCTAAGCTGGGATCATTGGGACAATACAGCTGTGAGTGGAGCAAGAGGTGGAGCATTTTTATTGTGTCTGGTGGCACTAAGGAGGGGAGGAAGGTAGAAATTTAAAGGGATGGGGAGGGGTTAAAAACAAACGCAACTGGAATGTAACCTGCAGCAGGACTGAGGTAGAGTCACAGGTATAGACCAGACAGCCAAGACACAAAGCTGTATCTGTGTTACACTTTCTCCACTGAGTGGGGACAATAAAGTCAAAGACACCTACACAGTAACGTGACCTTGATGGGAGCAGAGCCCACAGCAGCTGCATGGGCAGCTGGGGCAGCCAAGCAGAAGGTGCTCCATGGAAGCAACATCTTACCTGGCTTGTCTGTGTGTGATTCCTGGCTGGGCATTGGTGGTGGAGCAGAGGGAAGAGGGCCCACCTGTTCCTGGTTCCTGGGCTGAGCACGTGCTCACCTGCCTTGTCCCATCCCCAGGCTGCTCTCTCTGGAGCCAAGGGTGGTGTTCCATTGCCTCCAGCGACAGCAGGTCACAATTAAAACACGGGATCACTCTGCTCTGGAGGTTTCCAGGAATGTCCCATGGCTGTGGCAGCACTAACCTGGCTCAGCTGGCAGGTAAGACCCTTTTCTGGAGTGGGAGGGAGCTGCCCTGGCTCTCCCTGGGAGCATCCACACTGCTGGTGACAAAGCAAGCCGTGGTGCAGCAGGGCTGGGCTGGGCTCCTGGGAGGGCTCCCTCAAAAGCAGCTGCTTTCTGTGCCTGCCTGCAGGAGCAGAGCCCCCAGCAGCCATGGATCCCCCCTGGGCTTTCCAGCACTGGGACCTCCTGCCTTCTCAGGCTGCAGGTGATAGTGTGAAAGAAAAGCCACTGATGTCATCTCACTGCCCTGCCTAGCACAGGGCCTTTCCCATCACTGTCCATCTTTGTTCCCTGCTTTTTGGTCAGTGTCAGGGGCATGGTGGTGCTGATTTTGTTCAGAGTTCAGACTCCAGCCCAGCACCTGCTCTCGACTGTGATGGCAGCAAATCCTCCCCACAGCATCCTCTCTGAAGGAGATCAGCACATCAGGCTTGGTTTATACACACTGTTGCCCTTATATTTTATTTCTTCCCCAGTTGGTGTTTTCCTGGAGGGCAGGGCTGGGAGGAGCACAGCACAGAGCACTGGCTCCCTGCAGGCCAAGCTGGAACCATTCAGACATCATCACCACATTTCTTTGGAAGCTGTTGCCTGTCAATGACTTATGATCCAGTTTCAAAACTCTCAAACAATAGTGTGCCTGAAACTAGTGAGAAAAAAAAAATCTGTACAAATGGGAGGGAGGGGTCCTAGAAACAATATTTGATGTGTAAAAGACTATATTATTAAAAAAACTATTTTGTTAAATATAAAGTGTGTGAACCAGCAAAGAAACCCCAAAATTATATATTTGTGGTGTATTTTACTCTGCTGATCATCAGCCCCTCAAGCTCCCAATTGCCCATCTCATCCCTTGCTCCAGTTCCTGTCTCTTCACAGTGTTGGTGAGTGCAGCTGGGCTGGGAAGAGCAGGAGCCTGGAAGCATCCATGAGAATCCCATGGATGGGATGGGCTGTTCAGGGAGTGTCTCAGCAACCCAGTAAACCAGTTTTGCTTTGCCAAACCAGGATTCCTGTTTGTGGAGCTGCCATGGACCAACACAGCTCCTGCTTTAACCTCCATCTGCTTTTTTATTACTTTTCTTGGTGCCATTTTATACTTGATGCCATTTCCTGCACATGGAAATTTGCTTTCAGTTCACAAACTCCATTTGGTACCTCCAGATGCATCATTATTTACACTGATTAGTAGTTACTCTAATTAATTACAGCTTAATTACTGTAGTTAATGTTTGTACAGTGCTTGGAACAAGTACAGCACTATACGTGCCACATATTATTATTTTCTTCGTTATTAATTAAGCCCCATCTCCATTCCATGCTGTGCTACTTCATTATTTCCCCAGGAGTCACAGTAGCACCCTTATTCCCACCCAGGAGTACTCCTCTCCCAGCTGCCAGTGGGATGCTGCAGTGCCTGGGAAGAGCAGTGGGACTGCTGAGGAACATGGGAATGCTCAGGATTTTGCCCTTCACTCATTCACTGTGAAAAGAAAAAGGGGAAAAGGGGTGGCTGGAGGGGAGCCCCTTGAGCCCAAAAACCCACACAGGGAGCTGGAGCCACATGAGGGAAATCCCTGCAGATCCCATCATGGATGTGTCTGCAAGGTCTCCGTGGCTCAGAGTGTGGAAGGGAATCTGATCCCCCAAATCCAGCAGTGTCAGACACAGCCCCACTGAGGGATCCCTCAGCTCTCCCCAGGCACCAGGGCGTCAGTGGGACAAGGTCTGGGACCACAGGGAGAAGTGAAGGGAAGATCATTTCCTAGGAAAACTTCCACTGCTTCTGTGGAAGAGTTGCCAGTCATGGGTGGGCAGTGTCTCCACAGCACTGAGGGGGGCAGTAGCCCAAAAATCATTGCCACCACTGCTTCCCATCAGCCTCTCCCAGGACAGAACTGGATCCAGAGCTGAAATCCCATCAGACACTCTCCAACTACACTACAGAACTTCATCCTCATCCCAATCTCCTTCCTTCTTTTTTTTTCTTTTCTTTTTTTTTTTTTTTTGAATGTTGTAG
>JBBMKD010000002.1:3435661-3477345 GCA_037834095.1 Argya squamiceps
CCTCATCCCAATCTCCTTTCTTTTTTTTTTTTCTTTTCTTTTTTTTTTTTTTTTGAATGTTGTAGTTCATTTCTTTCTTTAATTAATCACAGCTCTGGGCCAGCCAGACCCATTAACTACTCTTCTCATTTAGACCTTTCAGAGATGCAGTTGCAGATGCAATTTAATTTGTTGACCCATGATCGATAGCAATTAATACCATCTCCTTAATCTTGTTGAAAGGTTCATCTTGGGCTTCCAGAGGCTGCCAGCTGAAGGGAAAGGTGCCAGGTACATGTGTTATCAGATGGGGGAGCACAACCTCCTCCCTGGGCACTGTCCTCCCTGTGCCCCCAGGCTGGCACTGTGGAAAACACAACAGGTATTTGTGGGAGATGGAGAAGAGAAGGTGATAAAGGTGAGGGAAGATGCTGAGGGGTAAAGAAGAGCAAGGGGCTTGGTAGGGCAGAAAGCAGGGGAAGGTAGAGTTGATGGGTTGGAAAGATGAGGGGAGATAGAAATGGCACAGCCCAGCAGATGTGGCTGGAAAAGGGAGCCAAAAGGACTCAAAGTGGAGCAAAAGGGCAGGTCAACAGCTCAGAGGCAACACCTTCAGCAGGAGCAACAGTGAATTTTGCAGAAGAAACAGACCCAGAGTCAGAAAAAGTCCTTAGTGTTCTTGCACCCAAAGCTCGCTGATGTGATGCCATCTTTTGCCTCCCAAATGCAGCAGCTGTGTACAGCTCCCTCCTCCTCCTCCTAGCAGTGGGAAAGCCCATCCCAGGAGCATCACCTTTCCCTGTCCTCATTAATATGCCATTAGTCAAGATGGTTTTATAATTAGGGAATGACTTCCTGCACACCCCAGGGGGAATGACTCAGCTCCAGAGCACAGCACGGCAATGTCTTTCTCCCCCAGGAGGCTCCAAACCAGGCTAAGCCTGGGAAAATCCCCGACTTTGGGCACTCCCCATCCTGCCAGGGCTCCTGAGGCAGCAGCACACAGTGGCTGCAGTGGCACACAGTGAGCTGAGTGCCCTGGTGTGCCCTGGGTGCCACTGCAGCAACCCCTGTCCAGCCACAGCTCTGCATTAGAGGTAAAAGCAAAGAGCAAATCCCAGGATTGCAACACAGCAAGAACAATAAAGTGTTTCTCTTTGGTGGTTGTTAAAGGGGAAAGAGGGCCCATGTGGATACAGGGCAAGTGAATGCCCTTTACATAGCTAAAGGACATGGGTTTGCAACAGCAAGTCAATAGAGAAAATGAAAAATTTATCAAGAATCCACCTGCCTTGTGGTGTGGAAGCTTAGCCTTTAAAACACAGGGGATGGAAGGCATGGAAAGGAATTGCCTGTATTTATGTATTTAGGATCATAGAATGGTTTGGGTTGGAAGCTTTCAAGGGCCATCTAATATACCATATGGATTCATTTGTATTTGCAGATTGGCTACCTTTGTTCTTTAAAAGTATATTTTTACCATGACTAAGTCCAGCACCTAAAAGGGTTCTACTCTCAGAAGATGCCAGTTCATGCCCCACTCAGGCAGACACAGACAGAGGGATAACAATGCACCAGGGAATTGGAGGGAAAGACAAAACCCAACACAGAAGCTAAGCCAGGCTCCTTTGGGATGGCCCAGAACGAGATGGGATCCCTGCCTGCACTGACTGGCCTCATCCCTGGCTGCACCCATCTGCAGAGACGGGCTCACCCTTTGGGCAGGCAGCTGGCTCTCACCATGGCTGCTCAAGGGACACACAAAGCCTCTCCTCTCTCAGGAGTTCACATCCTCTGACTATGCTGCCTGCCCTGGGGCCACTATTTCATAGAATCAGGGAATGGTGTGGGTTGGAAGGGACCTTAGAAATCATCCCATTGGGCAGGGACACCTTCCACTAGCCCAGGCTGCTCCAAGCCCCCATGTCCAACCTGGCCTGGGACACTTCCAGGGCTCCAGGGGCAGCCACAGCTTCTCTGGGCACTCAGCATCCTCACAGGGAAGTGTTATCTGCATTTAATTAATGAATTATTTCAATTAGTTATCTGCATCCCTGTGAGCTGTGAGCTGGTATCTTCTTGGCACTGGATTTCCCTTGGCAAGGGTGTGGGTATGGCAGCACCAAGTGATCCTTCCCAACTCAGCTTTCCTGATCCTCAGCTCTGGGAGCTGTGCCTGACCCTGTCTGCACATCCCCCCATGCTGGTGGCAGGTGAAAAGACCCTTCCTGATGTTGGCATCAGGAGATGGTGATGTGGGGAAAGGACAGGGAGAGAGGCAGAGCAAGCATGAGCTATTAGACTGGTTTCAGTGGGACAAAGCAGGATTTCAGTAATAATTAATGCCACTATTAAAGATCCTCATTTAGACTGTAAGGCATCTGGCACTGGGAAGGACACAGTGAAGGTACTTTTGGTCATTAAACACACACAATGTTCCATGCTGCTGTTGTCTTTGACAGTGATAACCCAGGAAAGCTTGAAGAGAAAGCAGCAGCCCATTCTCCCTCCCAGTTTCCACAGGGATTATCCTGTTACCCATATGGATTGTCTCTTCAGGTATTCCAGTGGTGCCTTGGCTCTGTGTTTGGAGAAACAGCCAAATCCAAGCCTTGGGAGTTTGGGAAGAAAAATCTTGTGAATGTGGAAGGCAAAACTCCAAGGAAGCAGGTGAAAAAGGGGCTCACCAGGCTTTAAAATATCCTTCCAAATGATGTGTGATGATCACAGACTCACAGAATAGTTTGGGTTGGAAGGGACCTTCATAGTCCATCTAATCCAACCCCCTGCAATGAGCAGGGACACTTTCCATTAGACCAAGTTGCTCAGAGCTCCATCCAGCCTGGCCTTGAACGTTTCCAGGGATGGGGCAGCCACCACCTCTGGGCAGTCTGTGCCAGGGCCTGACCACCCTCCTGGCAAAAACCATCTTCCTTATACCCAGTACAAACCGACCCTCCTTGAGTGTAAAACCACCACCCCTTGTGCAACAGGCTGAGATGATGGGGGACACTGCAGCCAGGAGCATCCCACCAGCAGCAGGCTCTGTCTTTTGCAGCCTCAGGTCCCACCCTGGAGTACTTTGGGAAATAAAGCCAGGGTGAGGAGTTCAGCTGGGGTGCTAAGGGTGGCCTGGAGTGCTTGTACCATCCCCAACACTGCCACCAAGACCTTGGCTAATAAACACCAGTTTGGTTTAGGAGACAGGGAGCAGTGGTCATTGCTCTTTTCATTACTTACCTGACTTGGTGGATGCACCCTCTGCCTTGCCCAAACAGTGTTCTGGACTTCATAGGGCCCAACTCTCTTCCTATAATTTGGCTGTGTTTGCCTTTTCTCCTTCTTCTTTTTTTTTTTTTCCAAAGGACAAAAGCTTTGGGAAAAGGAAGAGATAAAAGTGTGAGGAACTTGCTCTCCTGCAAATAATCCACTCCCATACACGCTGAAAGGCTCATTTTGCAGTCCATTAAGCTGGAGTTAATGCAGGTAGAGCATGTCTGGCATCGAGAGGATGGTAAAGGTTTCGGGGTTTAATTTTACTCAGATGGAAAATCCTATACATTCCTGGCTGCTGCTGGCACTTGTGCAGAGCAGCAAACAGGCCCCACAGGAAGCATGAGGCCAAGGTTAAAGCACTTCTAAGTCAAGATCCTGCGATACCCACAGCAGCAATTTCCCATTGTAGTGCCAATCTTCCCGCACTTTAGTGGCACGGCCAGAAGCTGAGAGCCAAAGGGCTGTGTGGGGACCCATTGGAGCTGCAGATGGCTTTGAATTCCCCCACCTTTCCCTGGATTCAAGGTTATCCTGCAGGCTGGCTCTGGGCCTGGGCACTTGGGCTAATTGCATTGCCAAACAAACAGCACTGCCCCTCCCGGCCCCGCCTGCGTGGAGGGAAAGCCAATGGAGACGTGCCTGGATAATAAACTGTTTGTTACGAGGCTGTGAAGCTCCACGGGATATTTAAGCCCTCCTAAAATCATCCTAAATCCCACTGCTTTTGTCAGCAGCCTGAAAAACAATGAGTGGAAGGAGGTGCAGGTGCCTTGGGCAAGGGAGCAGGAGGCACTTAGGGAAAGACAGTCCTTAAAATCATGGCACAAGTGCCATGAGACCAAGGGGGTTCCCTGCCTGCTCCTCTTGGTGCCTCTGAGAAGATCCAAGGCTGGTCCCCACCCAGCTGGAGCAGGGGGACCAAAGCACCATGGGCAGTCCCACCTCTCTGCATCCTTCTGGATTTGAGTCAGTGGATCACAAACCAAAGCCACCATTTCCTAGGACAAACCCCCCAGTGTTTGTATGCTGCCTGTGAGTGTGATGCCTTCTAGCAGGAATACAGCAATTTTCTTCTGGGAAATCATGTGAAGAGCAGAAATAAGAAATTCCTGAATGGAAGACAAGATCCAGGTTAAGTCAGCATAGAAACAGAAGTTTGGGTGGATGCACACCTGAATTCCTGACCACTGAAGCATCCTCTGAAGGAATTCCCCAGCAAGGGAAGAGTCACTGCCCAGGCTTGGCCAGGGCACAGAGAGGCTTTGAGAAACCCACCCACACCACAGACTGTTCTGTCATTTTGTCAGACACGCTCTCCAAGTCATATTACCCAACCATGGCATTTGGCCTTAAATTTGAGACTAAAAACACTCTTTAGAGAATAAAAACACCTGTAGAATATAACACATAGCAAAGGTTCTGCTACCTCCATGTGCAGGAGCCACCAGTGCTGCAGGGAAGCCTTGAGGCATCACGGCCTGTCAGACCTATGAAGAGAAAAGGGAAATCAAGCAGCTTAGAAAATGTGAAAAGAAGGAAATATGAAAACAATTGAGCCACATTCCCTTCAAACAAACACAACTTTGCACCAGAACCTGCTCCTGGAGAAGATGCAGGGGTAAAAACTGGCCTCATGAGATGTTACATCCAGCATCAACAAGAGCAGGAATCTCTGCCCATTCCCAGGACATGATCCTAAAAGCTTCATTCCCCACAGGAAATTATTCCCATGGCAAAAGGCCACCCCATCTGATTTTCTCATATCTATTTGGTGATAAATGTACCTTAATCCTCTGCCAGGTAATCTGCACCACCTCTCAGACCCTGGAAACCTGTGCCTTTTGCAGGCAGAAGTGACCTTGGTACTTTTCCAGGTATTATTTGGATGCACTGAGTAATACCAAAGTGACAAAGGCTGGAAATGCAATATCAGGATAGGCCACACCAAAACCCAGGGCAATCCAGTGACATTAAATTAGTGCACAGACTCAAATTCCTAAAGAGGAGCAGCTGATAGAAAAGTGATGCAACTATCAATGCAACCTATTATGAGTTTTATTCTTGCTATTTCTTATTAACCAGTTTTTCATCCTTGCCCTGCTGTGCCCCGAAATGCTGCAGAATAAAAGGCAAGGACTCACTCACCTGCAAAACAAGACCTTTATGGCCTGGCCTGAAATAGATCATTTGCAATGACAACAAGTGCTGTTAATAAACTTGGGGGCTAGGAAATCACAGGGAGCTGTGCTTCATATCACTGCAAGAGAGCTAACTTTGGGGAGGAAAATGAAATGTTAACCAAAAAGCCATTTCCAAGAGAAATAGTCCCTCTGTACATCATCCAACTAATAAAAGTTACATGCAGTCATGTAACAGAAGGAAATTCTTCCTTCTGCTGGTCACAAATCATTTTAACCCCATTTCTTGGTGTTCTCAGGCTCAGAACACAATTGCAGGCTCCTGTCAGCTTTGTTGGTGAATTTATGCAGCTCTTTACTGCTCACCTATTTCTCATCTCGGTCTTTCTCATTAGTGAATCATGGAAGCATTAATTAACTTTTAAGAGGCAGATAGCAGGTTTGTTTCTTCTTCTGTGGATCACTGAATCAAAGGTGGGCCTGAGTTGTTCAGTTATAAGGGGGAATCCAGAAATGGAGAACAGCTACAGTTCAAGGTTGTGTTTTACCCAGCAGGGAGCATTTTAATATAAAATTTTACATGAAAAGAAGAGACCCAAAGAAGCATCCACTTCCAGAATGGGCCCAGCCTTTACCAGCTCTCCTGCAGATGCTTTACAAGCTGATTTTTTTTGTGAAAAATAAAGCTACTGCAATGACTGAAGAGGAGCACAGTGCTTTGGAATACCTGACTGAAGGGAGCAGCTTGCTGGCACTCTTGGCAGCAGATGGAAAGGAAAATCTGGAGATGGGGGCTGCTCTTTGGTCTTGGTGATTGAGGAGAGGAAGAGCTCTGGCAAGGACAGCCATGGTCCTGCACAGCTTCACACTCTGGGAGATGGAAGAGCCTGGCTTGGACCTCAAAGGCCATCCAGTTCCACCCCCTGCCATGGGCAGGAACACCTCCCACTATTCCAGTGTGCTCCAAGCTCTGTCCAGCCTGGCCTGGAACACTTGCAGGGGTGGGGCAGCCACAGCTTCTCTGGGCACCCTGTGCCAGGGCCTCACCAGAGAATTCCTTCCTGGCTCTGATCTAAACCTGCCCTCTGTCACTTTGAAGCCATCACCCTTTGTCCTATCCCCTGATGCCAGTAAATGGCTTGTGCAGGAGTTTGAATGTTCAGGGTGAACAGCTGTATTTTATGAGTTCATATAAAAATTCCAGCCATTATTATTGAAACAATAAACACTGCAGGCTCAGCACTTCTGAAAGGCTTGGGGTGTTTTCCAGACTGGCATCCTGAACTGAGATGGAGGAAACCAAAGCAGCCAAAGTATTTTGATGTGATTAACTCCAGGGCTCAGGCATGGGTGCCACCAGGATGGCAGAAAATGCACAAAAACAGAATCACAGAACCATTTTGGCTGGAAAGGACCTCTGAGACCATCGAGTCCAACCTGTGACCAATCCCTAAAAACAGTGCAGAGCTCCTTCAGGTGGAACAGACCTCTGCCTTCTCCCCAGGCAAACCCTTGGATGGGCACAAATCACTGTGTGTGTGGCACCTTTCTAAATGAAATGTTACTGCAGCCACAGGCCTCAAGAGCCCCCTGAAGGCACACAGTTCAATGTTTATAATCACTAATAAACACATGAGAAATGGCACAGGACAGCCCTACATAATCTGTGTGCAATGATCCTTGGTGACAAAGTTTAAGTGACCAAATCCTTTCCCAGGTCTAATGATATTTTGCTCTAGTAAGCCAGTGATATATCTCATATGGCAAAAATAAAGCACTCATGCATAAAATTAATACAGTAAGCTCTGAAGTCATAAAGCTTTCAGTCTGTGATATATGAGATGGGAAAATGACCAACATGTAATTCAAGTTCTCCCAGCACCTTATTCCTGACAGGGTGTAGGGTCACCTGGGCATTGCATGAGCAATCCAGGCTGTTCCAGAAGGATCTGAATTGTGAACCAACCAGTTCAGGCACCCATCTGGGCCATGTGCATAAAATGCCCTGAGAGGACACAGGTGGCAGGCTCTCCTCATGGAGGTCAGATGTTTCTGTTCTTTCCAAACCTGCAGGAGAAAACTTCCAGCTAATTGCTTCCATCCATTTTGTTCCTCTCATTCCTTTCAGAAGGGCTCATGATGTGACAAAAGGTGTTTGGTTCAAGTCCACCTGCTCAATCAGCTGGGCCTCTTTCTAGGCAAGCTTCCCAATCACACAGCAGAAACTACAACTCCCACACGGGCCTCCAATAAAATTGGGAACAATCTCCTACAAGTCCTCAAAAATCACAACAGCAACGTGCACAAGAAGCCTGTGTCATACACTGCTCCCAGAAACACAACCTTATTTTCCACTCCTGTGGAAACACCAACCAGCCACCCCAGGACAGTGGCAGACTGGCTGCTGGTTGTCTCTCAGGGGCTGGGCCACAGTTCTGGGCTTGTGTGCTCTGGCAGACTCACAAACTGCACAGCCCTCCAGGAGCTCCTGCAGTGTCCTGGTCTTCTGTCCCAGTGGGAGCTGCTCTCCAGGGAAACTTCCCCAGCCACCTTGAGAAGGTGAGGAACCATCCAGAAAGGGAGAGAAGGGCAGAGAATCACCCAGCAGTGCCATGAGTCTGCAGCATGAGGGAGGGCTGCCAAAATGCATTGCCACTGCAAAACCTGGGGCTCAGGAGAGCAGGGCACACAGGTGCAAACACAAAACCCTCCAGAAAGACATCAGTGAATCACCATAGAATTGTATGGGTTGGAAGGGACCTTAAAAACTGTCTTGTTCCACCCCTGCCATGGGCAGGGACACCTCCCCCTGTCCCAGGTTGCTCCAAGCCTCATGCAACCTGGCCTTGGACACTTGCAGGGATGGGGAACCTACAGCTCTCTGGGCAGCATATTTACACTCAGCAGTGACAAATATTGCAGTCACCTCTCTGCAGGTGTGTTGCACACCTGACTGCAGTAACTCAGGGATCAGAAATGCAGCCCTCTGTAAGGGCACAGCCAGGGCTCACCCTGACTCTGTGGGTGCAGCACAGATCCCACACAAGGACATGCTGTAGACCCCACTGTTCTGCAATCCAGCCCATGTTTCAACCAGAAAAATAATTATCCTTTGCATGTGAGACGATCAAAGTGATTAAAAAAAATCAAACTCCAGCTCCTCAATCAGGAACGCTGCCAAGCTATCGGATCAATAGGTTGTTAGATACTTGAAGTATGGGATCATGTGAAAGCTATCAAATGATTTCTTTGTTAATAAACTGCTACAGTAATTACCATTAGAATAGGAATGGAAAGATATGGATCAGAAATGGAACACTGTGAATGGTTTCTCATTAAGTGAAATTAAAGCCTGTGGGATTTTTTTTTCTTTTCTTTTGGCCACGATTCTGCTGCGTTTGAACTTGCATGCCCAGAGCTGCTCATGCCCCCTGCTTTGTATGTCCCCATTTCCCCTAAAAATCTTCATGTCCCTGAGCCTTCAGTAGAGAGGATTTTTTTTGTCTACCTCTTCTTCCCCCAGTAGCAAAGGGGGGCAGGGAGTGGGGGCTGCAGTCAGTGCATCACAGGCTGTCTCTGCCACTCCTTCCTGTGGGGGCTTCCAGCAGCTTCTCCTGCTCCCCAAACCCTGCTGTGCAAACCCACCACACACAGAGACAGGAGGCATTGCAGCAGCACCACCCAAATTACTGACTTGCAAAGGTCTGCTGTGCTAAAACATAAGGCTTCAGTTAGAGAATGTGGCAAACTCCTCAAATCATAAACACATCAGGAGGCAAAACAAACAGCCAGCCCCCCTCCAGCCCTCCCACTTGCCACTTGGGATCGTTAGAGTAATAGATTTTTTTTCACTGAAACAGCTTGACCTTGTCTAAAATGCAGGTCAGAGAATGCAATGAGATACTCACAGGGTTCAGCTTCTCTCTAATTAGTGGGACAGAAATTGTCATGCTGGCTTCAGGGGGAGGAGGGAGAAAACCACTTGCTGCAGCTGGAGGAACAGTCTGGCTGTCAAAGCTGAGCTGCCCACACAGCCATCCCAACTTCCCTGACATCCTTTACCCTGCCCATAGCTGAGAGACCACACAGAAGGAGGAGATGCCAAGCAAGTCATCCTGAGCAGGTCTCAAAATCCTCAGCTCTTTCTAAGAGGAAGAGAAAGGTTGTGGAGGCTGGAAAACACCTGAAAGGTATCATTCAACATTCACAAATCCCACTTTACCTGCAGTACTGAGACAAGGCAGTATTAACAGCCCCACAGCTCTGCACACAGAGAATTTCAAGTGCTCCCAGACCCTTTCCAGACCTAATGTATTTAATGAAATTGGTTGTCTTCTACCAGCACATAAAGGAGGAGGGGAAGAGGACTAATGGATGCACATTAACCTTTTGGTAGGAGATTTCCTGATACCAGCTACTAATGCAAAATGCATTAGAGGGGAATGCCTGGGAACCTGGAGTGTGGGACTGCCCTAATGCAGGGGACAAGGCTGAAATGCTGGAGTGGCCACAGCAGGGACCATGCAAAGAGTGCAAGATGATCAAAGAGAGCTCTCCAGTCTGCTTTGGGCACAGAAACCCTGCAAAATAGGCTCTGCAGAGGTGGGGATTCAGAAAGTGAGCTGCCCCTCTAGCAGGGGAATTTCGCTGCTCATCCCAAGAGCAGAGCCTTGAAGCCCCTGTATAAAAGCTCTTCCATTGCCACACGAATGCTGATGGGCAGTGCAACACATGAGCTCCTTCCCAAGTTCTTGTGCTGGCCTGGGCTGCACCAAAACAATGATTTCCTTCCTCCAGCAGGTACAGAATTATCTTCAAGATCATCTCTCTGAAGATGAAAGAAAAACCAGGATCAGCCTGGATACAGTGTGAAGATGGAACAGAAGAGGTGAAAGTGACCATGGCAATGAAGAGACAGAACAGCCTCAAATGCCTTTATTTGAGAGTTTCTTCACTTGCTGTGTGTTCTGCTTTGAAATTGTAAGATTTAAGTGCCTTTCCTTCTGTGATGTGAAGAGAAAGGGGAAAGAATGAGACCAGAAGTGAATATGTAATACACAAAGGCAGCTGAAATAGTTACATTAATGTGCACTAATTATGTGTGGGACTAAGCAGCACATCCCCAGGCCTGGTTAGAGCCTCTCCCTGCTGCCCTCAGGTGTGTTTACCTGCCATGGTCAAATATGACTGCTCATGCCTGCAGTGCAAGTGCCACCCCCAATTTACCAGAGACTGATCCAGAGCCAGCATTGCCTTGCCTGGCCTTCAGGAACTGTGGCTCCTTCCAGCTTGTGGATCATGGTGTGCCACACCCACAGCAGGAGCTGCTGCTGATCTGATCACTCACTCATTTATGTGTGAATTTGGGAGCTTCTACTGCATTTTCCATTCACAGCTTGTCTTTGATCCAAATCCTGTTAAAAGTACCTGACTGCACACTCTCCAAACCAAGGGAAAATATAAGACTGTGTCCAATCCTGGTCCTGATGGATAGCTGAGTGCAGCTGAGCTCACTGTGCCCATCCTTCCTGCACCCAGATTCCCTGCACACTTACAAGGCTTCCTGCTGAAACACATGGGCCCTGTAAGGAGGAAATAAAAGCAAGGTTATGGGTTTTCCCTTGGATTTGACAAATGTAGATGGAATGCAACGAGACCAAATCAAATCCTGACCCCTTTCTCCTCCCACACCTTCTCTGCCTGTTGGTGGGAATCTCCTCAGTGGCCACAGGGGCTGGTAAAAGGTGGCCCAGGGTGCAGGGTAGGCACAAACACCCAGGCAGCTCCTTGGGCAAGTCAGGTGTCCTGCTGATGGCTGGGACACCACATCTGTAGCCCCCAAGACCCAAGCCTAGGTAGGGACAGGCTGCTTCTGAGCCCCAGACACTGCAGCAGCTGCTAAATCTGTGTAGGCAGTTCCTCCATCGCTCCTTATTGAGTCAAGGCTGCTTTCATCAAGCCCTAAAAGAGGCCACTAAAAGCCTTCACTGGAAAACCCCCAAATGCCTATTCCAGGCTCTTCCCAGATGTTTTCACCACACCTTGTGCAACAGGTACAGAGCAAGCAAAGAACCAGAGGCCAGGAACCTTGTGCTGTGGGTGGACTGAGCTGGGGAGAACAAACATCTGCCTCTGATTTCGCAGTTAAACAAAACTGTGACTTTAATTTAATAAAAACCTTCGCCTACAAACACAGATAAAATTGTTCAAGCTTGGCTGAGTTTAAAACCAGAACCTGGCACCTCTTCAGAAGCAAGTTAGTGAGCTTAGGGTAGAAAATCTTCCCATTCTGACAGATGCAGCTGCTGGGACTGAACTGCTGAGAGCAGGAATGAAGCACTGCATTGGGCACGGGCTCCAGCAGCAAAGCACACGGGGTCAGGGGCAGAATTTGCATTAATAACAAAATTGTCTGTAAGAGGGCTTTAGAAACCATGCATGACACCAGGAGTAGCTGCTTTGAATCCAGCCATGCCAGCGACCCTGGCTTTACACAGCCAACCTGAGGGCACATGAAGGAGTTCAACCCTGGGCACAGCCTGGCTCCTTTGCCCTCTCCCAATCCTATCACCTCCTGCTCTCCTGAAACAAGCCTGGGGGACACAGCCAGGCAGAGCATATGGCATTCCCTCGCTGCACAAGGGAAGAAAAAGATCCAGCACTGCAGACTTATTGAATTAAACATTATTGTGGCTAATGCAATCAATAAAGCATTGATTGCATTATCCCTATTAATATTTAATTAAATTAAAAGGCTCACCGTTTTTTTTAAATCTTCCTTCAGATCTTTTATGCTGCAGAATTAAATTTTGCTAGACCATGAATCCCAGCTAGACCCAAACTATAGCTGAACTGGGTTTCTCCTGGCACCAGCTGCTCCAAGCTGACACTTCCAGCAGAGCAGGAAAACCCATTTCCCTGGTGAGGCTGCCAGCAGCACCCAGCACAAACCCTGCAGAAAATGGGACCCCACCTCCTCAGGGGATTGGGAAGCCCCCAGCTGGGTGTGGCAACCCAAAATCCTGTTCAGAGGCCTTCCTATTGCAACTGAGCCCCCAGAAGAGGCAGCCTCCCACCTGCTCTCCCTACCAAAGAGTCTGGCTCTTCTGAGAATTAGCAGTTTGCTAAACTAGGAGGAAATTACCCCAGCCCCACATTAGCTGAAGAAATAAGTACATTTTTATCAGTTCAGCAAGCTGAGCAAGGCAGCCAGCTTAGGTGCTGCTTCACATTCCTTTTTGTAATCCCTGTTTTAACCCTGTTGTCACTGTGTACCTGTTTGGGGAGAAGGGACGCCCTGCCCTGGAGCAGCCCCCATGGCAGCGCTGCTGGGCCGGCAGAGCCACTCCTGCTGCAGTCACTGAGCAGGCACAGCCCCGAGGGCAGCTCGGAACTCCAGACCTGTGCTCTCTCTCCAGCAGTGCTCAGCAGGGAAGGAGCCTCTCTGCCCCCGGAAATCCCTCGGACATCCAGGGAGGCACTGCAGGGCGGTGCTGCTCCAAAACTCCTCCCAGCCGTGGAGCAGAGCTCTTCCCACCCCCGCTGGAGGCAGACATCCCAGCCCCTGCTGCACGCCGAGCCCTGGGGGGCAGCCACCCCGCGGCCCTCGGCAGCTGAGAGCAGGCAGTGACAGCAGGGTGTCACACTCGCAGCGGGAGCTGACGGCTCTCTGCTACTTCATCAGGCCAGACCTCCTGCCGGGAATTAAATTGAAGCACAGAAAGTGCATCTTCTCCATAGGAAAAAAAATAAAAAAATAAATAAAGGTGGGGAAGCTTCCTCCCCTTCTTCCATCTGATTACACACAAAATGTTCTTCTGCTTTTAAGGGCAATTTAACACTAGTTAAACTACCGTTAATTTAAATCAAACAAGTCTGAAAAGATAGAACACGCTGCACTGCTATTAAAAACAACTGAATCTTCATTTGTTCCATTGAGACACTGCTGCCCATTTCCAAGCCAATACCATCCAGGTGTCCAAAGACCTCTTGCTGGAGTTTTTAAGCCGGTATTTAAGCCTGCTTCGTTGGCTCTTTAAAGACAGAGCAGTCCCCTTAGATATCAAAGATCCCAACCTTTCCATCAAACTGCTTGTGGGAGTAAAGGCAGAAGAAGGACATGGGGCCAAACTGATTGATACCAATGAGTGTGACATCACATCTGCCCCGTTTCCAGGTGATCTTCCAGCACTCAAGGACAAAACAGCCTAAGGAGGGAAAAGGCAAAGCTTTGTTCTACTGTGCTTCACAGCCTTGTCCTCAACGAGATGCCAAGATGCTGCTACCCAGACTTTGCTGGCAGCTGAGCCAAAGGACAGGCCAGGCCAGAACTGCTTCTGCCCAGCAGCCCTGTCAGCACTGCAGGGCTGGCAGTGAGGAGCTGGTGTTTGCCCTCCCTCTGCCACCCTGGCAGCAAAGCTGGCCCTCAGGGGCTGGAGGCAGCACAGCAAGCACAGGCAGGGGCAGCAGATGATCCCTGTGTTTATACACTTCCCCCAGATAACCCACACCAACAAGCAGTTTTACACCAGGCCATGGCTTCCATGCAGACAGCTTTGTCCTGAGCAGAAAGCAGGAATTTCACCAGCCAGGATGCAGCTCTCCTGGAAGACTGCCACACAAAATAACTGCTCCAGATAAAGTTTGGTCTTAAGACAGTGGGCCTATGGAGGAAATAGAACCAGCTTCAATCCACTCCCTAGAATTATTCCCTTCCTTGAATTAATTGCCTTCAGTCCCTCACTCCTCCAATGAGCCTTGCCCAGGCTGATCAGGGATAACCATGTTGGGTCAGGTTCAACCTCAGCTCACAGCTTGGACAGAGCAGAAGGGGCTTTATCCCCCTAAAGGCTGTGTAGGTGCCAGCTGGGTGAAGCACTTTTTTACCAGAAATGCACCTTTGGACACTCCCATACTCAGTATCATTACAAGAGAGCTGTGAGACAACAGAGCCACAGCACCTCTCAGGGATGCCATTTCTGATTTGAGAGCAAAAGCAGCTACTGCTGTTTGGTATTTCTTGGTTGCCTGTTGCTTCCCTGAACCATTTGGAGAAACATTGAAACATCTCTCAAAAAGATCTCACAGTATTTACTAAAAGTGTTATCTTCTGGTGACTATTAGGGGTGTAAAACTGATGTCACTGAACCCAGACTCTGCTATTGAAGGTGCTATCAGGTGTCCCAGATGAATTAATTATTAAAGAGAAACAGATAATTTTCAAGAAAAGAGGCTTGAAAATCATTAACCTGAGGAAAAATTTCCCTGTGAGGGTGGTGAGGCCCTGGCACAGGGTGCCCAGAGAAGCTGGGGCTGCCCCTGGATCCCTGGCAATGTCCAAGGCCAGGCTGGACACTGGGGCTTGGAGCAACCTGGGGCGGTGGAAGGTGTCCCTGCCCATGGCAGGGGCTGCAATGAGATGAGCTTTGGGGTCCCTTCCAGCCCAAGCCATTCTGTGATGCACATTATCAATAAAAATATCTACAATCCTGAATGCAAGCCTTAGATTTCTGTCTCTTCACATGAGGTAATGACCATGATGATCTTTGAGGTCCCTCCCAACCCAAACCATCCTGTATTTCTACTAAATGCCCCAATCATGAGTGCACATTAAGTACATGCAGGTTAGGAGAACACTAACATAAATTCATGTTACAGATAAGGTTCTTTATTACTCTTTAATAGATTTTCCCTGCTGAACTCATCTACTCACTGCTTCTGACTAAGCCAGGCTACTATGGCCATCAGCACAAGTCTCTCCCACTTCCTGAAATACCATTTCCATTTTCAGCCTGCCTCCTGGTATTTTCCTTCAGTGCACCCTGAGTTTTAGACCAGAAGAGACAGTGAGAAATGATCCCTACACACTCCTTACCTTGCCTCAGGAGTTTAGAGCCCTGCTTTCAGGAGCCAAACTCCATCCAGTGGATTAAGGGACTTGATCCATGCTTATGCTTACTACAAGGCTCTTTTATCCCCCTGCTTTCAACAATTAAGCAGGGTCTGTGTCACTGACCTCTAAAGTTTGTGTACCTGCAGTGCTTCAGTGGTGTTTGGCACCTTCAGCTCTGGCATCAGAGTCCACTGTGAGGCTTTTCAAGGCCACATCTACATAAACTGATCACACTCTGAATTCCTGCAGAGAGCTGAAGCAGATGGGCCAGAGTTAATCCTGGGTAAGGGTCTCTCCTCAGTAGGTATGGAGTGATTGGAAAGAAACACTGCCTGATAACAAACTGTGTTCAAGGGAACAAGGAGGAGGTTCAGAGCACGGCACCCCCTAAACATTCATGGCAATTTTCTAACTGAGTTTCTCTGCATGTGCCAAGGAACATGCTCTTAAAATCTGTCAAAGTGCTGCCTCTTTAGGACACAGAGCAGGATTACTGATGGGTCGAATTTCTTCCAGCTACAGGACAGAAAAACTCCATTCTTAAGAATTTTGCAGAGATTCACTGCTACTTTTGCAGAGAACACTGCATTAGGTATATTGATGTGCTATGAAATGCCAAGTTAAAATGTGCTATAACTGTTAAGACAAATGCCCACACCCACACAGTATTGACTGAGTGCCTCATCCTCTGCCAGCTTTTATCTGCACAAACCCCAAAGCACATTAATCCCATGGGCTGCTCCATTTATTAATGAGCCCTGCATTTAGTGAAGAGCAATGACTCAGTCTAGCATAAGTGATGAGATTAAGATACTCCAGCTACTCCAATCCAGCAGATGCTGTTGAAAACTGTACCTGTTCTACCTGCTGTGTATAGCCCTAAGGGTTCTACAGGGCACAGGATCTCCAGCAGCAATGGTTACAGAACACAACTCTCCTCCTCTGCACAAGCAGCTCTTGGTGTGATACACCATCTTCACAGCTGTACTGAGCTCACTGAGCACTGCTTTCATTTACCTGTTGAGATATGTATGGGATATGCACTTACTCTGCAGCCAAGCTTGTGCAACAGATGCTCCAAAGTTACTGCACACAAAAAAGTTTCATTATTACAAACAACACAAAACTTGTGCACTAGCCCACAACCATCATTCTTATTGTGTATTATTACAAACCACCATTTCTCAATTACAGATTGATCAGCCAAGATACAAAACATTACAGAAGAGCACAGAGTGAGGGAGTAAGATTCTGACAATAACTTATGAACCATTCTGAGAAATATTGTCACAAATATGAAATAATCAAACATTGATCCAGTGCAGGCACCTGTTTAGGTACAACTGTACAAACTGAAGCACAACATTTTTGTGATTACTTTTTTTTTGTCTTTAAAGTAGCCATGAGAGGAACCATCCAAATTTACAAAAATATTTATTAGAGTAATTAAATAAGGATCTCAATGCTTAAAAGCCTTCAGAAAATAGAACTGAATACTAGTTACATGTTTACAAGCATGAATGAGGACAGAAGTGAGTAAAGCATCAATCTTTTTACAAATAAGTAAATTTTAGATCAAGATTTTTAAATACAGTGTTCTCAAAAGTGTCTGATTCCAGATGAATTCAGGCCATTTATTTCAGTCCCCCATGCCAACAATTTCCAGCAAAATTCAGTTGTTAAAAGGTCTAATAAATGTCACATGTCACCTGACATGTCTGCACAGGTTCAAATGCATGGAGTTCTTTTTTTAAAAAAAATACACATTCTAGCCTGGGAAATCTTGATAAATACAGTAGATCCATATCAATGGATGTTAAACACAATATAAATGGGGTCATGCTCAATTGCCTACAAAGGGCTGGTTCAAATCAAGAAAGCAAAAGGTTTCACTTTGCAAAATCCCAGTTACAAAATGTCACTGATTATTTATTAAGTTCAATGCAAAAATAAAGCATACTAAATAAGCCAAGGCTCACTTTTCACTCCTCTCCTCCATTGTACATTCATTTATTCCAGCATATCAATCACCTTAGCAAAACTCACTTAAATGCTCAAAGCTCTCCTGAATCCAAACCAGCAACCACAGCTTCAGAGCAGTTTGCCAGCGTGGCCAAGCTGGAGCCCGTTTGAAAGCCTTGCTCTGGGCTGCTGCAATTTGACACTCACTTCACAGGCAGGAGCTGAAATGACACCACACAGCCAATGAGCCAGCTGGAGGGGGCCATCCACACCTTGCCCTGCCGGATTTTCTCTGGCTGGAACTTGGAAGCTGCATCATAGATGACATACTGAGTGCAGAGCCTCTGGTCAGAGGAGGGATCTGCGTGGTAAGCCACCGTGTTGATGGTCTGTGTCACGTCACTGTCTGGTTTGGGCTGCCTCACCAGGATCTGGCCACCTGCTGCTTTCACCAGCTGCAGCAGATCACTCTTCTGGTGCTGTTTGAAAGGTCCCAAAAAATAGAAGTAGCATCCATCAAACAACTTAGGCAGCTGTGTGGAAGAAAAAAGCCAATCATGAATACAGGACTTCACAACTGAACAGACCGGAAAAAAGTGGAAAGGAAAAAATCAGAGCATACAAACCTCCTACAATTTAAAATAACCACTACTGGAAACTAGAACAGTACCTTAACATGCAAGGTTCTCAGGGTAAGTGTGCAACCAAGAAAAGCTTGTTTATGTGGTAAATTGCTGCTTCTGTTTAAACACTTTCCAGCACAACAGGGTTTGAACTATGAGTTAGGAATATTTACAGCTACTGTTACAATGCAGTTAATAAATTCTCCAGTGCAATCCAGCAAGTAACCAGGAATGAACCCAGTTAAATGTAAAAAAGGCCCTAAATGGAAACAAATAGTAATAAAATCACTTTTTTTTCCCAGAATTATGTTGTAAGAGAAAGCTGAAGCACATCACTTCCTGTCCCAGCAGGTGTGACACAGAGAGTGCAATACAGCCTTCCCCTGACAAGGTTACAGCAACATCTCTGCTAATGGAGAAAAACGACAGCTTTATGGGTGTTCGTGGCTCTTTGGATCACCTTGCACATAATCAAATTTTCTGTACAAGACCACATTAAAATTTTACATCTCCTGCACCTCTGCGTGTGGCAAAGGGCAGAGCTGCCCAGCCCCAGGTCATTAATCCAGGCTGTGTGGAGCAGTAAAACCCACCAGCTGCTCCCTGTTGAGCCGCCCTCTCCGCGGGCCACCTTGGACTTCATACTTCTCCTCTTGCTCCCGAGCTGAGCTCTGCAGACAGGCTTGTACCCCTACAAAACCACAGGAAGGGAGGCAAAAATTAGACACTCCAGGCTTTAAGAGAGGCTTGAGTGTCATTTCAGGGACTGAGGAGTTGTGCTAGGATGAAATTATTACAATGCGAGACATTCCATTAACACAGCACCAAAGCTTGTGTGCTTTAGCAATTTGCTTTTAAAAGCTGAAAAAATTTACAACAGTTGCCTGAAGATGCAAGAAGTGATATGGCACTAAAATCAGTGCTATAAACACCAGGAATTATTAGCTCTCCCTCTTGCCCTCTAAAGGTCAACCACTTAATGTCAAATGTCAAACTGCTGATGGCTGAGGAGCTCAAAGCCCGCGTGCGGAGCCAACACGGCAGTTATGAAATGGACACAATTCCCTGATAAAGAGCAATTACAAGGCAAGCACAAGGCTGCTTCTCAGCAGCTACAGCCTCAAAGAACAAATCAGATGGGATTTCAAGGTCTCCAGGATCAGCACGAACTGGAGATTTATGCTGGGCTTTAACAGTGGCATTCGTTTCTGTTAGCACTGCCTGCATAATGAGATTGTCTTTTAGAGTCAACATGTTTGTACCTTGTTTTCAGGCCGGTTATTTTTTCCAATGGAGAAAGCACTGATGGTAATGCATTGCTAACGTCCATAAAATGTACTGCCTGACCTCACTGCGGGGAGAGGAATTGCTGTGGTCACCCACTCAAGGATGGAACATTTTGCCTGCATGTACATTGCAGTCATTAATAAGAATTACCCAGGAAAGAGTTTGCCAAGCTGGTTTTGAAAAGGGTTCCAGGAGGATTTACAACGTGGCCGAGGCTGTAACGTTTATTGCACCTCACTCCTTGCACCCTGTTTCTAATTCAGGCAACTTATTTGGGGAAAATATTAAAATAGGAAACCCACAGTATATAAAAGCTACAAACTGAACAAAATCAAAGAGAACTGTGGGGGGTTGGCCCTAAAAAAGGAAGAAAGCCCTAGGCTAGGAAAAGAAATATCATTGACAAAGGCACTTGGATGCCATGGCAGTAAGTAGCCATGGATAGGAATATCTGATCTGGAGAGATCTTGAAAGAAACTCACAGTAATTTGCTGTCACTTCCTACAAACTCACAAAATGCAATGGGAATTCACATTTTAGGTAGTAGAAGTCCTTCAATGTGCTTTCATCAAAAAAGATAAACCCCTACAGAAAATTACAACTGGCTGAATATTGTAGCAAATATCTCCCTCCCTGTACAAGTATCAGATTGATTATTTGCACTTGCTCATTCCTTCAAGGAAAATTAACATGAACTAGAAGGGCAAACCTAGTCATGGATTTTCCAGAAAGGCAACTCACATATTCATTATTGATAACAGCAATGAATACTGATAACTTAGTTTCAGTACTCATAACTCAAAAATAAATCTAAAAGCTATTTCACATTTTATTTATTTATTTTAAATCACCACAATTCAACAGGATTTCCTGTGTGAATATGCCTCCAACTTACATTGCTATTCTTTCCCTCAAAGGAAATACAGATATTAATGAGTGCCACTTGCCATAATGGAAGAAATCTCACCTAATCTTAAGAACAGAACTGCCCATTCATTAAGAGCATGTTTTATTTCAAACCACCATCAAAAGCTTGATTTCAAGAACTTTCACTACAGAGATGAGGTTTTTATACAATAACTACATCACAAATTGAGCATCCAGTGCCAGCATCAGTAAATGAAGCAAATGTGATACAAAAGTAATAAAAGGCTGAATGAACACAAAAGACTACAATGCCTTTTTGAAGTGCTGCTGGCCTGAAAAAAATGCAATCAGGGAAGTGACTGATGTTAGTGTGATGTCACAGAATGCAGAATCAGTGAGGTCTGTCTTGCACACGTACCTCAGTCCATCTCACACTGCCAGCTCCTCTGAGGAGCCTCAGAGTTCCTTGTCACACGTAATTACAACCCTCCAAGAGAGACTCACCCACCTGGGTGCTGTTCTCACCGTGCACACCAGAAACACAGGGCAGACATCTGTTTCCTGGAGAAACTGGAAACATGCAGACAGCCCAGGGTCTGCATGATCAGCATTCTCATTAATTGCAACTTTTCTCTGCCAGCTAGAGACAGCCAGATCTGTGTCTGAACAGGTTTGTGACATGAAAGGTGTGTTTTCCACACAGCACAAAAAGCCAGGAGCATAAATCCTCAGTGCCCAGGTATTTTCCTTCAGTATAAATATTTTAAGAGGCAACAGTTAAACCTACAAACACACACCCCTTCATGGAGGAACAGATCCTCTGGGGTTTTTTTGTGATGGAAAAATAATACATTTTCAATTAGTGAACATATTTTTCATACAAGATCTAGGAGAACTTGCTCTGAATACATGGGTGTCAGTAGTAACCAGAATTTGAAGAATGTGCTTACAACACTGAGGGGAACAGTCAGGGATTATCTATCCATGGAGGAAGAATTCCTGACTAGAAGAAGGAAAATAAAATAATGTAAGTGATGGGGACCAGTCTGGCCTGTAACTGCAGATTTTGTTCAGACTGATTTGTTGCCAAGTGGCTCCTTTTCTCTTCAATGACTCCTGCATGCTACAGAGTTTGTATTAAAGAATTAAAGAAGTCAAATATCAGAACAAAAAAAAGAAACAAAAGTGAAACATGACCTTGGTTCTCATATTTGAGATAAAATGACAGAGGGCTCAAGCTGGTTTTCTACTTAATTCCATATTCATTTGCCTAAACAAAAGGTTGTTTTCCTGTTCTTTTCCCCCACCCTCCACACAAAATTTCGTGTCAAGTCACCACTTGTTTCTAGATCTCTAAATCTCCATTATGATTTTCAGGTGCAGTGAATCCTGAGGGATGCAATAGCCCAAGTGAGGTTCTCCAAGGCAGCACAATCAGCTCTGGCTGTGTTATGGTGTCATTTGGAAGCAGCAGGAATGTACAAGTTTTACCATTCTTCCAGGGGATGCTACAACCACCACAAGATGATCTTGTGCTAAAAACAATAATACCCCAATTTCACACTTGAGAGCAGGGATGCAAACACAAGGTTACAGCACACTGCAGGCCCTGGTTTTTCTTTACTGCTAGGGATTTTATTTTCTGTGAGCACTGAGTGTTGAGTCCCTTCAGTATAGCCCAGGTCTTTCCCTTCAGAAGCTTTATTAATTTTAAAGCTGCTAATGTGTAAAAGTGGCTGGATAACAAGACAGTTTCCTTTTAATGGTCTCATCATCCAACTCAGTGTCATCCTGATTAAGAGGACATATAAAAGGACATAAAACTCCATACTTTACTCACAGGTATATCAGTCTGCCACTTTTACAGGAACTTTTCCAGAAGCTCTTCTGACCTTACATCACTTCAGTCAAAAACCCTCCTTTGATTTCAAAGAGGAGCCATGTTTAATTGACTCCCAAAACTCCTGAGCTCAAACTCTCATTTATTTAGCACTACACTGAAAAACCACCAGTGAGAACCTGATGCCAAGGCACTGGTCAAATGAATGGACTGAAAAATAGAATTACTATCTGAAACTGAGATGGACACCTTAAATACTTATGCAAAAAAATGTTCAGAACAGGACTGAATCTCAGAAGGACAAGGACAGCTCTAAAGAAGGTCTCTGAAAATGGAAGGGAACCTAAACTTACTTTTAAGAAGACACCTGTAATTTTAGGAGGAGGCAGAGATCAGCATTGTTGTCCTCCACACACTAGCAATCTGTGCATTCTTGACCAGCAAGCCTGACTGAAAATCTAAACAGAACTAAAAACGTTCTGCTCTAACATAAGACCATTCAGCTTGCACAGGGTCCCAGCCAATCTGGATTTATTCCTTAATACTACTGCCAATAAGAGCTGTGGACCATCTAAGTTTGAGGCTGTTCAGGTTTGTCAGTGTTCTCTTTCTGGGAGAGAAGAGGGTGATGATTACAACTACGTGTTAATGGCCCTTCAGTTTAACCTCAGCAGCTGGATCAGTCACCCTTGAAAGGGCAAGACTTGTATGAAGGCAAGAGGCATTTCCATTCTCCTGGAGCAGAGCTCCCTGCAGTGCCAAGGTCAGTGTGCAAGCACTGATGGAGGAAGCTGGCCTGCCACACCACCATTGTGGAGCCAGATCCTGTGGGCACAGGGGTCAGTGCAGAGTTCTGTCCTAGAAATACAGGATATCACAAGCTCCAGAGCCTCTTAAAGAGCTCCTTTCACACCTGCAAGTTTTGGGTATAAACAAGGCCATTTGCACCAAATTTTAGCAAAAGCCAAGCCTGCACTGAAGTCCCTGGAAAACATGGCAGAAAGAAGTTTTAGCTTCATGCATCCACATTTAGCTTGGTGCCACCACATTTGGCAAGCAGAGCACTGCTCGTTTTTCCCCCTGATTAACAAGATCAGTAAAGCATCACCACTTGCACTGACCCTGATTACCTCAGTGAGCAGCTGCCCCTGCCTTCTCACCTTGGAGATCTAAGGAGCAAGCAGGTTAACAGGGTGTCCACTCTAATTGACCTCTGATACAAGTGCAGCTGCTAGGACTGGAAATAAAAGAGATCATTATTTGCAAAATTTAAGATCAGAGCCCTCTCATCCTTGTTCATGTAAGTCTTACTGGTTTGTAATGAAACTAACTGCATCAGCAAAAACAATCTGAAGAGAATGAAGTACAAAAAAACCAAACCTGGTTGCCAAGAGCAAGTTGTAATCACCCACAGATACCCAGGGGTATCTCTCAGTAACTCAATTAGCCTTAGTGGAGTTTTGTTGGATTTGCATTAATAAAGCAGAGAGCAGGGGTTAGTCCCAAAAATCTCTTAGAATGGCTAAAAGTCATTTAGGAATACATGATGGCAAAAAAGAATATGAAATACTGCACATCCAAGATCTAGTAGAGCCTGCAACTGATACTTCCTTAGCTCAGCTGCACTGGGTTTTAAAACTTACATGCAGATCGAGTAAAGCCTGGTGGGATGGTTTTTTCCTAGGAAAAGAAGAAATCTAGACTGAGAGAAAGCTTTAGGGGAATCTGGCATGGCTGGCTTCAATTTGTTTTCATAAACAGCATTACTGGCCTCTGCTACAGCAAAGAATTTTTACACTGTCTCTTATATGGCTATAAAGTGACTTCAGACACAGATTTCCATGGGGTGAGGTAGAGAGCTCACTGGTGAAACAAGAGCAGGCTGTTTTCTCATCACAGGCAAATGACACAAGATCTGCAGAGACTGAAGTGCATCTGCTCAAGAATGGTGGTTTACAAGTTAATCCACGTGGTATTTATTGAACATGATGGAACAGATGCTTAGAAAGTCCTGAAACATTCCCAGAAGCCGGGAGCTTGTGATTTGAAAATGATTCCTTCACTGGAACCCCAGGTGTCCTATCTTCTTTGGAAAAAACCACTGCTGGCCAGAGCTGTTTTCTAGAGTGATCAAAGTGACTGGAGGGAGCCCTTCCTAAGGTCAGGTTAAATTCCCCCAGGAGTGCTCATCCTCTGCATCCCATCACAGACTTTTTAAAGGGTGAGGTTGTATTTCCCATCTTCTTCCTTACAAAGGGCTTCCTTAATGCAATGTTTGCTCCAAACCAGAAGTGAGCTGGAACAAAGGACTCCACAAATGTGGAAAACTTTGTGCCTGGATGACACAGAACAGAGGGAGCTCTGCAAACACCAAGGGTTTCCTTTTCTTCTAGACCTTATTTCAAACCAGCCCACTTCCAATCTCTGCAGACACCACACTGAAGATATCCTCACACCCATTTTCTCCTCTGCAAGCTCACAGAGTAAAACTGTGAGCTCCTTTCCAGCAGTGCAGACACTCTGCCAGTGCAGGAGTCCAGCCCCTGCTGGTTTGAAGCACTGCCCTCAGCTGCACACCCAACACAACCAGAAGCTGCACTCTGGAGAGTTCTAAAGCCTCTCAGAGCTGAGTCCTTTTGTAGGAGGCAGCTGAAGTAAGTTTCCAAGTGTAAAAAGGGCATGAAACTCCAATGATCAAAAGTTTGGGGTGTTTCAAGGAGGGAGGGCTTTGCTGAGAATCAGCCAGTTACCTAAAAGATGCTAATGCATGAAAGGGAGACAGTCCAGCCTGAGGAGCAGTCAGCTCAAGCAGCTTTGCACTCCTCTGCTTTAACAGCCCAAACAAGGATGGGCACAGAAAATTCAGGAATATGTTTTCACCTTGATATGTCAGTCATGCAGTCCCCTAGCTCTTCCAGTCAACTCCCTGTTGTTGTGAGTCCTTACAGGAAAAGCAGCTTTTTTTCTGCCTCCTTATGATGATCAGAGCTGAATCATTGCTGCTGCTCCAGGTAAGCAAAGCAGAGGAGGGAATGAGCAATCAGATGCTCAGAATTCTGCCAGACACTTCACTGCCAGGACTGACACAAGCTTGTTTCAATGCATATCATTACTGAGATCATTTTTCATTCCCTGCTTTAACAGATGACAATAACTTTAATGGAAAAAAAAACAAGCTGAAAAGCTATTAAAGACTTGTGCTGGTTTTAATTACACTGCTCTGTGCTCCACATAAAGCTTAGAGGAAACACAGTGATACTTGAATCTTTGTCTCAGCCCACTTGCAGGAGGATAATGACTCGCCACTTCGTGCCCTATTACCATCCCAGAAATAATAAAAGCAATAAAATAATGAAACCAGGGAAAGATATGGCCAAGGGCAAGGAGCATTGTGGCAACACTGCCTCAATTCAATTCTGTGCTGCCTTGGAAGTGCATGTACTGCTGACAGTGTGTTAGATACAGAAAAGGTGGGAAAGCAACGGGTAACATGAAATTTCTCTTCTGGGAAGGTCTAATATTGCTCAGTGGTGACATCCTTTCATCCCAATCTCCCAGCTGAAGACAAAAGGGAACCCCAAAAATGAGGACAGGTGCTTCAGTCTTGCCTCTCCAACACTCAGCAGGAGAATTCCACATTCCCTCTCTACCAGTATGAATGGATCTGTGTGTACAGACACATGGAAACAGGAGTTATCACAGAGTCACCCAAAAGAAGGACTTTTTATGAGAGAAAGGTTCACAGCCTGCTGCAACAGAAGAGTTAACAGAAGAGACTCTCACATGAAATACTGTTTTTGCAAGTTTGTGATGTTTTTTAAGAAGTGGCATAATGTGTAGGCTATAAATATAACTTTAGGGATAACAGTCAAATGCAGCTTACCTTGTAGTAAAAACAATTCAAACACTCCCTTATGCATAGTCAGCATTTCATTAAGTGCCTCACTGAGCTTTGTTTTTTCAGATATTTTAGGGAATTTTTTCAACATGAATTCACTTTAAGTGAATGGTTTAGAACAGTGAAGCATAAACAACTTCTTAAATTTATTATATAACCAGAACATGCATATAGTTTTGGAAATTTATTTGCATCACAGTTAAGGAAACTTATCCAAATAGAAGTCAAAAAGCCACGATAAATGGAAATTAAAAAGAAAAGCAAGGACCTCTTTTTCCTAGACAAATGTTCCATCAGCAGGAGTCCCATTATTTGTTATAACAATCTTTAACTTGTAATGACTCTGAAGAAGACTGATAACAGACTGGTGGGAACAGATGGAGTGGTGCTGTTAATTATAGGCACTTAGCTGCATCAGACCCCATGAGTTATTGCTAACATCTCCCACTAGGGAGGAGAATCACTGGCTTTTAAGTAGTATGTTGCTTACTAAGCTGGGAGCATTAGCAGCCAGGATTGTACTAATCAGTACCAACAACATAAAATAAAACTCAACTGTGAAAAAAACCGATAAAAATATTCCCTGAATAACCCCTGGACTATTTCATTTCTTTTTCTTTCGTTTCTAATCACTTCTAAATCTGAAAGTTCTTCCACGAAGATTTAAATTCAGGTCTCACTAATGAAATCTCTCCCTACCCCTCAGAAGTTTTCTAAGCATCTGACTAGCAGGAAGATGAAATGAAATAAAGGAAGCACATGGGATAGAATGCATGCAAACCTTCTGGGCTGAGCGAAGCCAAGAACCTGCCAAAGGATTCAGCACAGAAACAGGGTCTTCAGTCTTAAACAAGCATGGAACAAACTGTCTGGGAGGCAGATGAACAACGCCCTGAGTCCAGTGTTCAACCTGATGCTGTGCTTTAGTTTGCTGCTGCTGAGGCTTTGCAAAGTGTCTTCATAAACATTAGGGAAATCCAGGCCATTAAAGAATCCTTATGTTCTGATGTTTAGTCACACAGCAGAAAACTGGGATGAAATCTGTCTGTAAGTTTTCCACGGGTAATTAACTCATTTGTAGTGTACTTATTAGCTAAAGGGACTTAGCCATAAAGGTCAAGGGGAAGAAGATGGGTTTTGCAACTACTGTGAAAGCAGATACTAAGAAATGTATCAGAAAAAAATAAATTAAAACCTCAAAATGTAGTGTCTAAGTGCACAGAACAGCTGTATAAAAAAGCATGCACTGTATAAACACAAATTACAGACTGCATGAAACGTGACTTGCATGCTAACGTGGGTTACAAGTTACAACCTTCAATAGATCTGACCCTGTATGTAAACACAACTCACTTCCCACAGGCCTTGAGCACGTATCCCAAGCAAACTAAAGTCTCCCCTCAATTTCAATGCAAACTGCTCATAACAAACCTTAGAATTTAATAAAATCCTTCCTTCTCTTCCAGGGTATCTTCCATAATCTTCCAAATCAGTCTTAATGTAGCAATGAAGAATTTCACTCCCTACTGATGCTTAGGCCATGACCCATCCAACACACCCAAAGATGAAATGGGCTCATTTACCAAGGAAGTAGCAGCTATATTTTATTAAATACATTCCATTAAACCTCTAGTCATTCATGAATTTGAAAACAATCCCTTGCCCTTTGTGTCAATATAGCATTGATATTAAGGCAGTTGTTGAAAAAAGCCAAGTTTCTCTGGAATCCCAGCTACAATTTCTGGTTAAAAACCCCAAGGAGCCCCACACATATTTAATACTTACAGTCAAACTTGAGGACCCAACATCCAGTCACAACAGCCATCATGCATTTGACAGTAGTTGGCATTGGAACATTGGGGATAACAAGATGAGTTACTAGGAGAAAAATTACAGCAGTAAAACTAAAGGCACAGGAAAACCACAACTATGCTTGACTGAAAAGCAATCAATCATTATTTAAAGAATAAACAGACTATAATAATTTAATCAGGCACTCTTTCCAGCACAGGGAGGTGATTTTTGAGACTGTGATCTGAGTTAGTAGAAGAGCTATTAGAAATTTTGTGGGGTTCAACATACATTTGCTGTGAAAAGGGAACTCATGGTTGTACAGTTCTACACTAACACTTACATCTTCAGATGAGGCTCCAGTTTATGGGATAGCATTTTTTTTTCAATCCTTTTAGAGGTATCTTAAACTCTGACAGGAATCTTGCCACAGGATCTCACTGCTTTAACACAAAGCTGACAGAACTCCACTCAGAATTCTGGAGTAGTAATCCAGAAGTGAAAGATGGTAGGGGAAAACAACCTTAGCATTTTGTTCACAAGCACTTCAAAGAAAAACTAACAGGAGGAATTAAGATAATGCTCCTGTCCTCAAAGAGGGGAAATAACTCCACCAAGCCCCATAATTTGGGTTCACCAGTCTCAATGAAGAACAAAATCTGAAGGAAGGCAGCATGGGAGAAGACATGTAAACTTTCAATCCCATGCTGTTTTCTCAAGGCTCCATCTGCCCAAGGCTCACTTCTGGAGAGTAAAAACTTTACAGGATGTCTCACACAGGCAGAGACCTTAAAGTTGGTAAAAGAGGTGTAAAGAGAAGAGGTCTCTGAGGAGACTTTGGGATTTTAAGTAACAGACAATAAACTGCCAAACTGTGTCTCCCCCAGAAACTTCCTGCCTTGATAGCCAGACAAGCCTTATCTGTGTTTATAAATATGCAAAACACACCCTCACTCCACTACAGCTACAACTCAGGGATTTCAGGAGCTGCACTTCCCAGGAGCAATAAAAAACCCTACTGCAGGTAGTACCTTAAAGGATAAAGTGCACAACTGTAGTTACTTATATCTGGACAGAGACATTTCAACAAGGCTCCATACCTCTGCTGTTAAATTCAGTGCACCTCTGGGCCTTCAGGACTGCTGCTAATTTGTTCAGCAATTTCTGCTGCTCCTCACTAAGATTGCTCCCCAGTATACCAAGGGGTCCATTTCTTGGCTGGCTGGAGCTCAGTGCCTGCATGAACAGAAAATTCTGCAATAAGCTGAATATTTGGGAACATAAGGAATAAAACTTACTTACTGCACAGCTTTCTTTTTCAGGAATAAGTATTTTCAAACATAATTCCTGACAAGCTTAGTGGACAGGGTTCCATGAATAAATCTCCACATAACAATTCAGCTCCACAGGAAAAAAGCTTCACATTAGTCCTGGTTTAGCTGCCACAGTTTTCTTTTGCCCACTGGGTACCCTGTGACCTCAATGAGCAGGGATCATTGCAGGCTGTACAGGCTGGAGTAGATATGGGCTGCTTCTACCAGCCAGCTCAGCTTAACCCTCACTCATTAGGAAGCACAAAGCATTTCATAATGCAGTAATTTGTTAGGTCTGAGCACCTGATTCTGGTTACAAATCCTGAGAAGTTTTTGTCCAAAGCAGAAGAAAAACAAAAAACCCCCAAACAACCTCCCAAAAGCGATTTTCTACTGCTGAGCTGATATTTTCATTGTTGGACAAAGGATGATAGTGGAACAGCCTTCTAAAGGCACACACAAAGCACCTGGAACAAAGACTGCTGGCTGCTTGCAGATGGTTTGGAAAGTAGAACAAATTTAGATATGCAGAAAAACAACATCAATAGCAAAGTTCAAGCTGTGATACTTGAGGAACAACACAGGCTCGTTCACCTATAATAAAACCACATTACAAGAAGCATCTTTTGTCTTCCCAGATAAAGCTGTAACACAGAACTTCATAGCTTGTCAGTGCTCCACATACATCCTAGAAATACTGTCCAAGACAGCTTCTGTTTTAAATCTCCCTGTAAAGCAGGTGATGTACTGTACCTACATCCAAGCCTTCAATATTTAAAAGCAGAACTCATGGCTTGTTGTTCTGTTAACAAGCAAAAGAGAAGAACAAACCCACACAGCCATTTACCTCAGAGGGCTGGTTAAGTGAAAATGATTCATTCTTCACTGGTGACATGAGCACAGATTTCATCCGTTCGCTCTCCGCGTAGTCCACAGGCCGCAGACCAAATCTATTACTGGCAAAACAAGCACAGATGGGTTTAAGTAAATAAAATGTGACTTGGTTCTCAACTAACCAAGCAGATTAGCTGGGTAGCTTTCCCTCCCACTTTCTTATTAATATGTAATTTCAGCTAAAAGCACAAAGCTTCAAGTAAGAATTGCATCCAAGACAGATGGATACCGAATTACAAGCTGCTGCGTTGGGCTGAGGAGTAAGGGATGCTCAGAGCAGAATGTTCAGTTAAATAAACCACAGGCTCTGTTAAACTGTTTTGAGATGCACTTTGATACCATTTGCAAGACCCAGAAATTTCAGCTTTAATCTTTCATTGCAGTCGTATAACCAAGAAATGTATTTTTGGCTCATCCTTTTGCCATAAAAGACATGTCAGAAGACTCTCTGCAGTGTATTAAACATGGGAACTTGATGTGGTTGTGCTTTTATGGGAAAAGCTATCTGCTTCCTACCTTGCACTTCCAAAATCTGAGTATGCATCTCATTTTCCCT
Organism: Argya squamiceps; assembly: GCA_037834095.1. NCBI lineage: Eukaryota > Metazoa > Chordata > Aves > Passeriformes > Leiothrichidae > Argya > Argya squamiceps. Next base: position 3,465,978 of record JBBMKD010000002.1, read on the forward strand.
CAGTGTACTTTTCCACTGAACACACTATAGCCAATTCAGTCAGATTTTAGTTGGTTGGCCAATTTTGTTGAAAGCTATTGATTGTAGGTGGCACCTCATAGTTATTAGTTGTGCTTCCAGGCTGATTTCCTCTTTTAGCACAGCTCAGACAGAGGTGATTGCTATAAACACATCAAGCTCAGCCACAGCTGAAATTCCTTCTTCACACAACTTTGCTGCTGCAGGACAGCAGCGAGGGGAGGAGAGCCTGAAACTGCAGAACAGGTTTCATTGCCATTAGCAAACAGCAGCCTGTGCCAGCACTCTGGGGAAATATTCTGCTTGCTTTGCCCTTTGTGAGGATAATGGCTGCTGCAGCTGATCCTCTCCTGCCCACCTCACGCAGCTCTGCCTCTCCAAAGGAACAATGAGAGCTCGTTAAGGAGGGGAAGCTTGTCAGGAGAACAAAGCCCCGACTCGGTGTCTGAAACCTGCCAAGCTCAGTCATCAAGCAATGAAACATTTAAAGAGGTCACAAAACTACTGCAAGCTTTGAAGAGCTCTCTCTTGGCCAGACATTCCTGTGCAAAGCAGGAATCCAGGAAGCTTTACAGGGAATTCCACACAAGGCCATAACCCAATCCAGCTCAAATTAAGTCTCTGCTCTGACTTAACTTTGGCCAGTGCTAAGCTGAAGGATCTGCCTGACCTCAGCACCCTTCTGTGCCCCTGCTCGCTAACACAGCCCCTGGGGAAAACACAACACAAAACACAACCCAACAACCCACAGAAATCCCCCACAGGAGAGTCCAGGATGGTGTTTTACACTGTTACCAATCCCAAACTCTCCTGTGCTGCTAATGAGCACAGTGCAGGTGTAACACAAACTCTGCAGCCTGAAAGATAATTGGTTAAATCTCTGCCCAGGCCTGGGAGTTGCAGCCCATTAAATATTGTCATACTGTTCCTGCTTTGTCATGCATCATCAGGATAGCTCTTGCCCTTTCTTTAAATCAGGCCAATATTCAACTCAAACTGCTGCAAGATAAAGTTCCTTTGAACAACGCATCCAGAGACAGGGGGAAATATATATATATATATACCATCAAACAGCCCTAAAATCACCTTTAGACTAGCTGGCTGACCTTTCACTGTGAGCTAAGCAGAAGGAGGAAAACCCTGCGTGTCAGTAGCAGGGATTTGGGAGTGCTTTTCCCTCCAAAGGCACAGTAAGGCTCTTGACTGTTGGAAAAAACTCACAAATGTTTAACATAGAAAAATACATACACCATCCCAGTTAAATATAGAACTTTTTTTGCCAATTAAACTGCACAAATACGAGCTCCACCTCCTCCTTCTGCATTCACTTACAATTTTTTCCTACAGTTTTGAGCTTGTTTCAGTTGCTTCTCACTAAAGTATTGTGAAATGCTGTCCCATCATTATGCAGCATTGAAGAATGAAGGGCTCTTTACCACATGTTAGGGTGGCATAGTTAAACTGTGATAAACTTTGGAGCTGAGGTCTGAAAAAGGAACACCACCACAAGAGATGGTTTAAGAGTTTAGAATATTTGCAAGTGAGCAGATTGTTGAGCTTAAGGAGAGTGAGAAAATGTAGCTGAGGAGAAAATAGGGTTTACATAATAAAAAGCAGTACAAGGAACATATCCTAACTAGAGATTTTCAAGTAGGATAGTGTTGTAACTCACTTTCCAAAGAGAAAGGATGAAAACTATATTTGTACTTTTTAGTAAGGCAGAGGAACGGGAAACAGAAGCTTTAGGGAAATGGTGCTCACATCCATCTTTATCCAGCTGAACAAGGGAATTCATCCACCATCTTCAGAGTAAAAGATGAACTTTAATCCAATACCCAAAACCAAATCAGACATGCACATTACATCCACCCTAAGACACAAACAGTGCTGTCAGAAATACCAATAACTCTGTGTGCCCCTCCTACAAATCTGGGTTTGTTGGGAATGGGTCCAGCCACATGATGAGTTCCACACTCCAGCAGGAAGACACAACTGTTTCTGATAGAGAGAAACCAGTGAGGTGCCTAAGCTGGAATCCAAGGTCCCCAAGGCACCCTTCTTCCTACCAGAATGCAAATGGACCTTCTGGAAGCTTTTTTGGAACATTCCAGAGCCAGGTGTACCCTTGGGTGCAAGCTGCCTCCTATGAGCCAGGCATCAAGGTACTGAATAGTCAGCAGGGGCTGGTAGAGCCAGAACAAACCCACTCCAAGAGCAGGATGGCTGGACTGAGAACAAAGAGGAGCAACTCAACCAAATCTTCTGACTTGCCATGAAGTAATGCTTTGTGATTCTTTGTTAACAGGACTTCTCAGCTGCTCCACAAACCAGGTTTTGCCCCAGCCCCACAGAAGAGTGCAGCAGTGAATGGAAATCCTGCAGCCAGGTCTCCTGCACTACCCACTCCCTCCCAGGTGGAAATCTGACTGGCTCAGGGCTCTCCAGGCAGCACCTGCATTCTCACAATGTGCTAAGTAGAAACCTTCCCTGAGCCTGACAGAGGGAAAAAAACAATCTATGTGGCCAGAAAGACCATCTGAGACATCCAAACAGAGCCAGGATTTTAATTACTCTGCTGTCAGCAGGAAGTTCAACACTGTCTTGCACTTAGGCAGTGAAGACCTGCACTGTCTTGACTCAGAATAAGAAGACAAAATGATATCATTGTCCTCAAGACTGCAGGTTATAATCATTTTTGTCCCTGTGCCATTCATAATTCAGGATCTACCCCTAAGCATTCCCACAGGTTTGTTCAGAGTCAGACTCACAATTACACCTAAAATAACAGAGCAAGAGGACAGTTTTTACTAATGTTAAACTTATTGTGTATGAAGAACTGGAAAGACAGCCCATTTGAGTGAAAGCATTTAGGAAGTACTGTGAAATTGCAAATGCACAGATCTAATTTTTCAAATCACTTGGCTTGCTGTGAAGCAAAGAAAAAGGACAGAATTCAAGCAGGTTGAAAAAAGCCATAAAAATAAAAATTAGTTATGTGTAGGAGATTAAGGTAAAAAAATTAACAGGGCCAGGAGGACAATTAATAGGTCCACTGGTCCATATAATATTTTTCATTCGTAGTTTGTATCTCTCCCAGGCAGTGAAAACTTCAATGAAGTTGTGGATAACTGAAGTGCCACGACTATTAAATCTCACAGATTTCCAAAAAAGAAATTTTGCCAAGGAAGAAGGAAATCCCAGGATTAATTTCTGGCAAAAGATGGAGCCCTCATCTCTTCTTGCTTGGTCCAAAAGATATGTGGCTGCTTCCTGTTATACAGAGCTATTTCTTAATGCACCACAAGTTAATGTGAAAGGAGAAAAGCACGGCCAGCAAGGCACTTGGGATGTGCTCACTTGATGGGTTTGTGAATATCTGATATCTAAATCTGCAATGGCAAAGTCTCAGCTCTGGCTGTACCTCAGCCTCTGAGGTCTCTCAGGAAGCAGCTGTAGCTGTTTCCAGACAGATCCTCCATCCCTGCACAGACCAGTGGGTCTCACCACCCTTGGACCTGCTGCCAGTCATTGCTGCACACCTTTAAAATAAATTTCACCTGGCACAACTGAGCATCGTGCTAAATTTCAAAACTACTGCTCTAAGCAGGCTGTTCAATGCAAGCTCTGTTTTTATTCCAGCAGATTAACTCCTCAACACACAAGGGACATTAAGACACAAAGCTGAGTTAATTCCACTGTTAAGACAGCAGCAAGACATCAGTCAATACTGTGAGGTTTCATGGTACATATTTCATGGTGTCCCAAGTAACATTTGAATGCATTTGTCATGTTCACATTTCACTTGGCTTAGCTAAAGTAAAACACTTAAGTGACCACAGTGAACTGATCAAACTTCCCTCCCCGCTGCTATGAGATAAAGAAGAATCACTTTATCCCACCATATTAAGGAGGACCCTCTCCTTGGCTGAAAGTTAATTCATGGTGAGCCTGAAGAGCCTACAAAAGGACTGGAAAGGGTTTTATACACCAGAGAGGAAAAAAAAATAATAGTGAACTAAAATTAGACCAATTTATCCATTTGACAAAATTGGTTTGGTATAGTCTTAGCTCACACGTTGCACAGCTCTCAAGTTAAGGCACTCCTCAAAAAAATAAGCCTTGGAGATGCAAGTTCTACTCATCACTGCTTCACAATTTCTACTGTAAAGAACCTAAAATGATAATGTCAAGGTGAGCATTAAGCACAAAGAGACCAATTATAACTAGCCATAATGAAATGAACCATAATTGCACCATTTGAAATGCTCAGCCTGTTCTCATCTCCTGTTTTTAAAACTCTGCTCTGCTGGTTTCAGGGATCTAGGAAAAAAAAAAAGTCACTGAAGGAAAACAAGCTTCTTGTCAGATGTGACTCCATTATAAGGGTACCTGCATCCACTAGGGAAAAAAAATAACTAAACCTTCTATATGCCAGATAGAAGATCTGGAAGCCTCAGTTATTCCAGGAGGGATGGACAGGGCTGAATTTGTGCCACAGCACCCAGACAAATCACACAAAGATTAATGGCAGCTAAATTTGTTCTCAGAGATTCAAACTGAACATTATCTACATTCAGTGAAAAGTTAAAGCAAGGCTTAAGGTTTATATAAATCTCCCCTTCCCTGATTAAAAAGGTTCTGTTTCAACAGAGTCATGTTTGCTCATGTAGGAGGAGCTGAAAGAGGTTCAGCTTGACCTCTGTTTGTGTGAGCAGACACAGCAGAGACTGGGCTAACAGAGCCCACAGCTGGCCTTTGGAGCCTGGGCTGTGCAAAGCCCCCAGAGCTGAAACCCTGCCACAACCCCCCAGCAGAGCTGCTGCCTGGGCTTTCCAACCCCAGCCCAACACGTGGTGAGTGTGACACAACCAGCTCCTCATTTTCAAGTGGCTTGAAAATCCCTGAAGCTGTCAGCTTTTCCAGGTGCACTGCTCCTTGCTGCTTGAGAACAATGTGAAGATGAACAAGTGATCCTTGTTTTTCATGCTGAAGTCTTCTTGTTGCTTTGTTTTGGCTTTGTCTTGTTGTTTTGTTAAACTCTAATATAGTCAAGATTAGGACTTTATGAAAACCCTCTGCTTTCCCACAAAGCACCTTAATTCTGTAAGCTTCAAGAGTGTGACTATTGAGAGCTGAAGTGATTAAGCTGAACTTGTTTATGCATCTTCATGTGGCTGCCAAGGAAACTTGTATCATGCTACACTTCATCCTGATGTGTTGCTGTACACACACACCTATTGACAACTCACACTGGACCCAAATTTACACACACAGGCCCTGGCACAACAACAGTACAACACCTAAAATCACATTTAGTGCCTGGAATACCAACAGGCTGCAAGGTCATTCATAGACAGAAAGATTCTTTAGCACCTCCTATACACAAATGCCAAAATCTTCAGGGGACTTAGAGTCAAACTGAAAATATTACTTAGCTTTTTATTTTTGAATTAAAAAGTGTACCAAGGATTAGTGCTTTGATCCAGAAAGGCAAAAATGAAAATTCCCAGATCTCAGCCTGTGTCTATGCCATTTGTGACAACAGAAGAGACTGGAGCAAAATGCCTTCTGCTAGCAAGAAGTGTAGTCAAAGTAAAGAGACAAAAAACAGCTGTAGCAGTTCAAAACTCATCTAGCTCAGCATCTTAGAGCTGACAGCAGCTACAACAAGATGCCAACAGGAAAGTGTAAGATTAGGGTGAGCATATGTTGTTACTTTCCTAGTACAGTCTCTCCACAGCTATCTCTGACTCAGGCATCCTCAGGAAAGCTTAGGACAAAGCCAAAAGGAAAGGAAACACCCACCTGGAAAAGGAGGATGTAAGCACAGCAGAGAACACATTTAACACCCACTTCACAGAAACCACATTCATCACTAGCTCTGCTTCATATTCACTCAACATCCACTCTGGATGCCGTGGTCCTTTTAGTTAGTTTAGCTAGCTGAGGCAAAGAAGCTTCCTGGACTGTTTTTTTCCTTTTTCTTAACACTGTTTAAATCTGCTCTGGACTTTTTTTTAAATTATTTTTTTTTTATTTTAGTTGGCTTCTGAATGTGTTTACGTGGAAAGTTTTAGGTTATAGGGTTAGAAAATTCTTTCAGGGTTTGGTTTATGTATTTTTTACTCTTTAGACTACTCAGCATTTTTTACACCTGGGCTTACTTCTAGGTCAGGTGTTGCAATTATCTTTTTCAGCTTTCTGATGTTTGCATTTTTGTAGTAGAGTTTTTTACAGATTTTTCACATAAACAAAGTGATGTTAATGTAAACTGCCCTTTTTGTTTATCATTCCTCTCCTGAAGAGGGACAATTGATGGACTTCTAGTTTGACCAGCGTGGTTAGAGAGGCAGCAACCTCATGTGACACACGTTTGGGGTCACCACTTGTGTCTGTTTCAGACACACGAGGAACGAGGCAGCAGGTCAAGGGAAAGCTTCTCTTCTTTTCTTTTTGTCTGACTCCATTACTTATATACATTTGGACAAAGGTGAAGAGATTGGCTACACAGGTTGCCACCTCTTTGATCTGGATGGTGAACATCACCATCCATCACATTTCTCCTCCTAGAGGAGAAAATGTAAACACACTGATAGATTCTACAAACATACATTGTTTTCTTGAAGCTGCGTGAGAACAGCACTGCAAGACCTCAAACACTTGCAAGCAAGAAAACTGTGAGGGCAACACTCATCCTCCAATTCATGGTCATTGTGCAAAACCTATATAAACCAAAGTACAAAAATAAACCTCCCTCTTTTTGCCCTGACAAGCTGACTGTGTGTGTGTCATTCTTTCCATGTCCTATCAATCAGGGGTGACCACCCTTTCCAAAATTTTTTGGAAATTTCACCCTTTACTCCGAACCAGTCATAAACTACACAGAGGAAGCTCAGCAGACAAAACACCAGGAGGGTGGTGTTTTTAACATTCAGGGGGCAGTGAGCAGTTTTGGTAAGTGATTGCAGGGGCACTCACACTGCCTCCCGGGAGGCTCCGTGCAGCAGCAGCAGCTCCACCACGGCCACGTGCCCGTTGCGGGCGGCGTCGTGCAGGGGGGAGTCGTTCTGGTACCCCGCCGTGTTCACCAGTGCCCGGTGCTGCAGCAGCAGCTCCACCACCGCCCTGTGCCCGTGGTTACACGCCTCGTGCTGGGGGGAAAGACACAGGGGGAGACTCGGGTGAGTAAAATTCAGGGGAATAAATCTCAGGTGAGGCACAGCTCACAGGAGGAATCCTCTCGTTCGCTTTCCGTGGATGGCCAAGGGAAGATGATGTAAGGATGCTGCAGGAATTAATTCCTGACAGGAATTAACCTGGCTTTTGGTAGAGCTACACCACTAAAAGCCTCAACAAGAACTGAGCAAAGGCTACAGGGAAAACCCCTCCAGATTCCAGGCTATCAGGAATATTCTGTGGGAGAGGAAGAAGTCATGATTGAGAAGAACCTTTTGTTTATTTTCTGTAATTCGATCGAGCAATTTTTTCACTCTGCTACTTGATGTATTTCCAATCCACTGAGGACATTAGGAACCCATTAAATACAAACATTGTTTGGAATTGATCATTTTTGAGTTATCCCAGCTGTATTTTCTGCATTTGCAGAGTCACAGCCTGATTAGATTTCGTGGCCTGCTCTACACCCCAGCAAAGGAGAGTGACACCTGGGCAGGTCAGCGGTTGCTGATGAATTCTTTTAACCTTGCTTATCATCACTTCTTCACTTTGCCTAATTCTCTGTCATCTAAATGTATGTGAAGGGAACTAAAATATCAGAGAGGAATGTCCAAACTCTCTTCAAAATCTGGTTCAAATACAGATGAGAGGAAGAAGCCTTCAACACTCACCAGTGGTGTCCAGCCAGCATTATCTTTGACATTGGGATCTGCCCCACTCTTCAGGAGCTGCTCCACAGCTGCTAAGTCACCCTACAGAGGACAAAACCAAACAGTTATGAAAAAGGAAAGAAGAAAAATACACAGCTACAACACAGATTTGAGAGATGCCAACTATAAATTTAGCTGCAATAAAAATGTAATGATAGAAGCCTTCTATGTAGATATAGTCAGGATAACAAAAGCTCAACTGATCTGGAGACCACAATTAATCACTGCTGTTCATTTGGAATCATCCACACATTTTCACAAATAGATATTTCTGGATAAAAACTATGTATGTGAGTTAATTCAAAATAAATGGAAAAGCTTGCACTAATTGCAATCTGTCCACTACAGTCAAACTGCAAGGATTAAAGTCAGGAACATTTATTGAGAATTTCCTCGTCCTTCAGACTGGATTTTTTTCAAGCTAATCTAAATAACTGGCTGCAAACATAGGTGAAATAAATTAATAAGCATGACAAGCTTCTAGAAATTGGTTTTCCACAAAAGGAAAAGAGTTTTATTTAACACTGCAATTACTACTTCCTGTTGAATCTCACTGACCCTTTCTCTGCCAGTTATCTACCAAAACAGTTTTAAGTCACCTTTTGGAGAAATGCTGCATTCAGCTTTCACTGTAAGCAAGGAGGGGTGGAAAGGGTGGAAACTGATGCAGAGGCTACAGAAAGGCTGAATTGAGATGAGGCAAAGGAAGCAAAAGGGCAGAATTTGTGAATCCGAGGTTTTGACACCCTGAAAAGCAAAGCTGGTAATAAGACTGGAGCATATCCAGATGCAGCTACAAATAGATAAGGAGAAGGTGCCTGTGGAAGCTGAGGCAAGGAGGTCTCTGCAGTGCAGGCCTCAATTCTTATTGTTTTAGGCAAAATAAAAGTGTTTCAAGACCACTGCTGACACTTTGCCTAGACCAGGGTACAGTGATCCCAAATGAAGAGACTATTAATATACAAACTGGTATGTAACTCTTGCCAAGGCCAAATATACAATATAAAAAAAGATCTGAAGGAGTGAGGATTTAATGCATGATATATATCAATTTTTATTCTCTTGAAGTACTGGAAAGTCAAGGAATTTCTAGGTGCTACTCACAGCATGTCTTAGAAAAGGTGAGAGAACATTATATTAAGCTTTAAGTACAATAAAACAAACTTAATCCGATTTTGTTACCAAGAAACTCTTTGAAAAAACAGAGCAACTTTAATCTTCACTCTTTACTCAAGTTAGAAAAAATATTAAGACAGACTGCCCTGCAAAAATAAATCCAGCAAGCAACAACTGCAAACTCAAAGTTCACCAAAATTATGCTGAGACTCACTGGCTTTACAGCCATCAAGCAAATTAACACATCTGAGCTAAATTTCATGCATTATATTCACAATGTGGATGTCCCAGCAAAATGGTACCTCTCAAAGCAATTAAAGGATTCTGGCAGCAGCAGAATTTCCTGTATTCTTTGTGGTTACAAGGTAACAGACACACATCACACCTGAGAAGTTCTGCAGAGGCAGCCAAGACTCAGCATTAAGACCCTTCCCGACAGAACACACAATTATCCATAACGAGCCAGAGCTGAGCTTATCATTTAAAGCTCAGTTTGCAAACATGTACTGCAAAGGGTTTGACATTTCAGGAGTACTGCTTTAAAGCAGGAAGCACAGCTAATCATTTGTGTGGGCATCAGATAACTATCACAGCTTTTCAGATCAGTTATGTGAGAACTGATTTGTAAAACATCTCTGTGGCTTCATCAAAGGAAATGTGGTTGGTGCAGACACCAGGACTGACAACATCCCCTGACTTAAATCCAGGCCCACGTCAGAAATTAGAAAATTGGTGTTTTGCTGCTTACAGAGGATAAATATTGTCATCATGTCATCTGTAAATGCAACCTGCTCCCTACAACCAGCACCAAGCACTGAGAGTGACAGCAAGGAGGGAAAGCTGTCATGAGCTGAGCAGTGACTGGATGGGTGCTGCCAATCAGGATTACAAGAGAGATGTTAACAAAACAGAGCCAGGAGAATGTGCCTTTTGTGTCCTCAGAGGCTCTTCAGGCAGTCACCATAACGGGAACATTTAGCTAAAATAAAGCAAAAGACTAAATTTCAAGTGGCAGATCATTAACAGTCACGTTATCAAGTCTTTCCTGCAAGCAGGACCACAATCACAGAATCATTTTTGGTTGGAAAAGATCTAGAAGATCATCAAATCCAACCAGAGGTGCCTCTGACATTTGCCTGGATCTTCCAGAGGCTGAGAACAGGTTTAGATGACAGGTTTTCCCCCAGTCAAAATTCCCCAAGCCAAATAACTGTGATCCAAGAGTAAAAACACAACTGGTTTGGTTATTTGGTTATTGGCCAGTTCTATCAAAGCCGATGGAATTACTAACATTTATAAGCTAATAACTGCTCTGCTAAACTCTAAACAAGAAAGAGTAAGGACCATGTAGGTGCAAATCCCAGACACAAACATGTCAGGTCCATGTCTTCCCTCCCTTCCTTCTTCCTTCCAAGAGAGCAGAAGCAGCTACCCCTATTGGCACAGAATGACTAATGCCAACATGCTGCATGAAGATGTGCTTGGACTAATGCTGAAATTAATTTTGTACATTCAGTTCCTCGAGTACATTTGATGCAGCAGCAAAACCAGCAGTCTCCACTAAGAAGCCCCAACAAGGAGAGACCCTCTTAGCAGTCTGCAGCAACAGAGGGGAAACGTTAAGTGGAGACACTTCTCCTTCAGAAAGGGAGAACAAGGCAAACACCAGGCAGAAAAACGCTCCAACCACTAAGAATTGCCAGGCCAAGTGTTTATTTTGAAATCTAATTATCAATGAAGGATTACATGCAGCTCTCGAAGAGGCAGGAGCTGCTGCCGAATGCGGAATTATCCACTGGGAACAAAGCAAGCTCAGGACGTTTCCTGCTCATCACAAAGCTCAGCTGTAGTGACAAGGCAGCAGAGCCGCAGGTTTGCTCCTCCCGGCACCGCAGCTCCCGGGGACGGCGGGAGAAGCAGGCAAGGCACCGGGGCCATCTGTCGGCGGAGCTGGAGCCCGCAGAGGATCAGACACGGCTTTAGCACCTCCTCCTCCCAAGGAGAATTCAGGTCCTGCAGCCACGGCTGGCAGAAGCTCAGAAAACCATCTCTACTCGGCTCACACAAGGTTGTTGGAGCTCTTTTTTCCCTTCCCTCAAGTCCTGAATTTAATACATATGGTTAAGGACTGCAAGTGTCCCTTCAGTCCTATTTTACAGGGTTTTTCTTTTCCATTTTGCCCTTTACAATTTCCATTAATCAGGGTATTGTTCACTGAAAAGTCAAATTGCTAAATAAATGAAAACGCATTCCCCCAGTTTATAAAAAAGACATTCCCCCCAGTTTATAAAAAAGACATTCCCCCCAGTTTATAAAAAAGACATTCCCCCCAGTTTATAAAAAAGACA
>JBBMKD010000002.1:3477445-3518801 GCA_037834095.1 Argya squamiceps
CAGTTTATAAAAAAGACATTCCCCCCAGTTTATAAAAAAGGCATTCCCCCCAGTTTATAAAAAAGGCATTCCCCCCAGTTAATAAAAAAGGCATTCCCCCCAGTTAAAGACAGAGATCCAAAGAATTAGGACAGCACATGAAGATAAAGCTAAAAACCTGTACCCTTCAACCAAACAGACCTTCCTTTAATTCACAAACTTAACCAAGCAACTTCAATCTTTAGGTCAAACAAATGAACCAAAAAAACCAAACCCTTTCAAACACAATGGCATCTGCTTGTTTAAGCTGTGGGGGAACTGGATTATTTACAACTCCTACGTGGTCAAGGAGGACAAATATGAATGAAAGAGTTTATAGGAATTGTGAACTCTTTCCAGGATCCTGCAAGGTTCTCACCTCAAAATCCTCCAAATGAATTCCCTACACAGCAGATTTTTCCCTAACAGCAACCTTACAAGAAGCCATGCTTAACCTTTAATGCAGGCAAGGAGTTACCCAGCCCCAGAAACAAGACAAATAACAACCAAGCATTATTGGAAAAGAAATGGTGATTTGTTTCCAGGCTTCCAAACCAGCACTGGAGAAGATGGATTGCTCTGACTCATGGCCAGTTTCCATATTCTCAAGCCCTGCATTTGAAAGCACTGCACTATTTCCTATTTGCCTTCCTCCAGGAGGGGAGATGTTCCTCTGTGACATCTCTCAGCCATGACACACAGATCCACACCAAAAGGAAGTGCAAAGCTGACTAGGTCAGAGCCCTGAAAACAAGATTTTAAAGCCATCCTGCTGTTTGCCATCACAGGCTGACAAAACCACATCTTCCCTGCTCTCCTTCCTGATGTGTCCTGAACTGGTAACAAAGCAAGACAAGGAACACTCTCACAGGCTCCAAAGGAATTACCTCACAGTTATTTCACTGTGTAAAAAATCCCCACGTGGAAGGGCTGCTGATGGGGCAATCTCCCACTAGTTTAGAATATTTGAATAGGTCACATTTTGTATTTTAACTAATTGGGATTTTCACCTTCAGTGACTATGAAGATAAACGTGACTGCTGTTTGCCACAGGAAGAGTCACATTTATTTTCATTTATTAGTTAAACTCAGCATTGAGTTCATCCACAATAGAGCCTTTCTTGAGAATCATTTTGATTTCAGTGAAATAATAACTACTACAATGGTGACAATCCCCCAGAATCACTGTAAACAGCACAACACTCTCCATGCCTGCTAACGTTGTTTATGATCTCTTAAATAAGAAAAAAGGGAGAATTCAATTAGCTTTAATTAAATTCTGGGTATTAGACCCTAACAGCTAATGAAAATAATACAGATTTGTTTTCATAATTAATGAAGTCCCAGAGAATTAGGCTTCATTTTACTTTAGGGGAGGGTGGCAGCTACAAGTCTGTTTCTCTTTACACACATGGAAAAACATTACTGGCTGTGAAAACAACAAGGAAAAAAAATTGCCCATAAAACAAAACTGGAAGAGAAATGCTTCTTTCAAAAAAAATTAAAATCAGAACTAATTTGAAGAAAAAAAAAATCAAACCAAACCCAAACTAACAACTCTAAACCCCACACTGAGAATATACAAAGAGGATAAAGCCTGGTATTTTCAAGCCCAGTGTGACAAAATAAAATACTTTTATCAGTTCATCCAGGGCTCCTGCAAGTTAAAAGATCATAACCAAGGGATCACTTTCCTCGTGTTATTTTAGCTCCTTTTCAAAGCAAACCTTGGGATCACCCTGAAGCCCCACCCAGGCACACAAACCTTTGCTAATGAGCACCTCAATGAATATGGAGCTGGTGGATAAAACCACAGCAGAGCTAATGAGGAACAGAGGCCATTTCCCACTTTAGCTCAATAATTATAAACATCAAAAGACATCACCAAAAGGAACTCACAGGACTGAAAAAGCCCATCCCACTGCCCACACTCCAGCTGGAAATCAGCTTTTTTTGGCTGTACCAACACCAGTGAGAAGTGCCAGCAACACCACTGAACTTCAACAATCAAAACATGTTTATCCTTTTTGTTTACAGCGTGAACTGTTTAGCTTTTCCTCATTTATCTTCAAAATGCTTTGCCATGAAAAATCACCTTATTGGCATATCAGCAATATGCCAATACTCCAAGTCTCAGCAAGCTGCAGGGATGCTGTTTTCTCAGATGAAATACCTGCATTTCCAAAGACTCATCAGGCATATTGCTGGAAACCAAACCTGTGTGAAAACTTGTCAAGGCAGATCCATTTTTTTTTCAGAGCCAGTCAGTCATGACTGTATTCATCACAAATTCCCAGAAAATAACAGAAGGGTAATTTGTAAACAGTGTTTTAATGAAGAGGGGCTTCAGACAAGAGGTAACTAGAGATCTCTCCTTAAAGCTCTCGAGTCCTGTGAGGGCAACATTTCATTTTCTCCCCCCTAATTCCATATTAATGACATCAAATATGAGATCTGAACTCAGCCCAGCTGACACTTCCATTTGAAAAGGTCTCGTGCAGCACGAGTGGCTTATTAGAATACCTATGGCAGAGGACACAGTTATTTATCAGGAACAGCCTCTGCCTCAGCAGACAGAAGTGCTGGATAAATGTCAGGTGCTTATGGAGGAATCAATTCTTCCAGTATATGCAGTTTATTAAGCACACAGCACTTGTATTTTATGATTCAGCACAAAGTATATTTAAATTGCCAGACTACAAACTCTTGGAGAGGAAGGAGCTCTGAGAAGGGAGCTGCCATAAGTGCAGCTGGTGAGTGGGACATGTTTTGACCAGGTTTTGCAAAGGAATGGGCAAGGACAGCCCCTGCAAAGAGCAAGGCCATGAAGTTCTATCCCACCAGGACCTGGTTAAGATATTAACACCACAGTGAGTGATAGCTGTCATTCCAAGAATAATATTGATCTTACATAAAACTGAGAACATCCCAACTCTGTCCCTTCCCTCCAGGGCACAGGGCTCAGCATGGCAATCACAGGGTGCAGCACTTCAGTCCCCTTGAGCCAACACTTGGATCTCAATGCTTACAGAACAGTTAACTGATGTTTCACAGTCTTCTTTCTGCACATAACTCAGATCTTGTCCTGGCTGAGTTACCAGCTTAGACTGAACTGACCAAGGTCACTCAGGGAGATCTGAAATGCTTCCTAAACTCCTCATGACAAATCACAGCCAGCTTTCTGGCACACGAGGCCCAAACATTTAAATGCTTAGCACTTCCTAGAACTCACAGCTGTAACTGACACTGCAATGCTTTGAGTTTCCAAGTACAATCATCTTTGATCATTCCAACAGTCATTTCTTTATGAAATCAGAGAATCAGGTTGGAAACTTCCCAATAAACCTAGAAGAAAGAGATCACAACATGAGATTTCCCTCCCCAAAACAGGATGTTCTGAAGTAACTGGTTTCCAGAATATTTTTAAAACAACATTGTCTTTTTAAACCTCTGCTTAAATTTAGTCTCCATTACCTATTAAAGCTGAACTGGAAGATGATGGTCCTACCTTGATGGAAGCAACATGGAGCAAAGTCTCTCCCTTGTAATTCCTTCTGGCAATTGTGTTGCCACCAGGGGATTTCAGCAGAGCAGGACTGAGTGGTGTTATTTGACTGCAGGTCTTGGAAGAGGAGGGGGTAGAGGGAGATTCTGAAAGGGAAGGGCTGTTCAAGGCTTGAAGGGCTGCAGATCTTGTTGTCCTCATCCCAGTGTCAGCGAGTTTGGATGCAGAGGGAGAAATCTGAACCGGTGTCTGTTCAGGGGCTGGGCAGATGGGGGAGGCCTGCAGTGACTCCTCCAAGCCATCAGCCTGCCTGCCGAGCTGCCAAAGAATGCCCCTCTCACTTCTTGCTCTTTTAGACTGAGGAGTAGACTCCTGAAGCCTGGATTGCTCCCTTCCACGTTTCAAAGGTGTAGCTTCATTTGCTATTGACAGCAAGGTCTCTGCAGCACAATCCTTTTCCTTGCTGCCTTGTGCAGAGCACACAACCTCACTGTTATCTTTCTTCTCTGGGGATTCTGCCTGTGGTACAACTTCCACATCTTCTGTATTATTCCCAGAGTCAGCTTCCTTTTCAGACTGCTGCTGAGGTCTTTCTTCAGGGCTCTCTGCTTCCTGAGTGCACAGCACCACTGGCTGACTGCAGATGGTCACACACTTTTCCTTGGGAGTCTTCTCCTCGGCTCCTTTCTGCTGAGGTTTCTCTGAGCTCCACTCTCTGTTAATGTCTGCTAGGTGTTTCTTCTTCATCTTCTTCATCTGTCTCTGGGTTGGTCTTTTTGTTGGCTTGGAGGGCTTTTCTTGAGGGCTTTTCTTTTCTTTTTCTTGAGGAGGGGAAGGAAAGAAATCATAAACTGAAGATGTGTCCTGCCTAAGGTCACTGCTTTTAGTCTCAGCCCGACTCCTGCTCACGACACATCGGATCTTCCTGCTCCTGGGGCTGAACCACATTTTTATCTGCTCCTTCTTGCTCTTTCTTCCCAAGTCTGGGTCAGTCGGGGTGGATGGATCCTCTGCTGGATCTAAGTGCATGAGGAGAGAGTAAAAATCATTATGGAGTACTCTTCAGAACCTCACAAAGCAAAAGAGATCGTAACAACAACTGCAAGAATTGATGAAGTGTTACTAAATACAATCTGGGAGTGCTTTAATCCCTTCTGAGAAGACACACACAGACTTTAAAAGCCCTGGCAAGGCCACATGGCACTCTGGAGCTCAGAGATCCAGCAGGCAAGGGAGCATCCTGGCAGAGGAATTCCTTCAGCAGTCTGGGTGCACAGCACAGGACAGCTCTGACTCTCAGGTCAGAAAAGGACAGAAGTTGGTTTTCTCAATGAGTTTTCCTTGGAAATAGGTTTAGCAAAGAGGCACAGAAACCATTTTCTAAAGAGATATTACAGTTCATCTGAAGATGAAAAGGAAAAATAGCTGTAAGCAAGCAAAAACAATACCCTTATAAAAATGTCAAAGATTCCTGAGAAATTTTTACTGATTCCACAGATACAGGAGATGAAGCAGAGCAATATACAGAAAATCTGTAAGCAATTGTGTCCTGTCATTTGATCCTTTACCCCTGGCAGTAAATAATTTTAAGGGAGCTGAGCATTTTGATGATCTCAAACATTTCTTTAAAAATATGCAGTGGAGCAATTTTATAAATCACATTGTACAGCACATTACAGATCAATGGCCAGGGTGACTGAGGAATATCCTGTACTCCCAGCACATGAAATAACAGTGGAGAACAAGGACTCAGGACATAAATACTGTCCTCAATGGCTTAAGAATAAATTAAGGAGTATAAAGTGACCTCAAAGACAGACACTCATTTAATTCTACAGTTTTTTTGATACGAAAGAACTATAGCAGATTTTTTACCAATTCCTTCATTCTGAACTGGTGTTATTTTAGGTTATTTGGAGAAGTCCTCCAAACTAAATGCACAACTCATTCTTCCTGTTGCCTCAAATCTCAGGGACTACCACTCACAAAAGTCTTGGTGATTTATAGCAATCAAACACAAAACCAATATGAATTTTGTTTTGTTTGGTTGGTTTTTTTGAAGCAGCACTAAAACCAAGATTATAAGGGCGGGGAGGGTTCTAAGCACTCCTGAAATAAACTATACAAAGCCTCAATTATTAAAAGTGACAGACATTCACTGCAACAATCTATCACTTTCACTTCAGTGCATTAACTTTCCATGGCTAATTTATTATCTCCATACCTTCTCTTTTATTTTTGTTGTTAGTAAGTACAGCCTGTTTTTCAGAGCAAGCTGGGATAAACTCACAGCAGCAAACACGCTGGTTCCAAACCCTTAGCCACAAAAAAGTGCATTTGAAACTCCACTTAGAACTGTGCAGCTAGTAATTCAATACTAAAACAGACATTCACAATTGTCTTTTAAAGCAATATTGCAAAGTTAAATGTTTCCTTAATCTTGATTTCAATTACCCTACTTACCCCTCGAATTAAATGCTGTTCCATATTAGATTTAGCTGGAGGAATATGTAAGCCATCAGACCAAAAGTGTCATTCAGAATACAGCTTGAGGCTAGTTAATCAATCATTTAGGCATCTAAAGATAATCATCAAGTACAGAACTGCAGCTATTTGCTTTTTCCTCTAAGGCTGGGCTCGGTGCAAACAAGAAACAAAGCGCTGAAATTGAGACTGAAATCTCAGAGCTAGCTGGCTTTGAGATCATATCCCATCTCATTCCAAACAATAACATCTAAAAAAAGGAAGGGCTTGATTGCAAACAGATGCAAAATATAAAACACAAGTTACTATTTACTCATCTTGCCTTCAGTGTTTACACAAACTAGCAGATCTCCTTGTAAAATATTTACCTTGCTAAAACCATCAGTCATCCCCAAGTAAAGAGAAAGAACAAAATCGGCTTGCAGAAGTAATTTGTGCAACAATTTTATGATGGCCAGAATTCTTTTTGATGTGCATAGCACAGCAAGACTTTCAAGTCCAAGTGACAAATTCAATCAAAGGCACTGTCCTTCAGAAGTCTGATCTAAAGCAGCAGAACACAATGAAGCATTTACTCTGCATGTACCACTTCTGGCAGCTGGAAAGCTGTGAAATAATCCACCACGAGGCCTCCTGAACTGTTCATTACTGGTTGCTCAGCAGGGACTTACTAGTCAGGTTATTAAAAACCTGCTGAAATTACAACATGCCAAATAAATACATTCCCAGGAGTGCTTTTCCTCACCTGCAATGACTTGAAACAGGAGGCACTCATGGGACACAATTAAAAGATGCCCACAATCCTGACAAAGAGACCCACCCCATCCAGGGGCCAGCCCTGCACACCCAGGGGATGAAAACTGCATTTTCTGGGGTTTTTTGAGATTCTGCTATCCTCTCCTCCATTCCCAGCAACTTGGACAAATGGCCAGTGTACCTTCCCTGAAAATCCAATCTTTTGATGGACCCAGAGGTGCGAGAGAGAGAAGGAAAGAAAGAGGGGAGATCCAGTGCCAAGAAGCTGAAAAGAAGTTCTTATGATTTAATAAGTAAATGTTAATTTATATAAAGAGGGTATTATCTGGTGGCTAAGTTCATTCAGTTAAAGTACCTTCAGAGAAAATTGCCCACGATAAAATCAATCCCAATGAATTCTCTGCTGTCTCTGAGTTTGAAGCCAGAGCTTGGATCTCAACAGGATTGAAAAAAATTACTATTATGGTTTTGATTTAATTATTGATTTAATAAGTGTCCTCCCAAAAATTTTCAGAGAGGCAATCAGACAAGGTAAATCAGTAGAGCGTGCCTGACTAATCCTAGATTTTAAGCATCTGCAAGAGCATAAAGAGCATCCACAATAACACATCCTATTAGAATTAGCCTGTAATAAATGCAGGAAATTTAGTCTCCATTACCTATTAAACATAACATTCAGATACACAATGCAGTAACTGAATTATTTCTAAATTAGAGTTATTTGCACATAATAAGCCCAAGTTTCTCAATGCTGACAGTTAATAGAGTTTGATTTCTTAAGTGTTAAAAGGGCTGAGAGTACACAAAAATGCCAGGAGATAGTCAGTGCCCTGCAACTAGAGCTCCAAGTTCTGCTATACTGCAATAGCAGGCTAGTGCAGGGGGGAAAAAAAAGGAGCAATTAGAAAATGTGGTTTAGCTATCATTAATCTGCATCAAAGGAATATAATGATGCACATTGTGTGCCTTTCAAATTATTCTTTATTACGGGTTTCAGAACAGAAGTTGAGGAATCTCTTTGACAAACTAGTCCCTTATTAAAAATCAAAGGGAAGAGCTTTGGTACCATCTGTGCAACATTAGTGCCTTCAGTGAAGAATGATTATTTTGCAAGTTAAGTATTCAACACCGAGGGGGAAAGGGAGAAATTCCAGCTATTCAAAGCCCCATCTTTAGATATTATGAAAGATGTCACAGCATCCATGAAATGCAAAGTAATCTGTTACCACAGGAGTTCCACACCCAGTAAATGTGAAACAAAGTCATGATACTGTAAAGGTTGATTGGAAGTTGATCTTGCTGGCTGTCCACCAGCATGAGCTCAGGGAGCTTTGACCAACACCTGCAAGGTGTAATCTGCATGGGAAGAGGGGAGGAAGGCTGTTTGATCTGTTTGATGCAGAAGAGTGAAGCACACTGCTACAAAGAATAAGGCAAAATCAACTACAAGTGGTTGGTGATGGTTCTGAAAATTTACAACAGTCTCTTCTTTTTAAAGAACATTACAGAGGAAAGCCTAACTGTTTAGAACTTCTCTTTCAAAATCACCTCTGTAAATGACCAAATCTGGTGTTTCATGCACACTGTGCCCAGGACTCAGCAATCCCTCAGGAATGACCCACCTGTGAAGTCCATCATCCCAATGCCAGTTCCCAGGATGTTTTGAGCACTGCAACACCAGAGCTGAAGAGCCTGAGCTGCAGACACCTTTGTGTGGTGCCTTGCTGGCCAGCCTCCCTCTACCCTTAGGAATGCACAGCACAGGGCAGCCAAAAGGTCAGGCACTTCCCACCTAAGCACATAAAACCTCTAACAAGGGAATTCATGTGGAGGCTCAGCATTTCCTACCTAGAGCTTGCATTTTCCACCTATAATTTGCATTTTCCAGCCAGTTTCAGGTTTGTTGTTTGTCAATTCATCCTCAGTCACCCCAGGAGTGTCATTTGCTGTGTTTCCCTCTAATTTAAAAGGCAAGTATTAGCTGTTTTGTGCAGTCTTTCCTGAATTATTTGCTGCTGCTTCTTACAATGCACAAGCTGTTTGGCAGAAGCTATTTTTATCCCAATGGAATACAAAGTGAGATTCCTCTCATGTCTACTGTGGAACCTCAGGGCACAGGGATTTTTGTATTTGAAATATTCAGTGTGAGCTTAACCCTATCCTTTTCAGTCACAGCAGTTCCATGGGGGTTTTTAAAAGAAAAACACACAGCTTACTGCATGCACTAGCTCTGTCAGAGACTAAAAACATTACTAGTAGGATACACTTAAAAATTTCAGTGTCAACAAGGATCTCCAACAAGATTTAAGAGAAGCCACAACTGTCTCAAAACGAGGCAAATATGCAAAAGGGACATAAAACAAATATATTGAAATATTCTTTTTTCCAACTGCTTCTCTTCCTTTCCTGCACTGAAAGATTGATTTTTCGGTCTATTTCCTTTACTGGAACATAAGGTACAATTTTTGACCTTCTTACACAAAAGAGAAGAAAATATTGTTGACAGAAGTAGAGTGCTGTAAGAACATGAAAGCAAGTCCTTAACAAGAGAAGAAAACCCATGATTCTCCAAAACCAAACATATTTCACTTTGGATACATTAAATTCAAGGCAGAACTTAATGTATCCATACATCTATGGGAGGTGAGGGATTTGCCTGAGACGAGGGACAAAACATCCTGAAAAATTTGCTCTCAAAATCTCTAAAGCTACAATATCCTGTGATTTCCCACCATATATATTTTTTTCCAACACACAACTGGTTGTTCTTAGAGGTGTGCTCATTTATTTATGAATTGAAACCACTCCAGACAGTGAACCATTCCCAGCTCAGGAGGATTTTCTCCCAACCTCAGTATCACACATCCAAAAGGCCACTGTGCTAATCCTCAGCACACTGCAAAGATTACAACTGACACAAAGGCATCTCCCAAATCATTTCATATAAAACACTCTTGTAAACTTCTATCTCATGTCTGCTTTCAAGTCAGAACAAGGGATGATAAAAAGAACATTTAGTTCTGTGGCCTAGTCACATCCTGTAGTCTTTATTTTAGAAGAACTATGGGATTAAATGTACTATTCAATTTTTTGTACAGTTAAACATCAGGCCAATATTTAATACTTAATCCATCTCTAAGAGTTCTCCAAAAATTCTAAACAGTTGCTACGATGTTGTATTTTAAATGCTTTATTTATAGCATCTCAAATAGTTCCTCTCAGAATGATTCTCTTCCGAGTGTGCTTTTAAAAGCCTTCATCACTTAAAATGTTTCCCTGAAATCCTATTTAAGCCATCATCTGTTTTCTATGCTCCAGAAGGTTTAATCATCATAGGATTTTATACCTATATAAAATGTATTCCTTTACTTTTAGACATGGGCTCCCAGCCTCATCACTTAAAATCCATTTTGGTGTCAATAAAGAGCTATTCCATAAATGAATGAAGGTGCTGATGGGATTAGACATAGAAAAAGAATCTTTAACTTAGACAAACACATTAGGAAGCAACAATGAAGGAAGAATTACGTATTCTGTGCCTGACAACTAAATGAATGTTTTCTAAAACTTGGTATTACATAAATGCTCCTCTCTGAGCTTGCAGAAGAAACACACAATCACCTACGCTTATTCCACTACGGTTTTTCCTACTTTGACAAACAACCTGAAATTTGATAGAGATGAATTCCCCGAGTACGTTCTCTGCAATCTTCTGGCACAGTCAGCAATGACAAAACTTCACTGCAGCAGACTAGCTGATTGTTAGGGACCAGAAAAGAGTTAAGACTTGCTTCCTTCCCCTTTTTAGGCAAGGAACACAGATAATTTTTCCCACGTGCAAAAACCCTGAACTGAAAATTACCAGGACAGCAGGCACAACTCAGTGCACAGAAACCCAGAAGGCAGGAGCAGATAGGCATTAATTCTTTAACAGGGTCCCCCTAATACAATGCAGAGCATTACACACTGGGCCTCCCATAAGATAGGACAACCTGTGCCCCTGCTTTCTGCCACAAGCAACCTCTCCCACTTTCATCTAACTCTGGAAGACGGATCCCGATGAATTATGGACTAAGCCGCTTGCGCGGGTTTCTCAGTAAAACAGACTCAAAGGACGAGCAATCCATACAGACAGCTCTCTTCAAATCACATTTTCCCAACGTGATTTGGAACGGCCTCTTGGAATTTTAAGCAGGGCTGCACTGCTCATTCCCTGTGTAAAGATGCAAGGGGGTGGCCTGGGCTCTGCAGGCACCAGGGAGAGGCTCACCTGAGGAGTCGGTGCCCAGCAGCTGCCGCAGTTTGCTGCAGAGCTGGATCATGTTGTCCAGCTGCCGGTTGATCTGCACGTCCTGCACCCAGGCTGGCACGTGGCACACGGGGCACTCGGTGCCCACACAGTCCCCCACGCAGGAGCTGGAAGGCAAAGGGAAAAGCCATCATCCACTGGAAGTTGTCTCCTGCACCCACCATCGAGCATTTCACAGCCCAGAGAATCTCTCATTTCAGCACTGACAAACCGCCGCTGCAAGGCCCACAGGAGTTTGTCACAAACGCAGGACAGGACATGTTTATCATGGCAAGTGACAAGCTGAACGTAATTAAGCACCCCACTTCCAGAGCCTAGTCAGGACAGTCATGAAAAACACAGTGCCTCACAAGCTGTCCCAAATTTTCAAAAGCTGCACTGCTGTTTGACTCAGGTAGCAATTAGGCTTAACAGTTACAACTTACACCTTCTTTCACATCTGCTATCCTGCAGCCTTCCATTTTTAAACAAGTGCCACAAAGCCAACCCATAAAAAACTACAATCTCCACCTTTCCCTAGGTAAAATTTGCTTGATGCTGTGAAGCTTCACCTGTGTGAACATTTCTCTGTATGAAGTCCCATGAGGATCTCTAGGTGCTCAGAGTACTTTATCACTGCTCTTTTTCACAGCATTGATGTCAGATGATCACGGTGGGATAGCTGGGGAAATTTACAGATTTACTCAGTAATACTACTCTCCCCAAATCAGCCTAAAATCTTTTATTCTTTTGATTAGGCCAGTGAGAAGACCTTATGATTTGCCATCTGAACTACAACATTGAAGGGCCATTTCTACATCTCATCTCCAATCTGTCCTATTAAATAGAGGTTATAAGTTCCACACAGCCAAGACTGAATCAATCTCAACAGTCTGTTACCTGACCACTACTCATGTAAGAATTGCTGTGGTTTGTGCTGTGAACAGGCAGAGGCCCTTGTGGCTGAGGCACTGCTGCATTTGGGAGACTGGAGCACTGCTCCTGACTCCAAATATCCTGGATGATATTTGACAAATCACTTGGAGCAAAGGGAAGGGCCAACATGGTCTCCTCCTCTAGCTGGCCTCAGGCTTCCCACCCCTGTGAATGGCACTGCAAAGGAAATGCAGAATGACTTTCATACCACAACCTCTCTGAATTACATGCAGCTGCTGGGGTTCTGCTGTCAACTGGTAATGACTGCAGGTAACAGCACAGCTAGCCCAACCAAACTGCAGAAACTGATCCTGATAAATATCCCTGTCCATAACAAAGCCACGGTGAGGGAGAACTGGTTGTTTTCTGTGTGACCTGAGTACTGCAGTTCATTGGTTTCACATCTTTCACTCCATATTTCAGAAGCTACCTGCCCCAATCCTCCCCAGGTGTGTTAATAAACATCTGTTTGCAGCAGAATCAGTTCACAACACTTTATCTTGACAAAACCTAAATTTAACAGAACCTAAATTCAACAGAACTAAAGTCCAGAGTTGAGAATGTTCCTTTAAAAGTTCCAGATACAACAGAATGTAACCCATTTCAACTACAGCTTTACAAAAAAGGAACTGGAAATTTGTCCCACAACAGTTAAACATCAAGGAACCACGGTGCAGGTGAACAACTGAGATAGCAGCAAGCTGGACTTGCTGGAGAGATTATAAGGGTGTGGAAATAAGTTGTGATTTTATGTAATTTAGTTTTGAGAATAGCTCGTGGTAACTGCAAATATTATTGACAATACCTAATTTGCTTCTAAAGAAATTAATCTGAATTTCCTCAGGTTTATTTTAAAAAATAGGCACTGTCCAAGACTCAGTCATCAAAGGACAGACGAAATCGCTGCTAAAAGGTCAGGCACACGAGAGAGAAAAGACCAGGCACAACAGTAACTCAGATAGTAGCAAATGAACTCCTTTTTCTGGAGCAAGAAATAGCTGCTAATGAGTGCTTAAGACTCGTGTTAGCTGTTCTTTCCAACCTCATCAATACAAACTGCATTGTCCTCTTGATGTTTGCAAAATTTTTCTTTAAAAACCCCACAAAGCTTCAAGGAACAGTGGGGGACTTAGATCTATCACCTAGAATACACAGGGGTCATCCAAAATAAAACCACAAGGCCTTGGATGCCCCACAGCTAAACAATTACATTTATTAAGCCAGATATTCATATTTATAAGAAGTTTTTACACGTTTCTGGGGGTTATTTTACAAAGTTATCTGTGGATAGGTTGTATAAATGAAATAAATAATTAAGGAATTCCTTCAAACAGCAGAATCACAGAATGGTTTTGGTTGGGAGGGATCTTAAAACTCATCTCATTCCACCCCCTGCCATTGGCAGGGACACCTTCCACTGTCCCAGGTTGCTCCAAGCCCCACCCAACCTGGCCTTGGACACTTCCAAGGATCCAGGGGCAACCACAGCTTCTCTGGGCACCCTGTGCCAGGGCCTCACTACCCTCACAGGGAAGAATTTCTTCCCAACATCCAATGTAAACCTGCTCTCTTTTAGCATGAAGCCATTCCCATTATCCTGTCCCTTGTAAAAATCCCTGTGCTCTTGTCAAAAAAAGTCCCCCTTCAAGAACCTTCTACAGCAATTAATGGCCACAGCTGGGAAAGAATACGTGTCTAAAGAGAAATAAATCATCTGTGCATCTTTTCGTACATGCTTACTGGGGGAAGAGATGCTGAGGGCACCTGTCCCATAATCAATTACTCCTTGAAAAGCCAGGAAATATTCTACTTGTATTTTACCTTTCAGGCCTCCAACACTGTAAACTCCTTTAAGTATAGATTAACAGGAAGCAAAGCTAAGCATCTATGCTGGCTTACAGAGGTTAGAAAGTATTATTCTTCTTCACCCTAACACGGGTAGGATTTTATCAGCCTGCTTACACCTGTGCTGTGCAGAGAAACTCTTTAAGATACACAGCAGACCTTTACACTCCCCGTGCATGCCGTGAGGAGCAGTGACACACAGGGTGGCCAAAAGGTTCCACCACCTCACCCAAAGGCAGTTCTGGGGCACAAATATTTCAGACTCTGCCTGTGTTGACAATGCAGTGAGTTGTCCTACGACAGGCGATGTGACCACCACCACCTTACAAGTGCCTTGCTAGGAGAATGTTTCTAATGTTCCTAATTTAGGTCAGTTTTTTGAAGCACTCAGATTATTTTACCAACTCTAAGGAGAGGTAAGCCTGCCTACACCATCGTGTTTGAACGCATGTGAAAACAGGAACAGCCACAGGGGCAGATCTGAAGGAGCAAAGTCTTGGTAGAAGGCCAAACCAACTACAAGCACCAGCCAACCCTCTGGGGCAGAGGAAAACCCCCTTGGGAAACAGGAAACACCTTCCCAAGATGCTCTTTTTTCTTTATGTGAGGAGAAAGAGAAAGGAGGATGATGAGAACTGCAAGTTGTTTTGTAATTCCCTCCATTACACTGCAAGTTCCCTTCACACCTGGCCGGCATCCTGAAGCCTAAACCAGCGCTCCTGCATGGGACCCACAGGGGAACAGCAGCTCCCGCTCTCCTCTCCTCCTCAGCCCCCCGAGAAGGACCAGAAGGCACCAGCCGTGCCCACCTCCCTGTCCTTTCCCCACAGCACGGCGGCGGGCGGGCGAGCCCCGGTACTTACAGGCAGAAGACGTGCTCGCACTGCCCCAGGGACACGGGCTCCCGCAGGACACCGGTGCTGTGGGCACAGCAAGGAGAAACACGGCACTTTTAACAAGCGCGGCCACACGGCAAGGGCCGTGGAGGAAAATGGGGGGTGGAGGGGAGGAAAAGGGGGACATCCATTACCAGCGGGAGCAACTCAGCGCCTTCTCCAGCCGCCCCAGCGCGGCTCGGGTGTGGGACCAGGGGTGCCCGGGCGGCGCCATGGAGGGGGTGGCGGGACGGAGGGGGCTGCCCGGAGCCGGCTGGTTGCCCGAGCGCCCGCGCAGCGCCTCCCTCATCGCTTCCCTCACTGAGGTTCCCTCAGCGCTCCCCCGCCAGCTCCGACCGCAGAGTTTCCCTCAGCGCTCCCCTCAGCGCTTCCCGCCGCCGCTCCGAATCCCCCGCCCGCCGCCACTGCGCAGGCGCGGGGCCCGCGCGCGCTGCCCGCCCTCAGCGCTTCCCGCGCTCCGGGAGAGGGTGGGGCCGCCCGTGAGGGGCGGGCTGGGCAAATGGCGGGCTGGGCAAAATACGGGACGGACGTTCCCGGAGAACAAGAGTTAGTTAGGGTGTGGCAGAAAAAATGGATGCTAATGTCTTCACCTGCGACTCGGTGGGTGAGACTCTTCAGTAATTATAGGGAAAATAGGCTGTTAATGTCTTAAGGAACGACTAGGTCTGAAGGAATAGCCCGACAGTCTTGAGAAAAAAAGGGTTTTTTGGTCTCTACGAACATCAAAGTGC
Organism: Argya squamiceps; assembly: GCA_037834095.1. Classification (NCBI taxonomy): domain Eukaryota; kingdom Metazoa; phylum Chordata; class Aves; order Passeriformes; family Leiothrichidae; genus Argya; species Argya squamiceps. The sequence goes on from JBBMKD010000002.1 coordinate 3,492,905, forward strand.
GCAAGTTTGTTGCAGGACCCAGACAGTTCTGAACTTTAGGGTAATAGGAGAAAAGGGTTTGCACAAGTCTCTAAGTCTATTGCAGAGCCCAGAGTGTCTGAACTCCCGAACTTCAGGGGCAAATGACAATAGGTGTTCGAGCAGCTTGACGCCATTACCTCTTGTCCCATCCCGTGTTCCCTGGGAGCAGAGCCCGGCCCCCCTCACTGCCCCTCCTGTCAGGGAGTTGTGCAGAGCCAGCAGGTCCCCGCTGAGCCTCCTTTTCTCCAGTCCCTTTCCCCGCTCCCTCAGCTGCTCCTGGTGCTCCAGCCCCTTCACCAGCTCCACTGCCCTTCTTTTGACCTGCTGCAGCTCCTCAACATCCATCTTGTCCTGAAGTGCCCAGAACTGGACACAACACTTGAGGTGTGGCCTCACCAGTGCCTAGCACTGGGGAAAAATCACTTCCCTGGTCCTGTGGCCACACTATTCCTGCCACATTGGAACCATTTGCCTTGTTGCCTACCTGGGCTTATGTTCAGCTGCTGCCACCAGCACCCCCAGGGCCTTTCCCAGCTTTCCAGCTCCTCTGCCAAACCTGGAGCTGCAGGGAGTTATTGTGGCCAAAGTGCAGGACCCACTTGGCCTTTTTGAACCTCGTGTTGTTGGCTCAGCCCACCTAGATGCCACAACAGCATCCAAATTGATCACATACCCAAACCTGATGCTCCAGTGTATGAATTTCCGGTGTTTGTGTATCTATAACAGGTCTAACACAGCATAAATATCCCCTACTCAAAGGGGGGCTGACCCAGGTGGGTGGGCACAGCATTGTGGTGCTGAGGGCCCTCACCCCTCATGCCTGGCGCCCAGCACCTGCCTCATACCAATGCCTGTCCACATTAAACATTTCATTTTCTTCTCTTGCTTCTATCCATTCCTCTGCTTCCTCTAGCAGAGATGCCTCACCAGCCACCATTATTTCAGGTTTCCAGGGTGGTTTTTCCCTCAGCCTGTATCCTGCAGCACCCCAGGCCACAGCCCAATCTCCCACTTTTGCAGGTTGATGTTTCTTTAGGCAGTACCTGCAGAGAGACGCAGCCCCCGCCATCCCTCTACAGCATAATTACTGGAGCACATAAAGCAGTTATAGCAGGAATTTATCACTTTCAGGTAGAAATACTCCTGGCCAAGTAAAAGATAGAGCAGGAATGCCAGGAGCAATTTATAACAGGCTTACTGACATTTCACGTGGAGAAGCTCCGCCAGTGAATAAGCATCAAGCCATAAATCTCAGAGAAAACATGATTAAAGTGAGCGAGTTATTCTTTGAGGGAACTTCATCATAAAAGGACATGGCGGCGTGGAGCTGCAAAATTTGGTTTGTGACAGTCGTAGAAAACAGCCATCAGAGGGGTGTCCCAGCCTTACCTTATCTAGACAGAAGGAGTTCTGCTTAAATGGGTGTTAAATCAGGGCTGAAAGTATTTCTTAATAAGTTATTAGTGTCTTCCAAGAGGGAGGTTCTCCAGTTTCCAGTGTCACACTCCTTTGCTTCTGTACCTTGTTCCCTCTGTGGCTCCTGAACACCGGGGATGGTCTAAAATGTGATTTTTTTTTTTTTTTTAATTTAGGGAAGACTACATATTTATCTTTTTTATTAATATGAGCCAGAGGTGCAGGGAAGTGAGCTCCACACAGGATGTGGAATTGTGAAATCTCTCAGCACTTTGGATCTGAGAAGCTTGGCTGCTGTCGTCTGGGGCAAAGCTGACATATCACAGGGTGAAGCAGCATCATTCTGCATTCATGGTAAGTCCCAATCCCGATCCGTGAAAGAGGAATCCATGGAGGGGCTGGAAGGTCAAACAACAGCCTTTGCAGGTGACACTGCCCTCACAGAACCAGGCCCAGAGCGGGATGGATGGATGGATGGATACCAGCACGCCGATCCGCGCTCGCCTCATTTCCCCGGCGTGGAGAGCTGGGCTCTTTGCTGCCATCGGCAGCGCAGGAGCCGCATCAGCGCGCTGGGATCCAGCTGTGAAAAGTGTGGCTGTGTCTCGGTAATGGGCTATTGTTTCCTGGTGCTCAGGGAAGCCCCGCTGCGATAATGACACGGCGCGGTGTCCCCTCTTGCCGACAGCCCTGCACGCCCGGCGGAGCGGATCCGCCAGGGAAGCGGCGCTGGGGAAAGAACAGTAGCCACGGAGGCGAGGGTGGAAGGGCGAGAAAAAACACTTTGTTTTGCAAAGCACACCCTCCTTGTAAGTGTGCAGGTTGGATGCTCGCGGGCAGCAGGCGGGCTCGGATGTGTGTCTGAAGGGATCTGAGCGCAGTGAGCTGCTTCAGGGCACAGCATCCTCCTTCCCTGTCTTGGGCGGGGGAAAGGGGCAGGCAGAGGTGCCCTGGGCAGCCCAAAGAGGAACTTGTCCCCAAGCCCTGCAAGCCAGGGCACTGGCACGTCCTATGGTGCCTCTTCCCATCTTATGTGGGATGGGAACCCCAACCCCAACACAGCTGGATGACAGCAAGGGATGGAGCTGGGATACGGATCTGCTCCCTCACATCACCAAACCCAGGATAAACTCACAAAATAAGCTAAGCCTGTCATTTTTTCCCTGAAGAGTTGCCAGGTGTAACCTTAACATCCTACTCCCTGTTACTTGGCTCATCCTGTGCTCCAAAAACCCAGCTCCCAGCATCTCCCAGTCCACCAGGGATCCTGAAAGATGGCAAAAGGCCTCACTGCTGAGATGAAACTTTAACACAATTTGAAGCATTCGGAGCAGGTTACAAGCAACACTTGATCCATAGATCTCTTGAGTCAACCTGGCATTTATAGTTCACAAAATATGAGATGCCGATATATACTGTATAGCCCAGTAAACCAGATAAGTGCCTCCTCTTCCTTCCCTCCAGCTGAAATATGTTTAGTGTCTCTCTCAATAAATCCACAGATGCAATAGTTTCCATTGTGCTGAGGCATTTTGTGGGAATTTACAAACATTTACAACTAAGTTAAACTGAGGCAAAGCACTGCCCTGGGCAGCCGGCATCTAACAAATACTTGCGTTCAAGAAGGATGTAAAAGTCAGAAATGATTCATTCTCCCTAATTTTATAAAGGTTAAGGAGCTGGCACTCTTAGAAATCTAAGAAACGTCTTCTTCAGCAGTGAATTACTGCAACCAATTGGACAGTCAGAAGCAAAAAAAAAATGATGGGGGGAACAGAGAGAAGCAAGAAATATATCTCTAAATTTGGTTTATGCAGTATTTAAAGTACAAGCAAAGCCATTCCAGGCAGTATAAGGCCCACACACTTTAAAATAAATTTGTTGCATGACAGGAAGCCAGTAAAAGGGTTTCAGCAGTGGTGTGATGTAGTGAGGCAGCGTGCATGAATCAGCAGCTCTGTACCCCGCTGAGGCAACACTCATCCTCACCGTGCTGGGCTGGAAATGGGATTTCCAAACAATCCTCAGCTCTGGGGCCAAACCTGTGCTGAAGGATGGCTCGGCTCCCTGGCTGACGAGGAAGGTAAAAAATCCTCGCCTACCTCGTGCTTCATTTCAAAGCATTGCCCATCTGGTAAGGACCTTTTTATGGAAATACACCACTGCCTGATATTTTATTCATTTAGTGAAGTTCCCCAGCTGTTTCTCAACAAATATACAATTATTATGTGATCCATCGTGTGCAGAGGGAAGCAGTTCCACTGAGTTTTATAAATCAGTTGTTTTCCTAGGGGTTAAAAGAGCCAAAGTTCCATGAAGGGGGGATCCCTCTGCTCTCTTCCACCTGAATACAGAGCACACCCTGAAACTCTGCACCCTGCCAGGAAAGGGTGCTCGACGTGCTGAGCACCCACAGCGAAGTGACAGGATGGATCTTCTTCATCAGAAAACTGCAGAAAAGAACTGGAGCAGGCACAGCCTCGTCTTTGAATTCCCTCTCTCCCCAAATGCCTAAATCACAGGCTTTAACAGGCTTAGTTTGCTCCTCAGGCCACCCCCCTGGGGCCAATTTTGCTCCTCACCCAGAGCCCTGTGAGCTCACTCTGCCTGCAGAGGCATCATGGGCTGCAGCACTAGTTTGACAGACATGGAGCTGCTGAGATTGTTCAGTGCAGTAATTGATTAGGGCTGTTAGACTACCGAGTTGTAAGATTTCAAACATTGAGGGATTTGATCCCCAAAAGGAAATAATAATAATAATAAAAATAATAATAATAATAAAGCCTGTTACACTTTCAGACTAAGCAGCACAGTCAGCATTGCATTACATGGCATTAAATTATTCCTTGAGTTTCAGTAGCAGGAACATCTGCTGGTGTTAGACATGGCATTTTTAATTAAAGGCAGCAGCAGAGAAGCCTGTGGTTCATTGGTTCTGCTTTCACCGTGCCAATTGCTAAATCCAAAGGGCACTTGTACAAAAGATTTGGTCAGAGCACAAGCTCTGGGCCCAGCACTGCAGAAGCTCAAGCAGAAAAGCAAAAGAGGTGACAGGTAATTTCCACCTGCCCATCGCCCGGCAGGAGATCTCTGTCAATGCCCACATGGGTCAGAACTGTGGGGGACTTTACAAGATTTAAATTACCCTTCTGATTTGACCAGGAAAGGGGTTTCCTGCAGAAAGACAAGTAACAGAGAACAGCAAAGCACGAGAAAAGCCTGTGCCCAGCCAGGGACCACGTTCACAGCTTTGCTGCAGTAACTGCTGATGCTCCCCTGCTCCAGTGCATGAATAGATGGCACAGACCCTCCCTACCAAGTGAAGCCCCCAGAGTTTTAACTTCCAAAAGAAAAAAGGTTTGAACAGGGAATAATTTGCCTCCCACATCTGCTGCCCTTCAAGCACTCTGGCTCCAAGCAGGTCAAGCAAGACCAAAAATCCCCATCAGTCCTGGGATTTGAGGGATTTCAGCGTGGCTGGAAAATGCCCAAAGCCCCCAGCAGGATGGATACATCCAAGACAGAGCCACCCAAAACACAGCCTTCTTGGCCTCTTCCACCCAGCACCACCCCAGGGCAGTCCCACTAACCTGGGTCAGGCCAGGCAGTTTGCTTTGATGAGACCCAGCCTTTCTTCAATAAAATCCAAATTTAAATCTGCAAAATGCCAGGTCCTGACTCAACTGGGCAGAGATGAGGAGCAGAGGGAAGTTCTTGTCTCGGGCTATGGATGTCAGAAATGTCAGCCCCATGGACACGTGTGGCTGCCTTCCTGCTGGCACCGAGGGGGGCAGGATTTCCCTCAGCGAGCCCCACAGATGGTGTTTGTTTGCTCAGCCACCATAAAAAAGGAAAATATTTGGTGCAATCTGCTAGCAGACAGAGACAGACATATGGTGGGTGCGAGGCGAGCCTGGATGCTCGGGGAAACACAGTCAAGGCTCTGCAGCGGCTTTGAGATGTTGGATTGCCCTTGAGCTGAGTGGGAGACAAGTCCAAGGAAACTGCTGATGAACCTGGGTGCAGGTTTGGTACTGCTGTGGCTTGAACCCTCTTATTAGCCCCCCCTCTGATTAATCTTATTATACTATCCCTATTGTGCTAGAGTTATGATAATTAACCCAGTTTTAATTTATGCAAACCTCAGCTCTGGCTCCATGCTTGGAGAGATTCACCCTGGTTTGATGTCTGTTCATCTGGCACACACAAAACACTGGTTAAAAATGACAGAGACCATTAAAGGCAATTACTTGCATTTTTTAACCCCATGGAGTCAAAGTGCAGGTGCAACTTTGCTTTTGTTCTTTTTACCTGTGACTGGTTTTAAATGTCTCATTGCAGCTTCAAGCCTAAGGGAAATCTTTGGGCCACCCCAAAAGATCAAATCCTTTTTATTTCCCTTCCAGTTACATTTTAAAAATGCAAATCATAATTGTTTCCCATGGACTAACCTCCATCTAAAGCAGCACTGGTGACCTCCATGAGACTGGTCAGGGATCTCCACACCTTCAGTCAGGGCTCAGCACCTCCAGTTCCACCAGGATAAGGCAGATAACCAGGACTGTGAGTGCTGGACTGGCTTTGGGAAGAAATTTGCTGTGATTTCTTTATGACAAACCTGCCTCACTTTACAAAATCCAAGTTATTTTGGGGGTAGAGTAGACACCCCCCACTTTGCCTGAGTGCTTGAGGACAGGGACAGATGCTGTGCCCAAGCACTGAGATTTCACTGGGCAGTGAAGCTGTGTCACCACCACACTTAGAAACGATCTGTGGAGGGGGATGGAGCCAATCTGGCATCAGCTCCAGACCCAAAACACCAAGGTACAGTCATGTTGGTGCCCTGCCAGCCTTGCTCTGGTGCATGAGTGTCTCAGCCCCACCTTTTAGCTTGAATAAAGTCAAATCAGTGGGAAAAAATAATACATCAGCAAGGAGTACAGCTGGCATTTCTGGAGAACATGAAATATGTGGGTAATGCTCCCTTAATTTAAAATTAAATGCTTCTTCCCTGCTAAGCCTTCTTTCCAAAGGGAGGAGCAGCAGGCTCCAGCATCCCACAAAACCCATGCCTGGTGCTTTTTAAGTGTGAAAGCCAGAGCTGAGCTGCAGATAAAAAAACCAAGGAAACCTGTGGAGTTAATGTAGAGATCCATGGATGCAAAGCAGTAGCTGGGAAGTGCCAGCACTGTGTCCTGCACTGGGGGCTGGAGGGAGGGCTGGGGGTGGAAAAACAGCTCCAAAACCTCCTGGTCTTGCTTTCCCCCTCGGTGCTGATTTCTGTGTCAGCACAAGACAGATTTTGGTGGGTTGCAGCCTGGTCTGAACTATTGGCAATCCCTCCCAGAGCATTTTCCTGACTTGCTTCCTAGCTGGAGGAAACTAAGGAACAAAAGCCACAGCACATCTGTATGTGTTCACAAGTAAAGTTATGTATTCTGTAAATAGGTGAGGATATTATTTTTTCCATACTAATCCATACTAAATCCAAATTAACATGATAGCAGCTCCTGATGATTTATGTTGTTATAGTAAATAACAGCAACTGCACGGCACTTAGCTGATGATTAATGATCCTTATTTACAGTGTGTTCAGCTCAGGTCTGCAGTTTACACTTGCAAACATCAAAGGAGAGCTCAGCTTCCCTTCTCTCCTGTATTTTTAGGCCACGTTGTAAATCCTGTACCGGCAGCCTCGGCAGCTGCATTTTAATCCACAAATAGGATTGCCATAAACTTCCAGAAGAAACAGTGGTCTGACCCGTGAGCCGTGGGGGCTCTTTCCCTCTGGGAGCAGGTCTGGCTCCTCCAGCCTCTGCAGGGAAGAGAGCCAAACCGTGGCAGGGGATGACACCACAGCACCCTCCCCTCTGGGTTATCAGTCTGTCTCTCAAATGTACCATGCTGCAAGCACAACCCCTATTTTTGTGCTCTGCTTTTCCTGTAATCCCTCCTCTTGATCCACCTCAGGGAAGCAGGATGGTTTGTGAGCTCCTCTGCCCTCCCACAGCCAGTGCACATCCCCAGCCCTGCACCCACACTGCCCTATCCTGCTGCTGGGACTCCCCAGCCCTGAGCCATCCAAACCCTTTGGACAGGCTCCTTTTTCCTGCCCCACTCTGCAAACAGGCCAACATTCCCACGGGATGGGAAAGGCCTGGCACAGATCCTCCTGTTTTCACTAGATGGGTGCTGAGCACCTCTGCATGTCACAGCCTGGGTGGATGGGAACACAGCTTCCCACATCCTAAGGTGATTTCAAGGATTTGTATATAACCACACAGGCTGGAGAGCTCCCTTACACTGCCCAAGCCAGCTCACCCCATAATTCCTGCTTGAGCCAGAGCTCAGGAATGCCAGAGGGGCTGGGAGGGACACAGCAGCTTTGATTTATCAGGATGAGGCCGGTGAGTAATACAGAAACTTAGCAGTCCAGGGGGAACACTTGCCTCTCCCATCTCACTTGATGGGAGAAGTGGTGCTGTATTATTCACAGGGGCACTATATTAGCATCATATATGAGCTGATTTCAAGCCCTGAAATCACCCCGTGTAGGCTATTCACAGAGGAAAAATGACCCCTTATAACATCAAGACTCTCCAAGGGAGCTGTGAAGGTTTCTTGCTCTCACAGGTCACTGACATTTGCCCAGTAATGACATTTTCCTGTAGGCTGGCAGAGTTATGTGGTTCTGGCACTTGGGATTTCTGGAATGGTTGCAATATGAGCTCGGTCTGAAGCAGCATCCCTCTGCTCTGCTGCCTCCACTGTCAGGAAAGGCAGGGCAGCAGGCATGGAATAAACCATGCTATTCCTCCTCCAACATCTCCATCCCCTGCTGGCATCTGGGGGCCCAGCCCTAGCTCTAGGACCTTTAAAGGTTGCACATGCTTGTACACTGCCTGGTCTTCAGCCCAAATCCTCCCAGTGAAGGTGCCCATTGCTGCAATGTCATGGTGCTCCCTAATCCTGCCTGATTTCACACGTCCCAGTTTATAACCCAACCCTGAGGAGCAGGAGGGTCCCTCACACGGGCAGCTGGGTGGTTTATAACAAACATCCCAGCTTTGCTTTTGCTGCCATGCACTGATGTGTGGCAAAGAGCTGATTGTGGGGGAGAAAACCCCTTGCTGAATCTAATGAGGATGGTCAAGTGCTGAGTTGCAGAAAGCAGGTGAGAGGAGAGGCCTCACTGCCCGTGCCCCAGTGTGTTCACACAGGGCGTTATCGCAGCACCAGCACCAGCCCAGGAGGAATCGCTCCCTTTGTGATGCTGCACTCCTCAGAGAGGCTTTAATAATTCCTGGGGAGGCTCTGGAGGCTCATAAAAACATGAATAAAGGAGTCAGGCTGAGCAATGGCTCTCTCCCTCTTTGTGGCAAGCCTGGAGCTGCCCTTGTCTGGCTGATCAGGTCGGATTCCCCGGGTTCCTGGAGCAGAACGGATCCGGCAGCTGCTTTGCAGTGATGGATGGGAATGATTATAATTGTTAATCTGATTAAGCCTGTGCTCTCGACTTTTTGCTCGTTTTACTGACATTGAAGGTACTTAAAGAAACACTTGAGGAGGAGCACGGGAAGGTGGATGAAGCACCTGCTTGCTGCACCTCTCAGAATTGATCTCAGGGTTTGATGTGGTGCAAGATGATGTGAGTTTGCATTAAAATGGGGTACCTGGGTTACCCTCAGGCTTCGTGGTACAATGGGCAAAGGAGAGTCTCCTTCAACTTTATTTTCTCCCTTTGACAGGATTTTAAATAAGAATCTTGGGGTGCAAGGTGTGGTTGCACAGCCTGCTGCTGTCCAGAGCAGCCTGACTACAGGGACTTTCACAGGGACTTCAACTAAAGCTCCAGACCAAGGACCATACTCCAGACTCCCAGCTGGCTGCTTTGAGGCTGGCATTATGCTCAAGGTTAAAGGTGGGAAGGCATTTTGAGTTCTTTTACCTCATGTAACTCCACAGAGATGGCCAGGGGACAGCTAGAAGTGCTCTGGTGTTCTTAGCAATTCCTAATGTTTGCATTGTTAATTTTTTAATGAGTTCTCTTATCAAAGTCAACTGCAATGCTTTAACTTTCACGGTTCCTGGAGGCAGGGTACATTCTGGCACTGCAAGAGGGAAATGCCACGTACAAAAAAGTGTGAAAAACTCTTACCTTTTAGAAGCACCTGGATCTTAATTGTTTTCCAGCACTTGTCTGTTGGAGAAAATTGCTGTTACAAAACTGAAAAAGGTTTCTGTGTTTCTCCTCTGCCTTGCTCCCAGGCCAGGCTGGGCCACCCTAGAGGCTGTTTCCCAGGGGAGGAGCAGGCCACTGTTGGTGATGCAAAGCCAACAGGATGCAGCTCCTCTGGGACCTCACAGATATGGGTCACCAGGCAGGCTTCAGCTCTGTGCTGCTGGCCCTCTCAGCACCTGTCTGTTTGAAACTGCACTGGTGTAATTAAAGGTACGCTACTAATTGGATGCACAACCCTAAGGGGACTCCTTTAATTGCATTTCAATCTGGTTGGTATCATTTTAACTTAAACTCATTGCTGTCTTGTGCAGGAATAACCCAGCTGGGTGTGGTTATAGAGAGGCAGATCATCCTGCTTCCTCCTCCCTGTCACACGCTAGATGTGCTTCAATTTGTTTGTCTCTGGCTGGGAAAGAGGCAGTGCACACTCAGGCAGAGGGCTGGGCAAAAACCCTTCCCCTGACAATCAGGACATGGAGAGTAGAACACTGAGAGTTCACCTTGACCTGCTAATGGAGGTAAGAGCCTCAGTTATCACCCTGCCTTCACTTGGATTTCATCTCATGTGCGTTACCATGAATTGTCACGGCCGTCCTTTGTTTTTTTCTTTGTCAGTGAAGTCAGTGAAGACCTGAACTCCTTCCAAGAGATGCTTCATTTCCACCCAACTTGCTGGTCCAGTGAAAGACTCAGTGCTTCACACCAAAGCCCCTCCATTGCTCTTGAGGCTGGGGAGAAGGTGGGGTTGTTGCTTTGAGCCTCACAGCTCGTGGGAACGGTGCCATTCCCTTGTCCCACCCCCAGCACGGGGCCCTCAGATTGCTCTGAAGGCCTTGTTTCCAGAAGGGTCTTCCAGCAGCAATGAGCAATGAAGTGAGGGCTTCATCCCCCCAGAAAGAGCAGTTGGGAGAGGGAACTGGTTCCAAGTGTTGCCCCATGGGTTGCAGGCACAAGGATCTGTGTCCTTCATCTCAGGCTCAACCAGTGGGACTCTTCCATAGTGGCACCATCCAGATGCTGCAGGATTGCACCATGACACAGGGCAGCCTCCAGCCCCAAAACTCTGACACTCCCTAGGGTGATCTTGTGCATTCTACAGATATTTTGAGGAGTCAGGTCTGGCCCAAAATGCACTCCCCATTCTGCTCCCCATCATGCTCCCTCCTTCCCAGTGCTGTGCATGTGAGTAGCATGAGGAGCAGAGCCAACAGCAAGAGCTGGCTGTGTCCCTTACTAATGTTGTTCTTATTATTTTAGTGCCATCTTCCTTCTTTCCATCCTCTCCCTGAACAACTAAATTAATTAGAGCAATTTTTTTTTTATTTAAATACTGCCATGGAATAATAATTCTGGTGAATTCAGGTTTTTTTTGTCATTCTCCACTGCTGCTTTTCTGTGTTGTGCTCACTTTTAATATGCTGTTGATACTTTGCTAGAGCTATGCAAGATCACAGCTGTTGTCCACAAAAAAAAAAAAAAAAAGGAGGAAAATCATGCTATGTGCTGTTGCCATCCAAAACCCATTTTCCTTTCTCCACCAGCTCACAAAATAACCCTTCCCCTATTAACTGAAGGGACAGATATTTTTCTTGGCTTGTAAAAAGCCAAAAAGCCTCACAGCAGCTTCAGTGAAGCTGCAGCAATGGAAGGAAGCTGAAGCTCTTACAACAGGCTAAGCCCCATCCTGAGCCTGTTATGAGGATGGATCCCACAAATTCTGGATCCCAGGAGTGACTCCCCACAGGCTGCAGGTCTGTGGGCACTGAACTTTAGTAGTCACTGAATTTTGTTTACCTGGATGTGTTCATCTGAGCTGTAAATATGTTTTCTGTGCTGTAAACGTGTTTTCTGAACTGACCCAGTAACAAAACCACTCCTGCAGCTCTCCTGAAAGGACCAAAAAATCCCATTAGAGACCTTGAATTTATATTTACAATATTTCACTTAACACTGGCTCCTCTGAACAGTTTTTCCCCAGCCCCTGCCAGACCCTTTCTGACCCTGCAAAACCAGCCCTCCGTGGCTATTTGCACCGAGAACGGAGCTAAGCAAGGATCAGGCTGGAGCAGCACCGTGCTCTCATCAACAGCACAAAGTGGTAAATGAAGGAGAGCCAGGATGGAGATTTGAATCAGTGTCTCCAAGTCCACAACTCTAATTACAAACCTGACTTCAATCAGCCTCGCGATGCACACAACCAATTGTGAGATTCCTCCTTGACTGGCTGCCCCTGCCCTGCTCAGTGACTGCACTGCCTCTCCCCTGTGCCGGAGCATTGTAAATGAAGCCGCTTCCAATTAACGCCCCGGGGCTGTGTGACCGCGCTGGGAGGGCACTGCTGCCTCCATCAGGGCTCTTGGGGTGACTGAGGTGACGCTGCATCAAAGGAGGAAGATGAAAAGCTTGTTTTCCCTGGACTGCAGCACTCCTCTCTGGCTCCTGGAGAGGTGACACAGCTCTCCAGAGGCAGCAATCTCAGCTCCCTGCTCAGGCCAGGGGAAGGAGGCAGCTTGGTGGCTCATTTGGAAAGCAGAGCCATGTAAAGCCAACATTTCTGAGGGGATTCAGAGAGGGATGGCAGTGAGGGGAACTCAGTATTACAGCCACAGGTGAGGATGTGAGGATGGGGGAGTGAGCCCATCCTTCCCCTGCCCTGTAGACCCTGCTCACAACCTTCCAGATTCTCATCAGTTGTTTCTCAGTCAGCTTCGTATTCCTGGCCACCCCTGGAACCTTCTCAGGGAAACAAAGAGGTGATGGGAGTCATGGAGCTGGTGTTCAGAGGCAGGAGAGTACTGGCTTCCAAGGTTTTTGCCTCAGAACTGAGCTTGGAGCGTGTCCTACCTCCAAAAGGGACAGGATGAGGCTGTGCATGGAATGGGGATGTTTGTAATGTGGCACGGATGGTAATTCAGCCCCTGGTGACGTTATATACAACCTCCCTGCCAGATGCTTCCAGCCCCCAAACGGTTGTAACTGCTTCTCCACGGGCCTCAGCTAAATTCCCCCCAGTATATAAACTCTGGCTTGCTTGGACCAGTACCCACAGCCTTGATTGCAACAGCAGATGGTTTATTTTTACCTGCGAGTGAGAACGGGGAGTGTAGATCACGGCCGTGACACATTTCACATGGAGCAGATGTTTCTATTAATGCCAGAATTGGGTGGAAATTCAAAGGATGCTTTTTGCTTTTTTTTTCCCCCTCAAAACTCTATTTTACACAATTAAATTGCAACTTGCTGAAGTATTCCAATGAATCACTTCCTTTTTTTTTTTTTCCTGTTTGATTAGTAGGCTCTAAAGGGACAAAAGAATAGTTTTGTATCAGTCTCCCTCAATTACATGTAAAGTACATCTGGACAGAGTCTGAAGATCCATCTTTCACTGGCAGTTGCAAAGCCATCGACATAATAAAATAATGCTCTGATTGGTATTACAAGGCTGCATTTAAATCATTGGCATTCATGCTCCGAGTCTTTTGCAGGGAGCACAAGCCCTCCATTAGAGAAAAGCTTAATTTTATACTGTGATCTGTGTAAGATGTGCAATGAAAATGAGAAAAAAGAGCTTTTGCAGAGCTGGAGACATAATAATAGAAGCTACAATAGATGTCTGGGCAGCTTTTTCAGTTACTTATAAACTGCAGGTGTCAAATGCATTCTGGAAAGAAGCTGAATCCCAGTTTTAATTACAGTCAGCAGGTTGAGGCATATTTCAAAGCTCAGTAATACTTTCAATCCATAATAAAACTCCTCCTGCTATCAGTAAGAAGTTTACACCAAGACCAAGGAGAGGATGTGACCTCCTTGCAGCAGCTAAACCTTGAACTTCAGTATCCCACTGAATATCAAGGGTGTTTGGGATTTTACAAAGTACCTACTCCTGGCACAATTATCACAGCAAACCTTTGCATCACATAGAAGCTGAACTAGTCAAACTCATGGTCAGGGTAACAAGGATGTGTCATTGCAGCTTTCATCAAAGGTTCCTTTGACTCAAATTAGTTTTGGGGAAGGAAGGAAAAAAAAAAAAGGGAAAAAGAAACCACCTGGCTAGAATTGTGTGGGTGAACCTGGGTAAGTTGTATGGGCCACCCCAGGTCTCCCAAGGTAAGGCTTTATCTGCAATCTGTTTTACCAGCAACAGCGAGTTTATTGAGCTCAGAGTTTAAGTTCATTTTGTGCTTGAAGGTACATCAATGCCCTGACCCAAACCCGAGTCTTTGGGGCCTTATGCTGATACATATAATAAAGAATCATATTAAACTATTCCATCTATTAATCATTCAGGGGGAAGAGAGCAGGATGTGTGTGGTGGTGTGCTGAACTCAGCTGCTGGGGGCTGCTCTCAGAAGTGGGCAGAGCACTCCCTTAAAGCCAGCAGGCAGAGTCTTTGAAGCAGGAGCTAATGATGCCTTATTATGTGGGAAAACACAGCTCCCGGGTCAGGGGCAGCCAGCACGTGGGGTTGAGGAGGAAGATCACTGGAGAGGACACAGAGAGGCAAAGCTGCTGGAGATGGAGGGTTTGTGAGCAAGGGGGATGCTCCTTGCTTCTACTGTGCTCAGGGAAATACAATCTTATGAAGCAAAGAGCTTCTTGCTGTCAGAGCATTCAGCCAACAGACCTGCCCTGTACCACTCCTTGGCTGGACCAGAGCAGCCCTGAGCTCGAGAGCAGTCCTGAGCTTCTCTTCAGAAGGAGAAAGGGGCTCGTGGGGGAATCATCTTCCACTGGGTACCAAGAGCCAGGAACTGCCTGGGACCAGAGGACTCACTCAAGGAGTTACACAGAGCTGGAATTAGCTACAGGAACAAACCAAAACCACTGGAAGCACTAACTTATAAAATAGTTGTATTTGTGCTGACATAACCAGATAAGCTCTATGTCATTACCAAAGAAGGCCCCCACCAGTGGCCCTTGTGACTGTCAGTATGTAACACCTGCATCCTCACAAATCCCCTGGGAGGGAATTGAGCCCCATTTGCCCAGGGGGGAGCCTGTCAAAACTGAGCCACTTCCACCCAGTCACCCAGGAAGTCTGCTGCTGAACAGGGAGTGAGCCTGGGTTTTCCTGTGGGGCTGCTTTGTGATCAAACACCCTGCACTGCCCACAGCTCCTCTGCTCCATCATGGCCATGTCTGCTGTAAGCAAACGGCCATGAGCAGAAGGTGGTGGTGTCTAAATCCTCACAGCCATTACAGTGATCATAAAACAAGAACTGGGGGGGAGGGGGGGAAAGAACCTGTGGAAAGACCAATCTGATTTGTAACCAAGTGCCAGTGTCAAACACCTACCATGTTCCTAGTGGCATTAATTAAGTGCATATCAAAAAACAAAGTACTTTAAGAAAATGGGAGTGCTTATCCTCATCACCCTAAAATCACTGAAAACAGGGTTGGAGGGGCTGTCAGGTCTTTTCCCCAGCTTCTATGATCCTGTGTGGGTGGATCCCTTCAATAGATGGAGCTTATGGTGCTGGCTTGGCTGCTTGTGTCAGAGCTGTCCAGCGTCACATCAGGACCTGCGTCCACACCGTCAGGATCTGCTTGATCTTTAGCAAAGTTGATGAAAACCTGGAAGTTTAAAGGAAAACACTCAGTATGTGACAGCATGAATAATTTATGGTATGAATGAATATATAAAAGGCATGGCTGTTCATTTGACTGTGAGCCTGGAGTGCGGGCTCGGGGATGGATTCACGCTGAATTTGAGAATTGCAAATGGTTGGGCTCCTGTGGGCTCATGTAAATAAATGGATGTGCACTCCTGTGCTGTGGAATCAACACCCAGATCCAAAGGCAGACATTCCTGCACGGAACTTCATTGTCCTGCAGCTCAGGTTCCTGAAGCCCCAGCGAGGCAATGCCCATGCAGTGGTGCATTTCCATCACACTGTCACACACTCCCATTATTACTCCATAAACCCATCTGTCTCTGTGTAACTGACATCTGTGCACGCACAACTGCAGAGTGTGGAGAGAGGTGTATAAAATCACACGGAATAGCCTTCCTTTCAACAGCAGCTAATGAATACAGAAAGGACTCTTACCACAACACTCCCTGCAATCACATTTGCATATTCACAAATCCAAGCTGTCCTCCCACAGAATCTGAGCTGGGGCTTCCTGGGCTTTGCCTGCCTGTTTCTCTCACAGCCACTGCCCCTTACTGGAACAGCAGTGAGGAACTCCCCTCCCAGACTGCTGTGTCACTACAGGGCTGCAGCTCTGCTCCTCTCTCTGGGACAAACCTAATACTCCAGGTGCTGATGCTCAACGGGGTGATTTCTTCTGGAGAGTTCCTGTGGCAATCCCTTCAGCTGATGTGCTCCCTACGAGATTTTGTTGCCATTGGGAATGTTCTTCCAAGAGAAAATGGAATGAACCACAAAGCCAAGTTTGGAGTAATGTTAAACGAACTTCCAGCCCGAAAAGTGAAATTAAGCATATTTTCAGTACTGGTGGAAAGCCTAGACCTGGACTTGGGGCTGATTCATAGTCCTGCCCTTCACCCACACCCATGAGGCTCCTGAAATCAGCAGTGACAGAGGGAAGAACAGATCCTTTATGCTCCAGGCAGCTTTGTGTGTGTTTCCCTAGCACCAGCAGAGGTACCTGGAGGCAGCAGTGCTGATAAAGTACCCCCAGGAGGAATATAGATGGAAATCCCTTTCAAACTGTAGTCTATTGTGTGCAGCAGTCCATTATGTGTAACCATCAGCCTGCTCCCCTGTTAGCAGTTTTAAAAGGATGGCCTCACATTTTAATTCCTTACCTCCTCCAACGTTGTCTGACTCACAGAGAAGTGCCTGATGTTGAAGGCTGCTTTGTTGCCTTCCAGGAGATCAAATATATTGGCTACCCCTCCTGCAGAGACCGGGACGTGGTACTCCACCATCGTGAAATGCCGATCCTGCGGGGACAGGAGTGGTGGGGGAGAGCCAAGAGCCAAGAGATCCAACAGCTGGACCATGGGAGGACCCAGGGGCAGGGGCTGTGGTGTCTTCTCAATGTTATTGTCTGGTAGTAACCAGTGTTTTCCCACTGGGAGTTCTTGTGGGCTCTGTGACTGGGGGAGCACAACTAAACTGCAAGGCTGGAAGCTCCAGCGTGGCCATAGCATTTTCCAGCTCCAGGTGTGCAGTTTTGATTCATGCAGAGATTGGCTTACAGACAATGGATGGGATTTGGGATTCAGTTGCTCTGGTTTTACAATTACTCAGTTACTGGAAGTACTGGAAGCATCTCATCACCCACTGAACCTAAAGGGGGTTTCCATCCATTCCAGGCTTCAGTGGGAAGGGCATTCCCAGGGCAGAGGGTCACCTAACAGGGTCACTGCAGCTGTTTGGCTGATGTTACCTCAGCCACCAGGAACTGCAGTGCTCCAGCCCTCAGACAATGTAGCTGAAAGCAGTGACAAGTGTGCCTCTGAGAGCTCAGATCTATGTGCACAAGATATCACAAGATGGCCACCTTGCAAGGATCTTCTTGGACAGTTTGAAGGGATTTTGAAAGCCTCTCCTGAAAGCATTTGCCCTGCTTACCTTCAGGCATGTGTTTGGGAAGTGTGACTTCATGAACTCTGTCAGTGTCTCAGTGCAAACTGTGCTGCTGTTTAAGTGCATCTTCACAGTGAATCCTCTTCCAAATCTAGGGGAAAAAGAAAATAACAATTAAAACTGTAGAAGAGACAAAAACAGATGAAGAAACTCCTTTGAGTGGGCTGCACAGCCTCTTCAGGGAAATCTAATCCAGGCATGGTGCAGCTTGAATGGGGTCAGGGTTGTTAACCTGGAGTGAAAGTTAGTAAGAAGCTGAGCTATTGTTATTACTAATAAAACCAAAGCTCAACCCTAATGTGCATTCCTCATTTGTAGCAGTGAACAGATTGCTTTGGGGGACACATTCTGGGAAGAGAGGCTGTGAGGGAATAGAAAGTGCATTAGTTAACAGAGAATTTCAGTGGTGTGTAAGGGACATGAACTAGGAAAAGTCATTGTTTTAATAAGACAGGTGTCATGTTCTGAACACTCAGAGCTGTAGGTCAGTAACTCATGAGGCTGTTCAGTAAAAGTGAAACAGGTTCATTTTACTGACCTGCTCTTGATGTGCTGCAAAGAGCCAATGCACTGGAAACTCCCATTCACCATGATGGCCAGCCTGGTACAGAGGGCTTCACACTCCTCCATGCTGCAAAACCAACCAAGAAACTCCAGTAAGTCATTGAGAAAGTATAAAAATATGGTCAAGTACATATAAAAATATGGTTAAGTGAGTGAACAACATCACTGATCTTTCCTAAAGTGTTGTGGGTCTCTGTGGACACCACATTCAGCCACAACAAACCCACAAACCCATCACCCATGCCCTGAAATTGTGTGCAAGAATCAGTGGAGAGTGTAAAGGATGGTTCTCTCCACACTTCTGCTGATCCCAAAAAGGGAGGCAGAGCAGTCCAGCCCTACCTGTGGGATGTAAGAATCACTGAGCATTTGTTCTGCACTTCCTCACTGATGATTTTCCAAAGGTGGCGTTTGGCGTTCGGGTCCATTCCAGAGCTCGGCTCATCCTATTGGGACAGACAGGACTGGATGGAAATTTGCACTCCAAAAGGAAACAAGCCTGGGCTCAGGCAGCAGTTAGTACAGAGGGAATTCCCCCCTTCTCTTATTTTTATTGAGATTTTTTTGTATTGGGATTTTGATCAAAGCACCAAGAGCACTGGCAGGTGGTCAGAAGTAAAGGCAGCAGTGCTGGGCTCGATAGAAATTGGGACAAGGGATATTTATGTCCACTAGGTATCCAGCTTAATATTGGGAATCCTGCTCACAGAGCTCTGCACACATTTAGTACACAGCAAGTGGCAAAACTGCACAAAAAGGTGTGTTTTAGCAATGGGGTAAGCCCATGGAAAAACTGGAAATTCAGAATGAAAGACCAGACAGGAAGCCAAACCTAGAAAAGTTATGTTCTAACCCTGAGAGAAGTGGCCACTTTGCTCTCCTACAGTTTTGAAGTCTTGGATGCTGCTTTTCTTGCAAGGCTGTGCAGGTAAGTTGATAGAAATAAAAAGCAAGATAGAGTTGGGAACTAGGAGCATTTAACTGGCAAATATAGAGTTTATTTTTGACCTCTGGAAGATGCTGCCAGAGAAACTGAAAGACTTGCCACTCTCTTATGCCCTCAAAGAAATTATGAGTGTTTGCTGGAAGCTGAACTTTCCTGTGATAGTTTCTGTTGTCAGGCCAAGCACAGGCACATGGGGAGTGTCCCTTAAGCTGTGACTGAGGAGGTTTTATGAGACTGTCCAGGTTCTCCTGCCAGCCCAAGGACCTGCTCCTCTTTCTCCAACCAGGCCCCCATTTCTCACCAGCAGCAGAATGGATGGGTTGCCAATGAGAGCCAGAGCAGTTGACAGCTTCCTGTTGGTGCCATAGCTGCACATAGAGGTGACTCTGTCCTTGTAGGGCATCAGGTTCAGCCGGTGGAGGAGCTGGAGCACGACCTAGGGAGCAAGAGTTCTGTTCCACACCATGGAATACCACACATGTATCTACTGAAAGACTCATTTACAGGCTCCAAATGACAAAAATGCTGCGAGCCAAACCCCTTGTTACTCACTCCCTTGATGTCCCCCTCGGGAATGCCGTGCAGCCGAGCGTAGTAATACATGTGCTCCTCCACGGTCAGCAGGTCATCCAAGGCATCTTCCTGAGGACAGTAGCCAAAGAGTGACCAGTGGGCCTCACTGATGTCATTCAAGGACCTGTGTGAGGAGGTTGGCACATCACTGTAAACACACTGAAGTGCCAGCACACTCTGGAATCAAACAGGAGGGAGAAAACCCCTTTCTCCTACTCCCTACGCCCTTCCCCAGCCCTTGAAGGATCTGCAGTGGATCTGCAGAGCTCCAGCTTTCAGGCCCCCAGCTCTGCAGAGGCTGTGTGTCCAGTATGTAGCTCTCCAGTTACTGCCACCAAGCCTACACCTCTTAAAGAAAGCTTTGAGCTGAGCCCTACTGGTCTCCACGTCTGGCTTAGAAGTGGGATCACACTGCTGAGGATCTGAGCCTGATCCCATCTGCAATGGACTGAAGTGGAACAAACACCTCTGAGCAGCAAAATGCAACCCCTTAGGAAGCAACCATGCCACCTTCAAAGGATGAATTCCCTGTCTTATTTATTTTTGCTCTGGTTTGAGTGTTTTATTTCAGACTTTTAAATTTCTTTTCCTTTGCCACCCAGCCTTAAAAGCTGTTCTCAGGTTGATTTGCTTCCCCAGAAACCATATCCTCCATACCCAGAATGATCCTGGACCCGCAGCCTTCCGCTGGATGCTCCAATATCCCCTGTCAGCATCTTAAAGATTGTTGTCTTTCCAGCTCCATTCACACCAAGCAAGCCAAAGCACTGGGAAGGGAAAGGCAAAATGTAAACATGCTGTGTTTGTAATGCAGGAATATTGCTCTGAGATGGGTGCTCAGTGCACCTTGCCCCTCTTTCTCTGGCTCCTTGAGCAAGATGAACTGCCAGAGGAACTCAGAGCATCCCAGTGTTATAATGGAGATTGTTTATGGTGCAATATACTCCAGCTTCTATTAGGACCATTTTTTTAACATGGTGAATGATCAAGGATGTGTCTCCAGTAGAGTCATTCCTTTTACTGCAAGGTGCATTTCTGCAGGAGCTCAGGGCAAATCCACATGGACCCATTGGTGCAAAGCCTCCCCTTGACAGGGACAGAGCTGCTCATGGGAATGGGGTGAGTCAGGTTTGGGCTGGCACTGCTTAAAACACGGATCAGCACAAGGTTTTGTCACATAGCATCACCAAAGCACTACCTTAATAAGATGAAGAACTTAGTGGAGTTCCAGTATCTCATGGTAAAATCCACGTTTTATTGCTAAGGTTGGAGATAGGCAGTTGTGTGTTGCATCAGCCATCACCATTGTGCTGATAATTACTGTTATTTTGCCATCATTAGTGCAGACCAGCTGATGTGAAAGTCCTCCTGTGCTGGGGATGCACAGCAATCCATGGCTCTTCCCCACCTTGGTCCATACAGGAACAGGATCTGTGCACAGTCTGCAGTGCAGGGCCACAGCTTCTGCTGACAGGTGGGGAATGGTGCCCTAAATCCCACCAGCATCAGGGGGAATTTTGCTAGTAGTCAGACACCTCAAGGTCAGTCCTGGCTTAGAAAAAATCCTCTGCCATAAAGAGTAGCACAGTGTCCATGTGAGGATACTGTCCTTTCATCTCAGTGGGACCCAGGCAATTAAAATAAACCAGGTGCCAAGGATTAATTCCAAGCTTCCCCACAAGTCAGGTGCACAGCCTGAGGTAGAATCTGGTCTCCAGTTTCCTCTGGATCTCAGAGGTGCTCTATGTGCTCCTGTCTGTTCACTTCTCAGGGAGGCAACTGCACTGACATGAGCAAAGAATGTTTTTTCCCTTTGGAGTTAATTTTAGGTCCTGATTCATGAAACTGTGTGCTCAGCTGAAGTGATTTGTCTTCCCCTGATGGGAAAGCATAAGCAGATAAGCCTGACTCACCATCTCCCATGCAGTTCAGGTGAATAATTTCAGCTGGACACATTCTGCTGTCTTCATTTCCCACCTGGTGATCCCCAGTGACCCCCCCAATACTGCACTGTACAAACAGAGCATGGAGGCACGTTGCTCTGAATAGAGCTCCACTAATTCCCAGCCACTTTCCCTCTTTCTAGGGCCTTCAAACTGTCATTTGATGTCCCAAATCTGCCAGGAGCCTTTTGTCACTGCTGCAACCCCAAGAATCAATGAATGAGGCAAAGAAAGGAAGAGGCCAGAGCAGAACAAACCATTACAGAAGAGATGACAGTGACACAGGAAGGCACCCACTGCCTTCTCCCCTCGCTCACCTCCCCAGCAGGGATCCCAAGGCTGATGTTTTTCACTGCTGTGATGCGTTTGTGAGGGAGATGGTAGATCTTGGTGAGGTTCTGGAGCTGCACCACATCAAAGTCAGCTTTGCCAGACTCCACCCGGCTCCTCTCTGCCTGGACATCCTCATCCTCCACGGCTGCAGGTGGCAGAAGGGAGGAGGCTTTGCCATGGACTCTGTCAAACAGGAACCTGGGGGGGCAGAGAGGGAATTACCCTCCAGCAACAGCCAGCAGCTGGGGGCCTCCCTGTGGGATCCCAGGGCATGCACACAATGCTCAGATATACAGTTTCTATTCTCTCCTGGCATTTGCTCCACCCAGTGCTCTCTTCCTGCCTGGTTTTCCCCTCTTTTTCAGCAAATATTCTGGGCTGGAGCAGGTCCTGCCTCGTGGACATGCTCCTAATGAATGTTCTCAGTCCCCTCTGTGTGCACCCAGGGCAGAGGAGCCAGGGAGAGCCAAACAGAGGAGGTTGTCAGTGGAGTTACTGAGCATCCACCCACCAGACCCAGGGCTGCAGTGCCAGCCAGCACCGACTACCAGGAGACTCTGTAAACTACACCTCTGTCAGTTAAAACTCTAATTACTGGGCCTTCTGCCAGACAAAACTCACTCCACATTCCTAAATTGTCCTGGAAATTTATGGGCTTCATAATTGACAGTGATGGTGTGGGAGCCTGGAATGAAACCCCAGAGCTGGGGCTGTTTCCAGGCTCCAGCTGTTACTTACTCCAGCACGTTGTTCCAGACTCTCTGAATCATCCTGTCGTGAACTGTGAGGCGAATGGCAAAGAACAGGGTGCCCTGGATGAACATGGCCAGCACCTTGGACGTGGTCTTGTCCAGCTCAAAGGTTTTGTCAGGGTAGTCCACTCCATAGGCTTTCAAGAAGCCCAGCAGTGCCTGATCTTGTGACAGCTCAATCAAGCCATAGCCAAAGCAAAATTGTGGGAACAGAAGGAACACATGCCTTAAATTTTCAGCAAGATCGTGCAAGCCCTGGAAAAAGAAAGAGCAGCACAGTCAGTCACTGCTTTTATCCATGGAATAAATTCATAGGTTTTACTGTGGGACTGAAGTGTAACAATTACATTGGGATTTGCCTGTGTCTCAGAGCAGAGATAAATTGAGAGCAAAGAGCTCTGCAGACAGCTCGTTTCACAGGCACAAGGTCATAAAAGTCAACAGGCAGCTCAGAGGTTGTGATCACCCATAGTAAACAGCAGCCAGTTCCCAGGATAGTCCCTGCTGCTGCTCCAGCACCCAGAACACACCCAAGAGCCAGAGGTGAGTCCTGCCACTGTGCCCCCATAATCTGTCCAGCACAGCCTGCTCCCCTGGAGCACTGCCCTGTCTGTTTTCCTTGGACAAACATCTCAATAAAACAAAAGATTTGGCTTTTCTAGACATAGAAGGGCTTTTCCAGCTAATGCACAGCAGAACAGCCCAGTGTAGTCTCACAGTAAAGAACTCTGGTACATTTCTAGCAGAAGAAAGGATTAGTGCATAAAGCAAACTGGAGAGGCACTAAATTAGCATGGAAGGGAACTGACTCCCTGCCACTGGGGCACAGAGGGATGAAAGGTGATCATAATTGCATATCAATAAAATCCAGGGGGTTGCTGAACAAACTCTGTCCAGACAGAGAGAAAAATCCAACCCAGCTATTGTAATTGCCCTCCATTAAAAAAGAAATCTAAGTGTAAGGTGTGCGTTTATCCCAGCCATTCCCAGGGAGATGCCAGTCTAAGAGAGGGCTTTACTTTAGGGAATCATCACTGTCTCTGGGTTGTTTTTCATCCCTGCAGGGAGAAGATGACTGCATTACAGACTGAAATGACAGACAGCTGGTGCTGGGTTAACTGCAGCACATGTCAGACTCAGGGCAGTGACATTCAGCTGTCACTCCCCACAGCTCGTGCTGTGAGAACTCAGCATTGAAGTGTCCATCAACAACTTTTTATCAAACATCTCCACCCACCTCCTGCCCCTCATCTTCCATCACCAGGGTGGTTATAAAGAGAGTCCTCAGTTTTCTCCCTCACTTTTCATGTTCTCCCCTCTGTCCCCATCATTTCCTTTGCTGGGAGTGCAGATCTACAGACAAGCACGATCCATATGTGACTCATGTCCTGTCTGTAGGGACCCTGTGAAATGCTGTGACTGTGCCCAGCTGCTCTGGACCTGATCAAAGCCACCAACCCCACCAGAAGCCTCCAGCTGTGTCACCACAGGCTCAGCACCAGTGGGGCCCTACCTGGTCCGTGGCCTTTTCCTGGGAGAGCAGGAACACAACTGAGTGAGTGATGATGGTGTTGATGCCGAAGAACAAGTTGACACAGACATAAACAATGAAGGCCATCCCTGTTTCCTTGAAAAACCCAGCCAGCAGGTACATCCAAGAAAATGAGGCATATCTATAAATACCAACAGTGCAGAGAAAACCATGGTAACTCAAAGGCTCCTTTGAAAACAAACCACTGAAGACATCAGACAACACAGAATCATTGGATGCTTGGAGTTGGAAGAGAGCTTAAAGCCCATCCAGTTGCACCCCCTGCCATGGGCAGGGACACCTGCCACTACATCAGGCTGTTCCAAGCCCTGTCCAGCCTGGCTTTGAACACTTCCAGAGGTGGAACACAACAGTTCTGTTTTGGCATGTAACTACATTTCCACATTACAGAGCTTAAATAAAGGCAAAAATGCCTTTGTGCCTGTTAGAATTTGGAGAAAAAGTTTATGGTACATACTTTGAATGTGGAACCCCACCTGAAAACAAAGAGACTGGGCCTGGAGGATTCAAAGCCACTTCAAAACTTAGAGAGTTTGTCTAAGTTTTCCAGAATTGTGCTACTGCTGTATATTTTGCTTTCTGATATTAAAATGCTCTTGAACTTTGCAAGAGGTCAGCAAGCATTTGCTTACAGCTTGGGCTGTTGCTGAAACCTTGAATATTTCTATACCCTCACGTAGGGTTTGCTTTGAATAAAGTAGGCATGACAACAGTGCTTCACCTCCCTGCTCCTGGTAGGAGCAACTTAAGTCACTCTTTGTGAAGGGCACGTTGAAGAGAAAAGCCCACAAATTCCCCCCCTGGATCTGAGACTGCAGCAGCCTGCAAGATCCAGTTCCTTACCCTGTGCAGTGATATTTAAATAACTAAGCTCCACACTTACCCAAACAGTAGCAGCAGAAGAAATACTGCCACTAAGTTACTGTTGTTGCAGAAAGCTGGGATCTGGAAGGCTGAAATAACTCCTACGGAGAGTCCAATAGGGACCATAAAAAGTACCTGCAAAATGATATTAAAAAGTTGTTACTAGGACAACAGTTCTCAAACACCTTCCTACAACAAAAACAATGTCAGGACTGAACCTGGTCCCACAAATGCAGCTTGGTTTTTCTCAGGGACACCACACACAGGTGAGTTCTCAATTCTCCCCAGATAAATTGCAGATGAATTCCCACAAAGCCTCTTTGAATAGGCAAAGCCTCAGCACTGAGGACTGTGGGCAGAAAGTACCCTAAAAAAAAAGGTTGTGAATGAAAAATACCCCTTTGGGTTTTCTGTTAGCCTTGCAGTCAGACCACTTCACTGTGCCCTGTAAATCTAGTCTTTACAGTGTTGAGTCAAGCCAGAGACCTACCAAACGTCTGCCTGGAGAGCTCCCTCTCTTCCCCAGCTCTGGGATTTAGCAGAATTTACTGCCAGGATTCACTGAGAAATATCAAGTTGCCGAGAGCGCTGGATTAGTTTCAGCCCAGTGAATACCGACTGTGCAGGGACTCTGGGGATTGTTCCACAGGCTGATTTACAAATATGCATTGCTGGAGCCCGGGCAGGCAGGCAGGCACAGGTCTGCCCCACCCTCCCTGCTCTGCTGCAGCTCAGGGCTGCACTGCCGAGCCAGCCTGGGGCCACACTGCCTTGGGATCCCTTCCAGGGCTCCTGCAGGGCAGGGGAACCTTGTGCTGCTGCCCTGGGATCTCTTCCAGCCCTCCTGCAGGGCAGGGGATCCTTGTGCTGCTGCCTTGGGATCTCTTCCAGCCCTCCTGCAGGGCAGGGGATCCTTGTGCTGCTGCCTTGCGACTCTTTCCAGTGCTCCTGCAGGGCAGGGGATCCTTGTGCTGCTGCCTTGGGACCCCTCCCAGAGCTCCTGCAGGGCAGGGGACACTTGTGCTGCTGCCTTGGGACCCCTTCCAGCCCTCCTGCAGGGCAGGGGACACTTGTGCTGCTGCCTTGGGACCCCTTCCAGCCCTCCTGCAGGGCAGGGGACACTTGT
>JBBMKD010000002.1:3518901-3556833 GCA_037834095.1 Argya squamiceps
CCCTCCCAGAGCTCCTGCAGGGCAGGGGAACCTTGTGCTGCTGCCTTGGGATCCCTTCCAGAGCTCCTGCAGGGCAGGGGACACTTGTGCTGCTACCCTGGGACCCTTTCCAGTCCTCCTACAGGGCAGGGGATCCTTGTGCTGCTGCCTTGGGATCCCTCCCAGAGCTCCTGCAGGGCAGGGGACACTTGTGCTGCTGCCTTGGGATCCCTTCCAGAGCTCCTGCAGGGCAGGGGATCCTTGTGCTGCTGCCTTGGGATCCTTTCCAGAGCTCCTGCAGGGCAGGGGATCCTTGTGCTGCTGCCTTGGGATCCCTTCCAGAGCTCCTGCAGGGCAGGGGACACTTGTGCTGTTGTCTGCACTCATCAGCCCCTCCAGGCAGGCACTTCTGGCTCACATTCCTCATGGGATTTCAGCCCTTAGTCCTCCCTGCACCAAAGAGGGGTGGGAGTCACCGAAATGCCCTTGGAGATTTCCTGTTTTCAGGAAGTAATGGAATCACTGGGATTTTAGGCACTTGCTAAATCTGCATCAACAGAAATTTGTGTGCTGAGTGGAGCTGCTCACCCCTGCAGCCCAGCTGGCAATGCCCAGGCTCAGAGCAGATCTTGGCTGCACTGCCCATTCCCTGTGTGAGGGCCTGACACCTTGCACCACAGGGAATGCAGAAGACACAAAGCACTTCAGCCTACAGACACTACAAACATTTTTCCTCTTGGCCCAGCAAGGCTTTCCAGCAGTGCCATTAACCCTGTGCACCAGGAGGGAAGTTAACTTCAGGAGGAACAAGGTCACACCTCTGCCAGGGAACGCAGCACTGGGAAAAGGAGCTGCTCAGGTCCTGCAAGGCTGCATTTGCAGCTTTCCCTGGCTTAAAAACTTTATAAGACAGATTCTTACAGACAGCATTCAAGGCAGAGATGGGGTTTTGCCCAGCAGGGTTGTGTCAGCTGTGGGATGCCTGCTGCTGTCCCAGCCAGGGTTTCCAGACTGGCTGTAGCCTCGAGCTCCAAACCTCACCCCAGCTTTGTGGAGCCTGGGTGACAGCAGATCCAGCCCTGCAAGCTGTCAGAGGAGCAGCTGGCTGCTGGAATGGAAATCAAGCTGCAGCCTGCTCCATGCTGCTCCCATATAAAAGTGCCGGGTGTTTTACACACACTCCAGAGAGCAGGAATGCCTTTGCTTAGCAGAATCCAGTGCTGCAGTTCATGTTTAATCATCCCCAATGCCTTGGAGAACAATTACTACACAACACTCTTGGTAGCAATAAGAAGGAGTCTAGGCAACCAACTTTAAATAAAGAACTTTTTTTTCCCCCCTTGCTGTGTAATGCTCCTCCTGGTGCATTTAGGAATGTGAATTATTTACCAGATCATAAACGAAGTTGGTCACCCAGTAGGTTGTCATCCCAATGCCTGAAATGTGCTGCAGCTGCTTGGCTTTGGTTTGGTGCTCCCTGACCATATAGAGAGCAAAGCTTGCAGTGGTGATGGAGTAGCCCACCAAAACAGACATGGACACTATGATGTCCAGTAAGCTGTTGAGCCTGGGGGAAAAGGGGAGAAAGATGCATTTGGTGAGTGAAAATGGCAGATTTTTCTCACTGTGAGGCTTGCTCAGAGCTCAGAAGCAACAAGGTCCTGATTCTGGGACAGCAGCTTTTGTAATCCTGGAATGATTTGGGTTGGAAGGGACCTCAAAGCCCATCCCATTCCACCCCTCTGCCCTTCCACTATCCCAGGTTGCTCCAAGCCCTGTCCAGCCTGGCCTTGGACACTGCCAGGGATGGCCTCACCACCCTCACAGAGGAGAATTTCTTCCTTTCTTTGCTCCCTTTGCTGATGGCAATGATGCCCAGCAAAAGAGACTCAAAGCAGTGAGCTGTAGTGCTGGACCCCAGCAGGGAGTGGAAGTGCCAAAAGGAAAATCATGTCATCATCATCATCAATATCATTATTATCATTATTATCATTATTATTATTACTGCTATGCTGCCCAAGCACACAAATGTGTGAGGCTGTAACTGTGACCTCCACATCTCTATGAGATCCTGCAAAAAAACCCTCACAGGAATCCCCAGCTCTGGTGGCAAGTAGTTCATGTATAGAGGCAATGAACACAAGCAGGAACAGTTTCATCACTTAGAGAAAGGTATCCAATAATTTAGGCTGGTTTGTGGTTTCCAAAGCTGATTGGCCCCTTTTAAAGCTAAAAATGAATCAGCCAAATGAATCTTCTTACATTACTTGTTCTTGACTCTGTCCTCCAGGATATGGGTGAGCTGATAAGAAAATACCTATGGGAAAAACAAAAAGAAATTGAAAATATGTCCAAATTAAAGCTTCCTTCACCAGCTCCTGATATTGACAATAATGTAGAAAACTGAGAGAGAAGAGAAGAGAAGAGAAGAGAAGAGAAGAGAAGAGAAGAGAAGAGAAGAGAAGAGAAGAGAAGAGAAGAGAAGATCAAAAGTGTGTTTGTGCTGTGTCATCTCTGTGTGATCTTGGGCAGAACTTTGAGCATCCTTGTTTTTCCTAGGACTTCACTTGGCTGCACAGCAGATCTGAAGTTCAACCCCTAGGCCTTGTTCCTACATCTGTGTCTGCCAGCACCATTCCCTTCCCACACCTCAAATCAGGCACGTGCCTGTGGGCTCCTCTATTCCAGCTTAGATTCCTCACCACTGACACCTTTAAAACTGATGAATATGTTGTGTTTCAAAGCTGCTGTCTGGAGATCCCACCTCATTCCATTTGTTCTTTTATCACCAGGAACAAATCTTTCCCTGCTGCCCTTCTCCACAACTGCTGCCTGCCTGTGATAGATGTTTTTCTCCATATGGGATCTCTGGAGGTGAGAGCAGAAACCCAGGTAAGCTACAGGTCACTTTTGCCCCCCAGGGTGGCAGTGAGTTCATTCTGAACTATTCTGTCTTAAGAAGCTAGGAAAAAAAACCACCAAAAAAAGAGTATTTTGCTCAGAGTTACTAGCAAAAATCTAGTTACCACACTGCTAAGTCCCCTGTGATGTTTAAAAAAAAAAATCCATTAAAATGGGTTTGTGTCAGGCCCAAACTGCAACTGAGAAATTCTCTGCTTTTGTGCAGGTATCTTCAGATGAGGTTTAAGTAGTCCTTCCCCAAGGAGAACACCTAGCCCAAAATGCACTAGTATTGTTCACCACGGTGCTTTTGCCATGTCTGGAGGCAATTTGTGCCCACAAAAGCAAAAGGAAGAACATGGAGAGGCTCTGGTGGGCCAGTTCTAACCTCCAGTGCAGGTTTCTGCCTGGATGACAGCCCAGTCCCTAAGACTCCAGAGCCTGAGAAAGGGCTCCCATCTTTACGTGCCTAAAAATGAGGTTCTCAATTTGTATTTTGGCACCTAAGTAAATACCTCAAGGAGAGCTGGGGGACATCCAGCTGCTCTTAAATCCAGAGATTTTCTACACCACGCCACCTGTGGAATTGAAACTCCTCACAGCCCGGTGCCAGTCCTTAGGAATGATGTGATGAAGAACTATTCTGGGTAATTTTCCCTAAGAATGGGCATTTTGACAGAGGGACCAGAAGGGAGGAGCCTGAGGGTTTAGCTGACCAAATGCCATACTGAGCAAATGAATTTGAAAGGGAGGATTTAATCAGAAATTAATTTTGGAGAAAAAAAAAACAAACCAACCAAACCTCAGTCTTGTCATCAGTGAGAGAAATGGGATTAAAATCTTGGACTGCTGATAAAGCCATACAAGCAGCCAGGAAATGTCTCCCTTCTCCAAAAGGGAGAGAGAAAAAGAAAGATACCCTCTGTCTAATCTGTTAATGCTTCACTATAAAGCCATTTTCCTTTACTGGAGCTTAGGCTAGAAGTCAAAATTTCCATTTCAATGCTTCCTCCTTTTTTGTTAGCTGGGATTGAGAGAAGAGAAAGCACAATATACATAAGTCAAAAGCTATTATGACTTGCTTAGTGACAGGGTAAAAAGCTTTTTATGTATCTTTTTAAAATACATACCCAGTCTAAGTCAAACCTCTAAAACAGGACTGGCACCTCTTTCTGACTGCTGAAGTGACAAGACACTTTTATCTGCCCATTCCAATGGCTCTTAAACCATCATTTATTTGTCACAACAACAACTCGATGGAGCTGCCAGGAGCGTGCCCCACGGAACGTGCCTCCAGTTGTATTTCAGACTGGATTTACTCCACCTCAGGGGAACCAGCCTCATCCATTCATTTTCTTTCTCCCCTCCTCTGGCTTGGATGATTAGTGGGAAGCAGAGAATTGTCTGTCTGGTCATTTACTCCTAAGCATTTCTTTCCAAAAACACATAAGCAGTGGGACAGATAGAACAAAAACTGCTGCTGTTCTTTCCCCCTGAAAATTGTTATTTTGCTGGTATAAAACTTTCCCTGTGAAAACTTTCTGATTGTTCACAAGAGCTTCCTGCCTTTGCTCTTGTATGTGTTGGGAATACAGAGACAGAGCAAGGAGCTTCACTGCTTAATAATTCAGCTGCTCTGGGATGTTCCTGCTGCTGGAAGAGCCTGGCTGGGGTCTCCTCTCTGGGCAGCCAGGCTGCAGCTCTGTGATGTGTGAGCTGAGGGCACACTGCAAACCCCAGAGGGGACAGCCAGGGGGTTGAGGGGGTGGCCAGGACAAGCCTCTGGTGTCACTCTCTGTGACCTGAGCTCCTGGGAGGGGAGTCTTGGTGCAGTAATGTGAGCTGGGAAGCAGCACACACTGAGGCCACTTGTGATCAGCATCTGCTGCTGCTGGAATTCAGGGTGTCACACTCAAAGCTTCAGGCCAGGTTCCATTATGGCTCAATTCAGACACATCCTGTGAGCCAAGAGACACTGCCACCTGTGCCTGTGTCACCAGGGATGGCAGCCCTCTGAGGTGAGCAGGGCTAGCCTGGCCAGGACATGGCTGGAAGGGCACTGCTTGTCCAAGGAAGTCAATCAGGAAGGTGCTTCCACACACAATTGCTGCTCTTGGAGATCAGAGCCCAGAAATGTCTGTGTAAGGTTTCTCAGTATAAATCTCTCTCTTGTCTCTGCACCTTGGCCCTCTCTGGAGGCAGACACAGCTACTGCCAGGTCTGTGCCCACACCACTTTGAAAGGGGTCAAACTGCCACGGGAAAGGCAGGGTGCCCTGGTTTCCCAGCAGGAATTTGGGTTGCAGCAGTGTGTTATTGAGGAGAAGCTATGAGGACCCACATGGGCCATCAGCACTCCGTGGATCTGTGTATGTCAGGTGTCAGAGGAAAAACACAGCTGAAAATGATGTTTCTCCTTTCATCTCACCCTCCCCACCCTCTCTCAAACCCAGACACACAGATGCCCACACACCCTGGGCTGCTCTCAGCAGAAGGGTGCTGTATTAAAATTTCCTAATCTAACCCAGCCCTGGAGATGACCTAGAGGAGCTTTTCTCTGCATAACTAATGGGCACCTATCAAAGACAGCCCTTCCAGTGCCACGTGAGAGGCAATAAATCAAAGAGCAACTGCTGGCATTTCTTGGATGAAGCGTTTTATGAAGGAGCTGAGGTCCTCCCTGTCCAGCTCCCCTCAGCCTCTGACTAAGACAAATGAACTTGGTGATTTATTCATGCTTCTCAATTCTGTTTGGAAAGGAATGGCAGAACAGTGAATAAAGAAATGGCCTCATTGAAGTCAAGGTAAGTGTTGTCATTGATTTCAGCAGAAGCAGGATATCCCTCCAGAGGGGAGAAGTTATCTGCTCGTGTAAAGGGACACTTACCATATCTGGAAGTCTCATTTTTTGGCAAGTTGGCTCGAAGAAGGAAGTTGTTCAAGCTGTTGAGATAGGCTGGGAGGCTGTGATAACCCTCAGGATTGTACCACACCTGCACACAATTAAGAAATTGAAGCCATTTGGGAATTTTTTCTGACATGTTGGTTTGTCCTGCTTCACTTGTGCAGACTACAGCAGATTTCAGCCCTGGTGCTTTACAACATTTTCACTGAGCTGAACCAGAGAAATGGGCATATCAGAATGCACCAGCCAGTCCTCATTATGGTACATACATCCCCTCATGAGATAAAGGTGCTGCTAATTGATCTTTTCACCTCTGTATAATAAAATTATGACAGCAGAAAAATTGCCTCTTGCTAGCAAGAGAAGTAAGACCAATAAAGAAGAATGGGGAGAGAAAAGAAAATGAACTGCAAGTCATCTTTGTCATGCCAAGCTGCAGATTTCAGGGGGTTTTGCTCTGTTTTTTGGAATATCCATGAACTTGACACTTCCCATGCCAGGCTGAGCAGGTGGAGGTTGGTTACCTTGGTCAGTGTTCTGTTGGGGGGCACTGGCCTGATGTCAAATTGCAGATCTGCTGTCAAAGGCAGCCCAAAACTCCAGCCACCGTACCTGAAAGAAAACCAGAGGGAAATTCATTGCTGCCCTCATCCCAAAGCTCTGATTCCTTGGATGGGCCATGCCAACGTGCCACTGCCCCCCCAGGCAATTCCAGATGACTTCAGAGAGCTTATCCCAGTCTGGGGCCAAGTCACCTCTCCTGTGGGAGCCTTTCTTTGGGGGAAAAAAAACCCCAGAAGCTTGGCAACATTGTCAAAAAGGTGCTGAAAACCTCCATTTGAGGAAGATCCTGGAGCTGTTTGCCTGCCACTCCAGGGTGAGATGCTGCCTCTGACCCAGAGATGAGCAGCTCAGTTTGTCAGTGGCAGATGGACACATTTCCTGCCAGCCTTAGTGGCAGGTGACCTCTGCCCCAAGCTCAGCCTGGCAGAGCCCAGAGCCACCAATAGCTCCCAGAGCCCCCTGGCACAAGGAAAGGCTCAGACTCTGCTCTCACTGGAATGGATGTGCTCCTTCAAGTGGAGCACACACTGAGACTCTTCAGAGGATCAGACCTGGAGGGAAATCTCTCCCCAGGGTTTACTTCATGACAGGCTGTGTCAGATTTTCTTCTTTTTAAAGATTTCTGAGCCAGACAAAGGCTTGTTTGCAGATCCAGCCCAGACTGCCGGGTGATTGACATGTTATCCCCAGGCTATGATCTGCTATGATCAGGCAGAGTACTTGCAGGAGCCTTTATCTTTTATCCATGATTGCAGGATACTTCAGCTCCTTTCACCAGATTCTAAACCCCCACTGCACTGCCAGCTCTTCAGGCAGAGGGGATGTGACACGTGTGGGATGCCCTGCCCTGCTCCCAGCACCGTTCAGCCCAGAGGGAGGGGAGTTTGTGCCCTACCGTTTCTGCAGGAAGTCTTTGGTGGTTGCCAGGATGTAAGTCTCCACATTGTGCCCTGTCAGGTTGTAAAGCGTCCGTGTGGAGAAGGTCCTTCTGTGAGGAGGAGTGTAGTTTGTCTGTGGACATGTCTGAGGGGAGACAAAACAAAAACACTGAAGTTTTTCTTTGTTTCACTAAAACCCACCACATCAGGACAAGATGGAGAGCCTGTCATGGCAGCATTCTGGTCCTGAGCCTCATTCCTGCCTCATTCCCAAGCCAGTGGGCACGGACATACAGCACACATCCCTGCACACTGTCCCCAACACATTCAGGGATGTGCTTAAAAACAACCTCTGCTTAAACCTACCCTTCATTTCTACTGGCATCACCTTGAAACGTGTTTCATGCTACGTTGGAAGATTTTGGCTGAATTAAGGCTGATCCTACTTAGCAGAGTGACTGCACAGACAACTGCAGAGGGCAAAACAACTCACAGAGCAGAAAACTCTGTGGTGGCCTCAAACTCTCATCTTCCATTTCACAGCAGCTACACTCTACATTTCTGCTTTACTGTCAGTCACTGGAAATGTTTTCCTGGGCTTTGGAGAAACCTTGAATTAGTCCTGAATATATAATTTAACATGCTGAGGGCCAAAGTCACATCAGTGTTTCATGAGGTTGAAGTGTCCTCCTAGACAGCATGTTGGCTGCTTCCTTCAGCTCATCCATAACAAAAGCCCTGGACTCCCCCATTGTGCATCTGTTCATCTGAATACACAAAATAGCTTCCTCCATGCTGAGGAACACCTGCCTGTGCCTGCTAGAGGTGAGAGTCAGCTTTGAACATTATCCCAACTTGCTGGAGAAATTATGCCAATACTTTTAATGATGTGAAATTAGGTGTATGTCCAGAAAACTGCACAAAATAGCTGCATTTTAAAGAATGACTAGAAACGTTCAGCTAAGTACATCCTTTATGTTAAAAGGCATCACATTGTGCCATGAGTTTATTTGCTAGGTAAAAAAGCTGAGGACAGGTGAAGAGCACTGGAGGGAGGAGAGCTCAACCCCAAACTGAACTGTAAAACTGTAAGACTGTAACACCCTTGGGGCAGAATCTGCCTTTTCCCCACGTGCATGCAAATCCCAGCAGTGCCCATATCTGGCTCTGTAGGTACCACTGTAATGCAAATAATTAATATTATTAATCATTAATATTTAGAACAAGGAGCAGATCTAGACTTTCCATAAAGTTAAACTCTGAAGAGCCAGCAGCAAAAGTAGCTGTGATTTTATATAGTGACAGTGCTTGTATAAGATGAAGTCTTCCTCTTGAACACATTCTCACCTCTGTCAAAAGGGACAATCATACAACACTCAAAAACACCATGAAACCATTTCCCAGCATGGGGAGCAAGGCAGGGATGTTGGGGTGTGAATCTTCTGAGGATGCTCTTTCCTTCCCTGTCCCCAGACTGGTGCAGACAGTGGTTATCCAGTGTACAAATTCAACAAGGCCAAAGAGAGACAGGAGGACTTGGAACATTGAGTCCCCCTTAGCATCATGCCAGCCCATGAACCAACTCCCAACAAATAAGACCCCCATTATCCCCCAAGGCCCCTCACTTTTGTGTTTATCCAAGTTACCTGGATGCCATCTGTGCAGTTGCAGGCAGAATACTTAGTTCTCTGGTTTCCACTGGTAATCCACTGGCCAAGCATGTCCTCTGTTAAACACTGCCTGAAAAGGAACACATTTTCCTCTGAGGCTCTCTGTGCTCAGGTGTGCAAACAAAACTAATTGCTGTCATGTTTAATGACAGCAAGGCTGGCAGTTGAGCAGCTCCAGCAGAAAAGCAGAGCTTCTTGTCAGCTCTGGGTGGTTCAGGGAATCCCCAGCCTCCTGCTGCCTCCTGTGCCCCTTGGCAGAGAGCCCTCCCTGCTGCTCCCTGTGCCTGGATTCACTCAGCTATCAGATGGAATCCAGGCACCACTTCATTCCTACAGCAGACAGTGCAAGGAATTGGCACTCAGAGGCCAAAAGCATCTGAAACCAGCCCAGAAATAAGGGCTATTGTTGTGGCAATCCCTGGGGCACTCCTGTGATGGGCTGTATTGCCTGGGCAGTCACTGCAAACACTCAGGGTAAATATTTGCCTGCATGAACATTCAAATTTGCCCAGGATTTTACCACCCTGAGAATTTACCTGCAAAGCCCAAAACAAACCAGCCCTCATGGCACAGCTTCGAGACAGAGGTAAAAAACACTGTGCTGAGAACTTGCTGTGTGGGCTCACGTTATAACTGGAATTATTGGGGCAGCAAGGAGCACTTCCCAGAGAGGAGAATTGCTCGTTTTCACCCTGGCATCCTGCCACCACCAAAGCTGCTTCCTTATCACTCCTAATAATGCAGGAGTCCAAGGCATGACAATTGTGCCCATGATCAAAGATTGTTATTAAGGTCTAGTGGCTAATAGTGTCATGCCAATTCTCTTGCAGGTTTGGAGTTTAAGTGGAAAAAACCCCCAGAACTACTTACGAGTTGCTTTCATTCATGCACGTGTTGTCCGTCCCAGGGAAAGCCAGCATCGAAGAAACTAAACCAGCTGTGGTTTCATTAAAATTCCTAAGAATTAATGAAGAAAAACAAAAAACAGGAAAGGGTTCAGAGAGCTTCCACTACCACTGTGCAGAGGAAAACTGTGTTTGAATGAAACAGGATTTAAGATATTGAATAATTGAGTATTTGTGGAAGCAGCACTGAAGGACACACAGTATGTGAGGACAGGCACACAGGTTTAAAAGGAGCCCTCATCACCTCAGCTCCTCCAGGGATTTGCTGCCTCTACATCCAAGCAAGATACTTTTGGGCAATCAAGATTCTCTTTACAGGGAAAAAGAATCTACTGCAATTTTCAGGCACTGCTTGCAGCCCTGTCTCAATCAGGTCTCTCATCTGTGACAGTCACTTGGTTTTGACCACTCAAGGACACTGTCCTTGGTTCTGCCCCAGCTGTCCAGCAATGATCCACCAGGAGAAGCAGGGAACATTAGGAACAGAGAACTTGGACATGCAGCTCTGGCTCACTCCCCCATCTAGCAGGACTGAAGTGGAAAGGTATGAGGAATCCTGGGAAAAACACCTAGAGCAGATGCCTTTAGAGCTAAATTTTATATTTCTGACTTAGAGCTGAGAGTTGCTGGAGAAAGAAAGAAGTTCACAACATGAAAACCGAATGATACCAATTCTAGTTGGTTTGGTAACAGGATTTTTAAGGAGAATGAAATAATTCAATGGTGACATCCCAATGACCCTGGAAAAGTACATGCTCTTCCAATTGCCTGTGTACCTTGGACCAGCAGGGCCTGGCCAGGAAAGCATGTCCTGTGCTAACAGAGAGGAGGGCAATGCTCACAAGATGGACAGAATTTGATCCCAGAATTGTAATGTTGGAGTCAACTGATGTGAGTACCTCATTTCACACTGGGGGAGGAGCATATATGTCTATATTAAGAAAATCCCTATGGCTGTTACACGGCTGAAAGAACTGCAATGGGAAACGCCAAGAACATTCCTCAGACATCTCATACTTAAATCCAACTGAGAGGTTGTTTTTCTGGAGCTTTCTGGTCTGAGCCAAGCCATCTCCTCAGAGATCACTCAGGAACAGGGTTTCTCTGTGCTGTCTGCAGAACATAACTATGTGTGGTACATGTAGGACAGTGGCTGTGCCCAGAAATAACCCTGAAGGGCTCGTTCTGAACCCCGGGGAAGGGTTCACAACATGGCCCCGAGGAGCAGCACTCACCCAAAGAAGTCTGCCTGGTCAGCTGTGCCATACAGGGAGGGGGACAGCAGCAGCTCAGGGTACTCAGTCTCCTTGGTCCTCAGTGTCCCCAGGCCCATGGCAGCCATCACAAAGAGCACGGGCAGGATGACCTGGGCGATGAAGCCGCGGACGTCGCGCCGGGTGTGGTGGGACCTCTTGATGAACAGGGCTGAGGTTCTCTTCAGCAGCAGCGGCAAACCCCGCAGGCTCTTGGACCTGATCAGCAGCTGGTCTGGGCACACAGGACAGAGGGGTTTGCTCATGGCTCAGCATTTGGGCAGTGCAGGGAAGTGATGGCCAGAGCACTCTGGGAGGGTATTTGGCTTGCTGCACACATTTACAGAGGGCAAATCCAAACTACTAAGGTGGAACAAACACAGGATGGGGCATGGGACAGGACTCCAGTCACAAACTCACGTAACATCAGTATTTTGTT
The DNA here is from genome assembly GCA_037834095.1 of Argya squamiceps. NCBI lineage: Eukaryota > Metazoa > Chordata > Aves > Passeriformes > Leiothrichidae > Argya > Argya squamiceps. Next base: position 3,530,395 of record JBBMKD010000002.1, read on the forward strand.
AAATTTCAAATGTCTACATGCAGTGACTTTCAGTGTCAGACCTTGCAAGATGAATATCATATTCATTTCCAGATGAAATAAGTTATCTACATCCTACCTACCCAGCTGCAACTTACAGAGGGAACATTTTTCTTTTAGATTTGTGAGCTGAAATTTTTCATCATTTAAAAAGCAGGTGCCCAGAAAAATAAATAACAAAATTAATCCTGAAATAGGAAAACAAGCACAAGGCACTGGGCCTCTTGCATGGACAGGTTTTGTGGTATACTAAAAGCAGGGCCAAATCCTGTGCCAGCTATTCTTCTTTATGCAAAGTTACCTATATAATACAGCATGTAGCAAATCCTTTTCAGCCATTTTTAGGGGTGAAACAAAACACTTTTCTACACAAGTGATTGTTCACAGTAACATTTACAGTGCAGGTCAGCTTTGAAAAGTACAAAAATACCTCTGTGTTGTCCCTTGGATGCCTCCCTAACTATAAATGGTATATTTATAAGTACAAAACAATGTTTCTAACCCAAGAAAGCATTGCAGCCAGGTATGTTTCATTTTTGGGTTGGGCCCAAAGGTCTCAAATCCCCAGGGACAGTGGTGCAGCTTGGTTCTCTTCTGAATTTACCCCACTCTCTGGTCCCTTGGGCTCCTTTACCAAACTGCAATGTCTGGAGCACAGCAAAAAGCAACAAGGAGGACCCAGCTCAGAGCTGTGCTGCTTTTCCAATAGACTATAGGATTCCCATGAAGTTTCTTTCCAATTGTAGTTACAGGGAAATAATCCTCTACATCTATTATGGCAATTACTTTCAGAGGTACACATTTACTCTTTCACCCACATGCTGTATTTGATTAGATTAAAACCTGGATCAATTTAAAGGAAGGCAGATGCAAACAAAACCCCTTTAGTAATTTATCCTGTGATTCAGACTTTTCCAAAGCAGGGGATCTAAAAAGGACTGATAAGTCCTGCATTTCCAGTGATTTATAGGGTTTGTGATTCCTGGCTGGGTGAAATGTGGTTTTCAACAAAGAAAGAGGACAGGGAGCTCAGATCAGCCCATCTGTCAGCATTTGCATCTGCAGTAAATCTGGAAAAAACCCTGTAGGTGATGGAGTACCGTCTCTTTCTGTGAAGGTGTCTGTGCTCAGAGACATTTCGTCACCACCAATGTGACCACTGACTCCAGGCAGCTGACGGGGCAGAGCAGCATCTTCTTGCTGGTCCTTCACCACCTCTTTTGTCAGATTGAGGAACACCTATGGAGCAAGGAAATATGAAGGAAATTTTGCCCAAATGATTCCATTTACCAAAACAATTACCAGAATCCACTCTCCTGCTTTGTAGCTGTAGTTGGTGCAGCAGTCATGTACTAAAATCCTCTTTCTATTCCCTTTGTGCTCCATGAGAGAAATTAACTTTATTTTTCTGTATAAAATTGTTGTCCAGCTCCTTGTCACCTCCTGTCTCTGTTCTGCTGCAGCAGTGGAAACTCAAGCCTGTTTCCCTGGGATATTCACCCTCTAGCTCCTGACAATCCCACTGCCTCCATGCTGGGAGTGTGTAGTCATGGCACACGTGGGACATGATGTACAACTTATTCTTCCTGCCTTAGGAAAACACCTTAAAAGACAGCAAGAAATTCTGAGCCAGAAGGTAACAATCTCCCTCCCTCCCTTCTGCAAGACAAAGGTCATCACTGCTCATCATTTATTTTTTATTTCTGATGCAATTAAATGTGTTTGTTTGACCAGAGATTTCCCATGGGCACAGAGGTGTCTGTGTTACACTCTTCTTAGTCTAACTCCAGTGCCTCATTTTCTGGGTAAAACATCAAAAGGCAGCCAGCAAGGTGAGACAATGCATTAATATATGTACAGATTAATAGATGCATCTACACACTCAGGTGTACCTAAGTGTAACCCCTTCCTCCCTGCCTGAAACCCTCATCTAATTCCTAACATGCCCAGAGAGCAGAGCCACACAGTGCTGTGAAATGAACCTCCATGACATTTCAGCAAATCCAGCAGCTCCTGAGCTCATACCTCTTCCACAGTTGTGTTGGAAATCCCGTAGCAGCCCAGGTGGAGATCATTCAAGCTGCTGTCCAGGGCTCTGAGAAGGGCCTGGTAGGCCCCTGACACCGTGGATTTGAAGGGGGGAAGCACATACACAAGCTCTCCACCAATATCCTCCTTGAGATAAGCCTCTGGGAGATAGGACTGGATCAAGGAGGTCACTGCTGTGGTGTCACATTCCTCTATCATGTTCTGAAAAAGGAGCAAAAAACTCTCTGGTCACTGAAAAGGTTGCAAGCTCAACCTTCCTCCTGCAGGATGTAGCCCACATTCTGTCTCAGAGCATAACTGTTAAGTGATCTCAGTCCAGCTATCCAACATATCAGGGCAAATATCAAAAGCAGATGAAAGTGGGTTTCTGGCCCTTGAAAAAGGGATGTGTGACACTCTCCCATCCTGGTCCATCCAAAACCTCACCAGGGTGGGCTGAATCAACCACTTTGCACTGCTAGAGGGTTGTAGTATAACAGAGAAAAAGCCTGGCCACCAGAGAGCTTAACGTGGCTGCCAGCACAAATTCACTCTTTTTCCCAAGAAAAATGGGGCTTTCTCATGGGTCTTTTTTCATTTTCTCTGTCTCCAGTGCCAGCAGTCTGGAAGAGAGGCTGGTCTCTCATGGTATCTGTGTGCTGGGGCTACCAACAGCACTGTAATAAATGCTAGGAAAGAGAAGGGTTCCCCACTTTGCCCCAGGCCAGACACTATGGATGGGCTCTTTCCATCTGCTTTATTCCTCTGAACTCCAGAGTTCACATTCTGCACCCAGCCTTGCCTTTAACCTTCAAGGACATCTTGTTCTTTTTCAACAAAGCAGAGCACTGACATTCCTGTTTTCACAAGGCCATAGAGATCACTCATATATGATGTGCAAATACATCCCTCAACCAGCCCTGATGATTCTCTTGGAGACAGAGCTGCCAGCAGCTCAGACACAAACCTTCTTTTTGGTAAGTGTCAGGTGATAACCATCCCCAAAGGTTTCCTTGAGGTAGAAAGGTGAGCCACAGCATTTGAGCCCTCCATGCTCCAGGAAGGCGATCCGGTCACTCAGAACTTCTGCTTCATCCAGGTGATGTGTGGAGAGAATGATGGTTCTGCCTGGAAAACACAGTCACCACACAGTGAACACCTGGTTTTATGGCAAAGCTGGATTTTAGAAGGATTTGGGTTGTTTTCTTTTCTTTCTCAAAAACTTCTATATTTCCTTACACAATGATGTCATCAATATAATTGCAGGGGTTCCAGAGCTTCCCCTTGTTCTGAATCAATCCATGGCAAAAAAGTCCACATTGTTAAACCGATATAATGAATGTTTGAAACAATTTGCTTTTACCACATTCTCGTCAGATCTGTCCTTATCTCAACAGTGAGACAGGTGAAAGCCTTGCTGAATGAGGGAACACAGAGTATCAGGTGAAAATCAATTGCATTTTTTGGTAATTACTAGTGAAATTGGATGAAAGCAATAAGAGAGCCGGATTTTAAAGTATTGCAAGCTGTGTTCCATGGTGAAGTTATTTTTTAAATGACACTGTGAATTTAGAGATACCAGGATGCCCCCTCCAGAACTGCAAAATCCCAGTCTCCTAAAATGTTTTCTTTCTCGTCTGCAAAACCACAATTCAAAGCCATCTTTGTAAAGTGACACAAATCACCTTTGTCCCTGGGCAACACCTCCTCTCATCACAGTACCTTTCTTATTCTTGGAGATGATTTCCCAAATACTCCTGCGGGAGCAGGGATCCACCCCTGTGGTTGGTTCATCCAGAATGACCACCCTGGATCCCCCCAGGAGAGCAATAGCAATGGATAACTTCCTCTTCATCCCCCCAGACAGGGTGCCAGCCAGCTTGTGACGATGGCTGTACAGCCCAGTCTCCTTCAAAGTCCTGGAAAACAGAAGGAAAACAACCCCCCAGTGTTGTCTTTCAAGCATCTTTTCCAAGCAGAGAATCTGAAAATACCTGAAAGAAACTGTAACTGCAAAATGAAAACCTACTCAAGTATGGACTGCTCTGCTGAGTGGTCACAGTGCAGAGTCACCCTGCAGCTCAGGCATCGGGATTTTAACTTAAAACATTTTTGAGGATGTTTTCAAAGTTTTCATCTGACAAGTCAAGGTTAAAGGCTCAACCCCATCAACGGAGACACCAAGAATCAAACTCCCTGGGATGTTCTGGCTGCTTCATTTCTCCACAGAACCAATAAAGCCAACATCATCTTTCTGACTGGTTGATTAAATCTCTTCCCAGGGAAAACTGTGAAGCAGCAAGGAGTAGACCCTCAGGCCTATAAATTCATCTCCAAATAATTGCCACAGCACACTGTAAACCCTCTGGAGAAGAGATATTGTTTTCTTACAGCATAGGTATCAATATATTCCTCTAGTCAGAGCAAAGCACCATTTGAACTCTAAGCTGGAGCTGCAATAAGACCTCCAACCCATGATTTCGAGCTCAGCAGGAGCACTGGCACCACCACACAACAACTTTGCCAGCCCTCTCTCCCTTCTCCCACCCTGCTACTTTTATACCTCTTCACTTCTTGGTAGAGCTCTTGTTTGCTGCAGTGAGGGACTTTGATGTAGCCATAGAGCAGCAGGTGCTCCTTGGTGGTGAGGTAGTTGAAGAGCACGTTGTGCTGCATGCACACCCCCATGTTCTTCCTGATCACCTCCTGGTCAGTCCTGATGTCTTTGCCATACACAAAGATTGTGCCTGAGGACGTGGGGAACAACCCAGTCAAAATAGATCTGAAGGAAAAAGAAGTAGAAAGGGGAAGTTAGAGAAAGAAGGAAGCCATGGGTAATTTTTTTTCATGTGGCCCTGTAGCTGTCACCACTTCCAAGGTTTCCTTGTCCTCCCCTCCTCCTCCTTCCAGCCAGACACCACTGCCCACTGTGTGTGTCCTGCTGCCCAGCCATGCTCTGGCAGAGCAGAGGCCAATTAACATCCTTGTCCCCCTCTGTGGGATTGCAAGGGCAAGGTCCAAGCTCACCCTGGCTACTCCTCACCTCTACTTTTACCTGCTTCAGCCTCCCTCTTCCTAGGTCAGACCACTGCACATCCCACACACTCAGGAATGCCCTTGACTTCCAGCTGAATTACTGGGAATTTATATAATGCAGTTGCTCTTTATTCTCTGAGGTTTGCCTGGAGTGTCCAGACAGCCTCATATTGTAACCACAGCTGAGACTGAAAACCACCTCTTCATCTGACTAATCACAGCAGAGCATGGAAACCTGATTTCACTGGCATTATTCATGAGAAATGGGAGAGGACTTCTGGATGAGGCACCTCACAGTGGGCAGCACTTTCATCTACTTCAAGCAAATAATCACCCATCAAGCAAGAGCTGAGTCAAACTCCCTCTGCTCAGAATCACTACTTGCACATTACAGCTCATTTTTGGTGCTGTCCTGCAGTGACTAAAGGGAGAAGATGCATCTCAGACTGCCCTTCACTTTCACAGAGTTTTTTGCTCTCCTGGGACTTTTAGCCATCATTAAAAAGCAGTAACTTACTCAGGATTTGAAGCCTGTACTAATTTTCAGGAAGGTTTTATATTTTTCTGCATATCACCTTTGCTACACTTTGCAAACAGACCATGAGGTGAATTGATAATAAGCTGAGGTGAAGCACACATCTGTCTTACTGGTTTTGGCTCTTCTAAGGCTTCTATTTATCAGCTTAATGTTGCTTTCAGAGATATGCACATATATATCAGTGGAGAAATCAAGTTCTACAGGTCTGTTTTAGTGCTGTTATCTAGCAAGTCAAATAATAATTTATAAACAGCAAGGCTGAAAGGCCAAGGCATTAATCCCCTGCCATTCCAGCACAGCCAACACGACTCTGTACAGCTGAAGTGTATCTTTATTAAGTTTTCTTGCTAGTATGACTTCAGCTTTGGTGTGTGCATGAGCTCCCCACAGCTTCCAGAACCACCTAACCCCAGGCCATGGAACAAAACACCTCAACAGCTGCTGTGCTGTGTATCCCAAGTATCTCACCACATTAAAAAGTTCCTAAGCAGAAAAGGACTTTTTAGGACCTAAAGAATTCTAACAGATGAAGGAGCCTTTGAGGTCATCCATGAACAAGATGAAACTACATGAAGGATTTGGCCTAGTGAAGCACCTTCCTCAGTCTCCCCCTGATGTACAGCCCCACTTGCCCTCTCACTCACCCAGCCACACCCCACAGGATAAAAAAAGGAGCTGCTTTAAAGAATACACACATGGTTGTAGTTTTCCCAGCTCCGTTGTGTCCCAGCAGGGAAGTGATATTCCCCTCATAGAAGTTGAGGCTGAGGTTGTCCACTGCAGCTTTGGATCCATAAACCTTTGTTATGCCATGGAGGGAGACTCCCAAGGTGAGGTCAGTGGGCTCTGGCTCCATGTGAGGGTGGGGGGCACCTTTGACACCAAAGAGAAGGGTCAGGGACAGTTACTGCAGTGCAGCAGGTGTTGTGCTACTCCTCTCATCTCAGAGAAAACCAAAATACAGCAAAGGGCAGTGCCTTTCAGCCAGGAATATTGAGAACATGTCACTGGATCTGTATCATTTTCAGCTCTCTGGGATTTTTCCTTTTTACTTCTGAAGCTTCTAATAACTCCTGACAACAGGCATTAATCACTTCTGAAAAGGTCTCATATTTAGGTGTTCCAGAGCACCTAACTTTATTTACACTAAACAAGCACAGAAAATTAGAGGACATGAAGCAAAACTACAGAGTTATTTTCAGTTAGGTGAAACCAGCAAGCTTTTATGTGTGATCTCAGTATTTTACAGGCTAAATATTTAAAGAGATAAGCAAAGAAGCACACGTGCCCTTTGCCAAGTGGAAACCTGTATTTGCTTGCCCAAACAAAAGTGCATTTCTTCACAGAGAGACAGGCATGGAAGGTATCTGCCCAACTACAACACACACGAATATCTGTGTGAAAATCAGTACTGACTCTCCACAACAAATATGAAGAACAAATATAATTTAAGGGCCAAATCTCCATTCATGGGAGTACCACCTTTCAATTTTTTCTGTGCTTCAAAATAACAATCAATGGTGTGTTCTGAGTATGGTGCCCCTTTACAAATTTGGCTTTTTTTACCCAGAATGTAAGTTATTATTGCTCCCCCATCCAGTATCCACATACATATCTTATTGGGGAGGGTGACTTCTTTCCTTAGCATCAGCTTGGAGAAGAAGAGGCCTCTTTGTTTCTCATTCCAGAAGGGCAGGTAGCTGTTGTATTCGATCCAGTAAGATGGAAGCAGTGGGAAGTACCAGGGAGCAGCCATGCCATATCTACCTGCAGGGACAGGAGATTCATTCAGGTATCTGTTCCTCACCAAGTGCCACTGTTGGGGTGCACTCAAAATAGCAAAAATTAACTTCACAGAGATTTCTTGATCTGCTTATGCACTACCAGGACTTGGTAGAGACTTTTTCTGATTGGCACAAAAGGAAGCACTCGCTAATTTGTTATTCTGAGTAACTCCATAGCTGGAGGGCAGGAGAACTTTACATTTTCCACCGGGTATATTTCCGTATGCCAGTGGACTGCTTCATTAGGTGGGGAAGTAAATAAAAAGACAAATGTACTGACTCTTGCCCAAGGCAGGAATTACTTTTTGAAACCAAATGATGTAACTAACACAGCTCAAAATCACTCAGCTGACAAATGCAGTCCAACATGCTCCACTCTCACCCACCAGACTGCAATCATGCCCTCCTGTGTCCTTGGCTTCAGCTTCTCCAGGAGACCCACCTACCCCTGTGATAGGCTGAGAAACCCTAATTCCCCCTTGCTCTGCTCTCTCTCAGTGTCATTAACAGGCTCAGACATCCACAGTCGTGCTCCCTTTGGTGTGGGACAGAGTGTGTGCACTGTCTCACTGCCTCAGCCAGCTCTGTGTTCATTGTTCTCCCAAAGAGATGCTACAGCACCACCCTCAATGCTTTGCATCCTTACCTGGGAAAACATTCCTTATGTACCAGCCCAGGATGAAGTAGATGAAAGAGTCTATCAGAATGAGCCAGCACATCCAGCCAAAGGAAGTGTTGTCTCCAATCATTGGGGACTTGTATATGTTGTCCCACTGCAGTCCTGCAGAGAGGAGTCGAGAAATGCAATCAGAACCCATCTCAGCCAGTGAAATATCACCCCCAGGAGAGCTCCAAGCCTGGCTCTGTCTGCCATAAACTCACCTATGCCCTGTGCCTCGTAGCGAGCAATGTATTGACTTGCATAACTGAAGGCAGTTGGAGACAACAGACTCTGGGGAACAAACAAAATTTAAAACAAGAAACAGATTAATTAGTCTCAAAGAGAAGGCAGGTCAGTCAACCAATCAGGTACCTCATTGGGTTATTCCAATAGCCAGAAAAATGAGTGTTTGGTTTGTTTTTTTCCCAGCAGTCACAAGGAGCACTGGACCGGGCCTGTGATGGGAAGTGCTGCCTGGTGACAGACTGAAATGTCTCCTTAGAGCCTGACTTTCTTTTGCTTCCACAGCCAGGATGCAACTTCCTCCCTCACACAGGGCTTTATTTTAGGCTTTTGAAATACAGCAGTGCTTGAGAATTACCTCATGGAGCCACGTGGTTAATTCCTTTACCACTTGCATTAATCAATGTCATTTCCTGAATTTGGTGACTCAAAGAAAACAAGTCTGGCCTGTGAGACCTAACACCTACCTACTCTGCCCCTTGCTAAGAAACAAGGCTTTACATCTACTCCCATGGGTAGGAATTTGAGAACAGGAAACCAAAGGATGATCTGAGGCAGCAATGGGCAGAGCCAACGCTGCTGCCCAAACCCCTTACTGAGACAGCCTGGTTTCTCAGAGTGGGTGAAAGCAGCCCATTTTCCTTTGCAATTCCAAAGGGGAAAGTACATACCTCAAACAACTGTGATTCAGCTGGCAGGTGGGAACTCACTAAAATACCACAGGTAGTGCCTTCAGTCATGGGACACAGCTAATTCCAGGTGTCCATCAAACAGGCCATGGCCAACTTTCATACCACGCCTGTCAACACCCACTGATAGAATTGAGAGAGGCACCCAATCCCCGTGTGTTTGGGACATGAGATACAATAAGAGCTGGAGTTACTGAGCTCCCAGCCTGCACAAAATGCCTGGAAATGTGGAGCAGCAGAACTCACCAGGAGACTCTTGACAGAGAAGCTCAAGTGGTTCTCAATGACGAGCAGCACAATGAAGGGGAAGAAGGTGAGGATGTACACCAGGCTGCCCACCAAGGCAGCAATGTTGGTGTTGTTGAAGAAAACACTGATGAAGTAGCTCATGGCAATGATGGACAGGCTGTAGTCCATCAGGTAGAGGAACAGGAGAGCTGTGTCTGTTTTGGGAAGGATCTCACCCACTTTGAGAACAACAATGAGGAAGGTGACAGTAATCAGGAGGAAGACGGCACACTCGATGAACCAGGCGATGAAATGGCTGCTGGCATTGACTCCCATCATCTTCATGTACTGCAGAGAGGAAGGCAAAAATAACAACCACAAGTGGCATTTGAGAGAAATGAAGAGATCTTTCTGCTGATAGTGAATGATTTCCTTTTCCAGCTTCTGGAGAGGGCCTGCAACCAGACCATGCTTGTTCTATCCAGGGACAAACCACACACTCCCATTGCAGGAATGCCCAAGGTTTGCAAAGCAGTCTGTTGGAAAACAACAGCCCAGACAAGACCTGCAAGGATCAAGTGTCACGGCCCACAAGCTCCAAAGCAGCCTCTGACCTTAGACTTCTAGGTTTTCTAAAGCTTTTTTGGTTATTTTTTTAAATAATGATATTGATCCAGTGGCTTAGACTTAAAAGCTCTCAAATGTCTTCGAAATCAGACCTTTCTCACACAACCCCAAGACAACAAATAACAGCTAAATTACTATGGTTACAAGGAAGATATATCAATTTATATTAGCTGGTGATTAATTCCCCATACTTGCATAAAACTGTAAATTTGTATTGATAAATGCAAAATAAACCACAGGTGAAGGCGTCTTCTTGTGGATTATTGCACAGCTAAAAAGATTAGTGATGCCCTGGTCCTTGGAGACAGTGAAAACTGCCTAAATTAGAGTAGGGGGCTGCCAGGGAGCACACACTGTGGTTCATTCATTTTCCACCTCATCACAGGTCAGACTGTCCTTTCTTGGAAGTGTTTTTGGTGAATCAGTATTTGTTTCCATGGTGTTGGATAAAAAACAAATCTGCTCAAAGCTTTTGTTGCTTGCTGAAGCTTAGTTTGACAAAAGTTCTTTGCTGTTCATCTCTGTTGACAGTGATCACACTGAAAACCTGAATTAATTTATTAAACTCCCAATGTCTCAATGTCATTTCTTTTCCAACAGGCAACCTGAATGAAGAACTTCATTTCAGAGGAGCTGATGTAATATGTAGCACCTTCTGAAATATTAAGTATAATAACTTCAAGGATAGGAAATAAGTCACTTTTCATGTCTTTGTCCCCAGTAGGTATGACTCAAAGTCAATTTTTAGAGAGCATTAAATCTTCAGAAACCCTGTAATTTTGTGAGGTGCCCATGTTTCCTGTGTTCAGCACTGCAAAGCAATATTCCCTCCACTTGAAGGGCAAACACCCTGCATTTCCATGGCTTTGAGCTTGGTTATAATGTCAGAATTCACACACTGCAGGTCAAACAATAGGTATCTGGCATATTTGCCTTAATGCTTGTTTTGCTCCATTTAATATTGAACATCAGACACACTAACCACGAAGAAGGAAAATCTGTTTATAATTCTGCACGCCCCAGAAAGTTTCCCCATACCTCATAAAGCCTCAGATCTTTCTCCTGAACAAGTGTTTTAACAAAATCAGCTATAAACAGCACCCAGGCAGCCATCAGAGCAAATGGAAGAGAGTAGGTCACACTGGTTAAGAACCTGTAAAAGGCAAAAGGAGGCTTTAGCTGCATACGAAATGTTCTGAGGATTAAGGCTTTATACAAGAATATATTTTTCAGAACAATACTCTGGCACAGGAAAAGACATGCTTATATTTCAAAACGTGGAGTAAAATTAATAATTACCAAAAAAAGACTCCTTTGCCATCGCATTGGATTTTCTATTCATCAAACTCCTGACTGCTCAGGACATTTTGATATTTTTTTTAAGTTGCAGAAGGGTTTCCTTGCTCAGTAGCACCACTGGCAAGGAGCAGGAAGAGCCATGGGCAGTGGCTCTCTGATGGGCTGTATTCCCTTTGGAAACATCCCAGCAACCAGCCATAATTCCCAGTTGTGTGCACAGATATAATGGCCAAATTCCATGATCCGGCCATATTTCCTGGTGTTGGAGTCTGGATGTGGGTGCTTTCCTCCACATTGTCTGTCCTATTGCCCCACAGGACAGGCAGACCCAGGGCACATTTCTTGGCCCCTCATTTGCATTAAAACCTTCTTCCAGGGCCAAATGTGTGAAGAAAAAAATTGAACAACAATGGCCAACAATAAATCTCTCCTTTTGCAATAGAAAGCAAGTTTTTATAGCAGAAGATCCCCTTCATTCCATCTGCAGGGCTTATGCTTTCCTCCTTAGTTTTTAAACCTGGCTTAAAGCCCATAATCAGTGTTATTCCTGAAATAATGTACAATAACAGTGAGAAATGAGCATTACATTTGTTTTTAATTTTTTTTTGACCTGTAAAGCTGAAAATTTCCTATAAACCAGCATTTTAGGAAATGCTTCCATGCAAATGAAGCCTTATTTATAAAGAACCAGGAAAGGCTCCTAAAAATTCAGCATAGCCCAACATCTTTTGTGTACTGGTTTATATATATATATATATTCCCCCCTTTTCTCTACAGGATGATAACTGTGAAATAACAATCCATAAGCAGGGATTTTGTGATGACTTCTGCTGGATGCAAATCCAAAGCCTTGAGGTATTTTAATAATTGAGCAAACACGTCCCTCTGAACCTGGGCTGGGGAGGGAAACCCAAAGGCAAGTGGTTTTCCCAGCAGCTCAAGAACAAAAAGGAGCAGCCAGCACTGGAGTCAGTGCTTCCAGCAGCCAGTTAATCCTTGTACAAAACTCTCTCTCAGCAATAACCCAGGAAATGGAGAACTGGGTTTGGATGCTTCCTGCCTGTGTCCTGCAAGGCAACTCACATGCTGCTGCCCTGAGGAGAGGTTACAGGTCCTCAGCTCTCTTCAGTGACAGCTGACACAGGAGATTGACAGGCCTGCTGTGGCTCCTAAATGATATCTTATAGCTCCCAAAAAATCTTTTGGCTTATGCACTTGGCATGGAGGTTTTTCAGTAGGAAAAGCTCCCAGGTCCAGGATATCCTTTTGCTCCAAGGGAGACCCTCAGTCAGGGCATAGTGACCCTCACATCTATCAGTATTTCTCACTGAACATCCTCCAGTGCTCCCTGATGGACACTGAAATCCTTTCCCTGTGTGTTTTCCATTCAGTTTGGCCACCGTAAAGCTCATAAACCTAGACACCCTTTTTTCCCCCCAGTAAATCCATTTTCTAACTTCTGCTGCATTGTCTGCATGTGAACACCTGCAGAACAAGCCAAGACTCGTATTTAACCCAAGTTCTGCCAACTCTTAACCCCACTATGTGTAGTAAAACAGGGACAGGGAGTTTTACCTGCTGTAAAACCTACAGTTACCAGCACAATCCAGGTATAAAAAGAGCACAGAAAATAAAAGGTTAGACAAAATAAACAGACCATTTTAGAGTAAAAAAATTCCCTCTTTTGTTCAACCCCTTGAGAAAAAACCCCAACTGAACAGAATTAAATTATTTTATGCTATGTGAGCAAGGAAAGCAGCACAGCTGGTGAACTCCATCAGTCAGACAAGATGAGCTGACACAAAACACGAAGGCAAAAGCCACCCAAACTTACATATCCTTGTTGTAGCAGGGGTAAGGCATGGCCTGGACCTGAACAGCGATTTCCTCTGGTTTCTTGCCAGTCTGCAGCTCAATAATGGCCCTTTCAATGCTGTCCTGGATGTAGATGAAGGCCCGGCTGTAGATCTGGCTCTGGGAGGTGGAATTGTGCGGGCCCACGGTCCAGATGCGCTCCCGGATCCTGTTGGTGGTTTGAGTGATCCTGCTGCTCATTCTGATGGTGTAGTTGAGCACAGGAGGGAGGGACAGGCCCCCCTGGATGGAGTGGCCAGGGCTTGGAGGCAGCTTGAAAATGATACCTGGGAAAAGAAAGGGAAAAGGTTTTTTATTTGGAGTGGACAGCTCAGGAGCAGCACACACAGATACAGAGCAACTCCTCAGTTTTACAAGGCTGCCTCACAGTTTTTCTATCCAGAATGTTTTTCCTGATAATTCCATATATAAAACACAGGACAGAATGGAGGACAAACAGAGAAGAAAACTGCTACTATGGGAAAGGACAAATATTACTAGGGTTTAAGTTCCAAGAGAAGCAGAGGTTTCTATCTACCCCTCAATTATGAAGTATAAAACCAAACAGGTCACAGGATTTATGAGTAAATCCTAATTGAGGGCCTTCTTGAAATATTAAGATACATTAATGATACAAATGTAAGTTCCTATTTCCTGCTCCCTCCACCCCTCTCTGCAGTCTGATCCCACAAATGTGACTGGGGAAGACCCAGTACACCATTTATGGTGCTTGGCTGGAATAGCTCAAGTGATTTATGACCTTCTAATAAATTGAATTGTCTCATGCTTGGACTTGAGGATCTTAAAGGTCTTTTCCAACCTAAATGATTCTGTGATACCTTTCTTGATTAAAGCACCTTTTCCTGTGGGAGCATGAAAGAAAGTGGCTGCACAAAGATCACCTCAGGGCAGGGGGATTTTATTCAAACTGAGAATTAACCAAGAGAAATCACTAGCTGACCACAGACAGTGGAGGTGTAATGTCAGATCATCCCTTTTTCTGACCTAGAGACAGGGCTCCTGAGAGGTATTTTAAAGACTTCTATTTCATTTTCAGTCTCATGTGAAGGGTGAGATGGTGCAGATGTTAAAATTCACACCATCACAATCAGAAGCCAAACTATTTCCTAATTACAATGCATTATAAGTATTTCTTGGCCTATCAGCTTTTGCCACACAATGATGCTAATGCCTTTTAAGCCAATCATCTAAAATTACTCCTTGTGAGTCCTACTACAATACATCTTTCCTAGTTCTACTTCTCCAAAATATCTACCCTATTTGCAAGGTCATCATTTGAAACTTGTTTCTAGTTTGATTTCCCTCTCAATGGCCTCAGTGTGCAGGTCCCACACACACTTGCTCCAAATCCACTGCAGTGTGGTGGGATCTGCGACCACAACAGTGGCTGGTGAAAAGCCAAATATTTTATGCTGCATCCCCACACTCTATCAGGTGAAATTCAATTGCCAGGGGGATTTAGGAGTGTCACATACTTGCAAAGAGCTCGTTCTTCAGGAAGAGCTCCTTAGCCACTGCCTCCATCTCATCCAAGTCCTGCACTGCCTGGACGCGGTTGAAGGAGACGCAGGAGGACACGTTCACAGCCAGGGCAGCCAAAGTGTTCAGCTGATCCACAATGTCAGCGTTGTTCTGCAATTCCAGCCGGATATCATCTAGGGAAAAACCCCCCAAACAAACCCTCCAGCATCACTGCACCCAGCAGAAAATCCACTCCATCATCCTGCTCCTTCACACTGACGACAACACCAGAAAGGAGGAAAGAAAACAATCCCCAACCCATCATGCCAAACATGAAGTGTGAAATACATTTCTGCACTCAGCAATGCAATGAAGGCATGCTGTTGACCCAGTTTTTATGTTAATCATTTGTAATATGCTCGTGAGTTTGCCTTTGGGAGGATGCCAGCAGTGGGATGTGACAGCCATCCCAAATTACAAGTCCCCACTAACCTGCTGAGGCTTTAGACATGGTGCTCACCATTCCTTCCACACCCTCAGCTTTAGGATGTAATCAACTCTCCTGTTGAGCTGCCATGTCTCAGGGGAGGATGTGCTTTATCCCAGCACATCAAGGCAGAGCTGTGTGTGCTGTGCTGATGTGGGGACTGACCCTGCTGCTGCAGTTAATAAAGATGCTGCTGTTTGCTGGCAGGTTTCAGAGGTGGCTGCATAATGCAAGGTAACTAATATGGAATAGCTGCTACAGGCACCGTGGCTTTATGGGGAGTTAAGGCAGGAGTTGTTGCTCATGAATAACACAGGGGTCATCACCAACTGCATGTAGATGATTGCAACAGACCATAATCACTCTTGGCTGCTGCTGGGCTTCGCTGGCAGAGTCCAGATTGATGGTGACATGCCTGGCCACTCACTGCAAAGGCAGGACAGCAAGGCCAGGCAGGCAGGGACTGTGTTCCCCATGCTGTGCACTCACTGGGCTATACCCACCACCGCTGTTACTGGTGATTCTCACAGTGCACAGCAGCAAAAGTCACCTTTGAGGGCCTTGCCAGCCCACCAGAGAACTGCAAACTGCAGCACAGCATCCCCTGCATTGATGCCTCTGGCTCCATCAGCCTGGGTACATTTATCTGATCCCTGGCTTTTCTGCTCTAGAGAACTTTTCCTCTGAACCTCGCTGCCATGCAAGGGAGTTCTCCTCATTTTCCAGCAGAGTCCCAGGTAGCTCATTTGAAGTCATAATTACAGCTAAACAGTGTCCTCCAGTGGCCACACACCGCGACAAAGCCTCCCATCCCTCCACCCCTTAACACCCAGGAGAAACATCTCCTCACACCAGCACTTTGCTCTCTAAGAGTCTTTTCCCTGGAAGATTTCTGGATCACAGCTGGGATTGCCTTGCCCTGGAGCCTCCAACACGGGCCAGAGAAGAGCAGACCTGGGGATGGCTGCAGCTGGCTGACTCTGGAGCTCCCAGAACTGAAGTACAAGTGAGGAAGAGGGCAGCACATCTGGACACACTTACCCAGTTCATTTATCTGACTCAGGAGCTCAGCTGCATCCAAATCCACCATCATCTTGATAAAAACCTGCACGAAGGGATTCTGCAGGGCATTCTATCAACGAGCAGAGGAAGAAAAAGCAGCAGTTAAACCAAAAGCCTCCTGAGCTCACTCACTGTGTACTTCTAAACTACCACAGAGCAGCTGCCTTCACTGAGCATTTGTGCAGCCCCCTCCCTACTCCCTTCACCCTGGAACAGGATGGGGAAATACCAGCAAAGAGAATGTCACAGCTCTCTGAATGTCTCAGCTCTCTGAGGCCAAGTCAGTGCTTCTCTGAGTCAAGAAAGGATTCCTACTGAGCCTCCACCAGGCACTAGAGTCCCACCAAAACAATCATGGATAATTTCAGTTATTCTAGAAGTAAATTTCCCTTGTGTCTGTTTTAAGTCCTTGAACACAGCCAGTGCACAACGTGTAGGCAACCAAAACTTAACTTGGAGATCAGCACAGGTTTTTTGATTGGCTGAATATTTCACTATTTCACCAATGACTGCAATCAGCAGAGAATATTTCATTTCACTTTTGCATATTCCACTCTGGATTTTCTCTTGGTGCCATGGAAATTAGAATGACTTCCAGCCCCTAAAATTAACTGCTAATGCTTTTTTGGGTTCCAGGAATCTCATTTTTGTAAGAAAGGGAGAGAAATTTTACTACAGAGAATGGGAAACAAGTGTGTGTAACACTACAGTCTACTGCTTTCTGTATCCAAGCAAGGCTAGGCTTCTTAGGAGGGGGAAAAAGAAATTTCATTTACATTCACTGAGGTACAAAACATCTCCTAGCTCTTATGTGTGTACCCAGAACTACATGCTTATTATAGATACTGTTTCATTTCCTGAAAAAGTCATTTCTTGCCTGGTCTTGGCTGGCTGGATCACTCCATCAAGCAGAAAGTTAATTTACAAACTGAAGAGTGTTCCCTGCTCATCTCAGGCCTCCAGCAGGCCCAGCACAGCCAGGGTCAGGGACTATACTACAAACAATCCATTTGAGAAAGAGAATTTGCAGGGAAAGGTGAGTCAGGAGCATCTCTGTCAAGGGAACAGGCAGGCACAGAAGCTGTGAAGTCCAGGACACCTTGAGAGGAGTCTCCCCAGCTGGCCTAAGACATCCCTGGAACCCCAGTTCACTTCAGTGAACAAATCCACCCTCCCAGCTCCCTCCTGGCAAGAGACAGGGGGGAGGCAGGAAGTCATACCTTGATCATTGGAACTGTCTGGTTTAACTTGGTCAGTGAATTCATGATGACAGGAGACTGGTCCAGCCACTCCTGGGACTTCAGGGCTAACTCAGCCATCTGCTCCAGGGTTGCATTTGACTGCAAAAGAAGCCCACAACATAAAAGGATTAATCTATTCAAACCTTACCGATTTTAATCAATAAATAAATCAATAAAACAGATGAGACACAATTTGTTTTCCTCAGCATTTTTCCTAGCATCCTCTCATTGTTTTGCAAAATGCCCCTTAACACACTGAATTTATGCAAGCACTTAAAAATATTATATTTAGAGCATGTCTTGAATATCTGCTCTCCTTCTACCACTGGTCTGCCTGTGAACAAGCACTGGTTACAGCATTTGTCCTGGAAGATACATCTCTCCTGCTGGCTGAAAATATGGGGGTGAAACTTCAGAAACTGAAGGCTTTAAGCAATTGTCCTATAAATATTAGACCAACAGCAGCTTCTGGAGGGAAGATTCAATCAAAGACAAAAGATGACTCATATGGCCAGCAAGGCAAGTAGGAAAAGATAATTTGATTAATACTCCAAAGAGAGAGAAAGCAGCCTTCTGCTTCCCAGGGAAACAGGCCTGTGCTAGATAAATGACAGCCCTTTGCAGTGGGTATATCCTGATGTCCTTCCTGGAACAGAGCCATACCTTTCTCATGATTGCTCGAGTTCCTGGGGTGTCTGGTGTGAAAAGGATCTTCCCAAGCACCATTGGTTTTAAGAAAGACCAAATCAAAGCTCCAGTGGGGGTCTTGACCAGGTCCAGGTAAAAGGATAAGCAAAATGGGGCTGCAAGGGGAGAAAAACAAATAAATTGCACAGAGAACAAACAGACCACACACAAGAAATTCACCAGTGTGTTTTTCCTCCCATCTGCCCAATTTGTTGCTGTGGCCAGTGAATGACTTCAGGGCCCTCTTCACTGACTGATCTAATGCATCCTGACAAAAGCAATCCACCCCCAAGATCTCCTGTTGCTGAACTCAGGACAACAAGAGTCTCGCTGCTCAAGCCAACATTATCTGCTTGAAGGTTAAATGGAGTTTTGTGAACTCAGAGGAGCTAATAATGTCAGGACAGTCAGAAAAACTACACATCAAGAAAAAGCAGTGACCTGTCGAGCCCCAGGACCAGATCATCCACAAATGGGAGACAGTGCAGTGTCAAGCACTGCTCTGCTGCACAGGCACTTTTCCCTTTGAACATTTATGGAAATAAACCACCAATAATTAGGGCAGTGCAGACCTTCAGCTACCATAAATAATGAGCACTTACAGCCCCCAGAGACATATGGAGAATAGCTCAGCACTAGATCTGTCTGGAAATAGCAGAGTTCAGCTCTGAAACGTTTGTGCCCAAGGGAAAAGCCAGACTTACTGGAATCCTGAGGAATCCCATATTTCCTCATCAACTTTTGGACATGGACATCCTCTGCATGAGAACTGTTGCTTACAGGGTCTCCAAAGTCTGGAAGCAAAGACTCAAAAAACAGGGGTGTGATCTCCTGGTTGCAGAGGACTTTTGACATGGATTTAAAAGTGCCATGTGTTATCCTGAAGTTGTTTGGCTTAAATAAGGCCTGCAGAAAAGACAAAACACAAATAAATCCTGCATGCTGAAAGCAGCCCACTTGGAGAGAAATAACAGAATGAGAAGGAAAGGACTGAACCTTTTTATAATGCTTTCTTATGAGAAGTTTGCCTTTATAAAAATAGGAACATTCCATAGAAATCATGCCTTTTTTGATTATGACAGAGGTGGCATATTTATTTCCAGGTATGACAGCCAATGTAGGAATGTGTGCAGAGAATGTGCACTATATTCCCTCTAATGTGTGCCTGGTGACATTCTCACACCTGGGTTACAACACAGATTTGTCACATGGATGTGCACATCACTGTCCCCATCTAGTCCACGGCTGCACGTGGCTCTGCAATGTGCAGGCACCATGATGACCAGGAACAATTCCTGTCCCTTGTGCTCTCCTGGAATATGGATCAGAGATGGATTGGACATCGTGCTGGATGAAGGCAGTGCACCCTGGAGTTACTGCAGCTGTCAGAGCAGTAATGGGTTTGTACTGAATGTTTTGGGCAGTCTTGAGGCTTTGGGTGTGATCTAATGCACACTAAAGCTAAGGCAGTTTCTTGCTGCTGACTTTGGTGGGTTTGCCTTTAATGGGCAGTTCTCCAGCTGTTTTCATCAGCTGATTCTTCCAGTATTTTGCTGGAAGTCCTCCCTCCTTCAAGATATTCTTGCTCCAAGTGTTTCTCCCACAGCATGTGTTTCCCACTCATGAGGACATGATGGTCCCACTGCTCCAAACCAAAACTCTCCCAGGAAGGCAACACAGAATCACAGAGTGGTTTGGGTTGGAAGGGACCATAAGGCTCATATCATTCCAACCTCCTGCCATGGGCAGGGACACCTTCCAGAAGCTCCAGCCAGCCTGGCCTTGAACACTTCCAGAGATAAGTTTGATAGAGCTTTCCTTCAGAACTCTGTTGCTTTGAAACAGAATCTATGGTTTAATGCACCTGTGACTTGTAGGGTAAGAAATTACTGTGGAAACCATTTCAGTGGTGTTTTACCTCAAAAGCACATGCAGACTACACATACCTTAGTCAGTGGTGTTTTCCTGGACTGTCGGAGCTTCTTCAGGGAATGAATAGCTTGTAGCAATGGATCAATGCCAGATTCAACCTGGTGTCTGAAATACTTCATTTTTGTCAGAAGGCCTAGCATCTTGTCCACGGGTTTCTGAAGTTCCTTGGGGAAAAACATCTGCAAGAGGCAGGAAGGAAATCAATTATCATGAGCAGGAATCTGCGTGCACAGGCATGCACACGCCTATATTGTGTTAACTCACACATGAGCACTGTGGGATTTCCAAAACTCTCTGGAGGCTTTACAGAGTGGGTGCCCCACGGGAAATGAATGGGATTTGTATTCCTAAATCCCCAAGCACTTTTGCAAGCCATTCCCCTGAACATTACATAATCTAACAGTGTGTTTCCAAACACCTACAGTTGGGAAATACGTGTCACGTACTGGCTGGGCTGTGATTAAATCCCTCATTTCACACAGCACAGGTGTCAAACACTGGCAGTGACTTTTGACCTGAGCCCAAATTCATTGGCATTGTCATTTAACAACTTCTTTCTGCCCAGGGTCACTCCTGTATTTTCAAACACATGTTCACTATTCACTTCTCTGTGAATGTTTTCTTAGATGCTGTTTCTATAGTTGGGGGCAGAGAGGAAATTTGAATCATTTAATAACTTTGTAGTTCCAAACAGATAGGGAAAAGATATTTTACAGGACTTTTTCCAGGGCTTCCCTTTTCAAGGCAACAAAAAAATTGGCTCAGTACCTTATTTTTGGGTCAGCTGGGAGTGTTCAAGAGGTTGTGACAGCACATAAAGGATACTAGCAGATAGGGAGGCATTTAGAGTAGGTCCAGTGCCTTTAAATGAGGTTTGCTGCTTTAGACCAGCTGGGATTCTCATTTATATCCACGCTGTCACAGCATGGATATGCAATAAAAACTGCTGCATGAGCAAAGCCTGATCTTTGGCTTGTGTAAATCAGTGTAGCTTCTGGCCACTGCAATGATATTTTATAACCTTTCAGCCACTATGTGTAGCAAAGACTGTAGAAACCACTCCCCAAACCCAGCACTGACCTTGTATAAGAAATTGTAAATGTCCAAGTGTCTCAGCAGGGTGACCCCAAGGAGGTAGGTGCTGCGAGTCCTCTCTGGCAGAGGGAGGCTGCACAACTCCTGCACCACCACCTGCAGCTGAGGGTCAGCAGGATGGGCACTGCAGGACTCCAGCTGCAGCACCTGAGAGATGAGCTGGGTGTGCACAAAGGGAGAAGAGAACTGTTAGGGGGGCACTGCACGCTCCACCATGCATGGATTAATCTTGCCTGGCTGCTGTTCTTCCCACAGGGCCATATTTCAACCACCCAAGAACCAGAAAATGCCTGCCCATTACTCCTGCTCCCAGGGACAAGTCCTAAGGACTGTGTTTTACTACCCAACTTGGAAAGTAGTAAAAGCTTTTGTGGCTTCAATTTCTTATTGGCTGATGCATGTGATGTTTGAAAAAGAGCAGGTTCTTTGAGGCCCAGTCCAGACAAGATGGCTGGGAAGGGAAAAGTGTCTGGAGCTCTGCTTGCAGGAGCAGGAGGCTGAGGAAGGGAAGCTCATCTCTCCTTCTGGGAGGGTATTTCTGGACCCTGAGTGCTCTCACACGTTGTGGTTACAAATGTACTTTTCCACCTGGACTGGGAGAACTTTTCAGTGCCCAGGAGCTGAGTGAAGACCCTGCTCAGCCCCCATTAGTGTGTCCCAGAGAGCTGAGCCCTGCTCTGGATCAGAGCCATCCCTCTCCCAGCTGCTGGACCAGCTGCTGGTGACAGCCAAAGGGACCCTATGGCTCCCAGTATCCAGTGGCTGGGCTGACAACAGTGATGCTGCTACTGCACTCCTGGTGGCTATTCCAATCCAGAACATGCTTTGCTGTCTATCCCTGTGGGGTCATCTGTGCTGTCACACACCCAGCAACCTGCTTAGCTGCATTCAGTAACAATTTATAGTTTTAATGGTCTGAGCAGTAGAAAGCAACAAGATCTCCCAAAAGGATAACAGCAAACTTACCTGACTGCTGTTTTCTGGGAGAGATGCTTCCAGAAGAGCATCAATGCTGGCTGTGGACATTCCTGTTGTGTTTCTGAGGTCCTCTTTGAGCTGCTCCACGTTTTTAAACACATCTCTTAACTTTTCTGGAATGAACAGTCAAGAACAATTGATGTAACAGCTTTCTCCAGACACACAGCAAATCACAAGCACACAGAGAAGACTTATGTGAAGTATGGAAGTGTGCTACCTCACTGCTGATAAGAAAAAAAATCAAAAAAACCTGGGACATACAGTCATTACTTCCTACATTTTGCAGTCTGGTTTGTGGCTGAAGTTACCATGTCTCAGGATAGAAAAATGGAAAGACTTGATGTTTTCCTTGTAAAAAAACCAAAGTTTGGTCTCGAACAGGCCCTAGAAGTATCCCAGATAAAGGATCCCAAGGTCATGGTGTATGGTTATTTCATTAATACCACTTCTTCCTGGCAGCTAGGCAATTCTTGGGACTTCCAGCAGAAAGTGGGGTACCAGTGGTGATGTTTACCAACATTGCAAAGAGAATACAGAAGAGTACCTTGCTTGCTGGAGTCTGTTAAACCCTCAGTCATGTTCAACATGGAATTCAAAGTAGCCACATACTGAGGAATCTCTTGAAAGAAAGCAATTTCTGGTACATTTTCTTGAAGCCTGAATTGGAAAAACAAAACAACAAACAAAACTGAGAATATAAAGAGAAGGAGGCAAGAAGTCATTTCTTAAACAGAATACTAAAACAGTCTAGCTCAGAGGGAGAGCCTCACCACTTCAGCTGTGCCTGGATGTCTGTGGCATCCCCAATGAGCACATTCTGGAGCTCCTGGGAGATCCTCCTGTGACTCAGTAGGTCGGAGACAAGTTGGCTGCTCAGCTCAGCAGCACGGAGGAGCTGCTCCTGGGACTGGCCTTGCTCACACAGCTCCCCAAAGGGAACCTCAGGGAGCTGGCAGAGCTGCTGGATTGACTGAATGCTCTCAGAGTCACACAGAAGTGCTGTCACATCCCGCAGGCGAGACATCTTCAAAGGACATTTTGAAAAAAGGAAGACAAATGCACAAACATCAGTTAGATGACAGGATTATAAAAGACAAGCTTTGAAGAGTCTAGCTGTCCCTTTCTGTTTCTCCTAAGGACTAAGATTTTTAAAAATATATATATTTAGTTCATCCAAAAGGTCTCCAGTAGAACAGCTTGTGACAATCATTGTGTGAGCTTCTGGCAGACCTGGCTGGATCTAATAAGCTTTGCAAACCTTAACATGTCATTTCCCCTGCTCAACACACTTAGACAGCAATGCTTCATTGGACTTGCCTGTTTACTAATTAATCTTCTCAGAGACCAAATAAATCTACCTTGCACAACAGGTTTAGCCTTTCAGATACCACCTGGTCATCTACTGCAGTACAGGAAAGAGACTTGGCCAGAAGTCAGAGCTTCCTCATCTGCCAACCCATGTAAAATTACAGTCCTCTGCTATTATGGGTTTCCCTCTTGTCTGACATCATTATTTACATTATCAGGCTCTTATGGGAAGAATTATTTTCAGTTTTATGCCTTTAAGTACCTGTCATGTTGAGGCTCATCATATTATTGTTACAGATGTATTACACAGCAACAACATTGCATGCTGCTGTATTTTTTTAAAAGGACTTTTAACTGCTGTTTCTCATAGGGAGCAATGGACTAAAGTGCATGCATGCTATTAGTGCAGTCATGACTGCATGGGCTAAGAAGCATTTTATTCAAATAAAGCACTGCCAAACCCAAAGCTGGTGAGGGAACTCCATGAATCAATACTGGTGCTTAATCTCAGAAGCCATTCTGGTGGTGTGAGACATCTGGGACCAGAGGAGCATGTGGGGACTTGACTCCAGCCACGCTGCTGTTGGTACAGCTCCTTAGGCACAGCAGTAACCCAGTTAGTCATGCTTCTAACTGCCAATTAGGAGTGCACAACTCCACGGATTTTCAGCAGGGCAGAGGCATCTAATCCCTATCTGTGCCCTACCTCCTCCTCAGGTGAAGCTGAGGCATCCCAGAATGATCTCAGCTCTGCAAAGTGCTTCAGTCAGTCTCAAAATACTGAACTTTAAAACTAGTGGTGCACTGAGGAATATGCTGCCACGGGCCATCTCTGCAGTGCTCATCCTTCTGGGACAGCTGTGGAAAACAGAGCCACCCTATCCAGCACATGGATGCCTTCTCTGAAAAATGGGTGTACACTCGGTAGGGACAGATTAAAAAACAAGTTCCTCAACCCAGTTTACAGGTGACCTTCAAATATAGGCAGCAGGCAGAACACAGTTCAGCCCTAGTTTTTATCAGCTGTTCTCTTAAAACTTTTTTCCATATTCTGTTTTTCAGAACTACTATTGCACATTCATGTATCACTGCAGGATGTCCTTCAAGTCAGCATTTTAAGCAGACTCACTTTTAGCTTCAGGACCTCTGGTATGGATGAATGTTTCTC
This sequence comes from Argya squamiceps, assembly GCA_037834095.1. Taxonomy (NCBI): domain Eukaryota; kingdom Metazoa; phylum Chordata; class Aves; order Passeriformes; family Leiothrichidae; genus Argya; species Argya squamiceps. The sequence goes on from JBBMKD010000002.1 coordinate 3,554,840, forward strand.
AGAGGTATTATTTTGCATAAAAGAATTCTTTTTCAGATCAGTTTGCTTCAAAAGCAGTGTGATGTTTTCTGTGCAAGGAGAAAAAAAAAAACAACAATAGTTACTCCAGACAAAAATGCCAGAAACTTCACAGATGGAAATATCAGCACTTTTATTCTGAGGCCAACTGAGAATTGCTACTTTCACCAAACTCCTGTGGCTGAGGACCTCTGAAATCACAGAGCAAGGCCTAAATTGTAATCTGGGTTATAATGGACTGAGTTCAAGTAGGTGCTCTGTTCCTAGTGAAATCCACCCCATCCTGGTAGCAGTGCACAGGTAAAACCTCTCAGGTGTTACAATAAGCACAAATGATGAGTATCTATGTGAAATACCATGTTAACTCTCAGAAATAACTGCTGTCGTGTTACAGCTACATAAAGCTGTGAAGGGAAAGAGGTTTCTATTTGTAAGGTTGCTTTGTCTGAGTGTCAGCAACCTGTCATCACAGGGAGAAGAGGAGATATGCCTTCTGGAGAGACTGGCATGGAAACTTACAATTGCAATGTGACATAAGTCAAACAAAACCCCAGTCTGGCTGCCCCCACATCTCACAGCTCCAGTTAATTGCCAGCAGATAAAACCATGTAGCACCATTCCTTCCATGAGACAAAACACAGGCAGGACACGTTCCAGCTGAGGCCCCCTGAGCATTAATGAAATCATGATCACCTGTCAGTTCCCCGTCTTCAGCTTCTGCAGCATTTATTAAACACATCAGGTAAGGGCTATAGCTGTTGTTCGCTGTCACCTGCAAGATGGTGTTTTGAAATTCTAAAAACAGAAATCTGAAAAATAAGATAGGAATTTAAATCAGCTTCTCCTTCAAAAAACAAGGTATGTATTAGTGAGCAACCTGTCAGCTGTGGATGCTGTTCCTCGGCAGAGTAAATAAGAATTCCAGATGAAAGCCATCTCCCCTAAGTGGGTACCCTCCCAGGTTTATTCCATCAGTTCTTTTTGCTGTTATTTCCCAAAGCTGTCATTCACTCTCAAAATAAGAAAACAAACTTGAAAAGTTCACATCTGTGTGATGGATGCACTATATAGGCACACTTAAGGGAGGCTGAGGATCAAAAATTAGAGTGTCATCCCACAAAGGAAGGTTTTCCACAGAGCCTACCACTATGGTGAGACTCCTTCAGGACTCTGTTCATTGATATGTGCCAACACACAAAATTTTTTGTAAGTCTGACTTTTAGCTGTACATTCAGCTCAAGGAGAAGTTTGCTCTTCTTCAATTTAACTCACATTATACCTTGTGTCCTAAATGACAGTGATTGCAAGCTTAGGTTGTTCCACTGGAAGAAAATTCCATACTTCTCATGCTGGGATGAGAATTGTGGTCACAACCCATCCATGGAATTTCAATACCCAAAAGCCAAACTCACCTTGTGATCAAGCTGGCTGGGGACAGAGTGTGGTCACTCAGAGTCCAAGGCAGGGTCTTGTTGAAAAGGGTTTCTGCCACAACAGTGAAGTGATGAGCAATGATATCAATCACACTGTCAAACCTGGTTTTGTTGGAGAGAAAAGCTGAGCTGGAACTTATATTGAATTCATTTAGCAGGCCAGAGATGTTCAGCCCCTCAAGAATATAGAGGGTGGCTTCTGTGATTTCTAGAGCTGACAGGTTGCTGGCAGAGTCACTTGCCACTGCTTCCAACAGCCTTGCAAAGGAAGCTCCTTCAGCTGGATCCTTTTTGGTGTGGAGGAAACTGTCAAACACATCCCAGACACTTGTGTAATCACTGCCTTCGGTGAGGTTGAAGGTGCCCTGGAGCCTCTGCAGCAGGTTGTGGAGCTCATCCTGTGCCACACTGGAGAGCAGGGTCAGGTTATTCCAGCCTGTTGCACTGTCAGGCAAATTTAGGGAGCTCAGCACTGTTTCATTCAGCAGGACAGGAAGGAGCACCTCCAAAAGCTGGGATGGGGACACATCACCCACATCCTGG
>JBBMKD010000002.1:3557189-3572976 GCA_037834095.1 Argya squamiceps
CAGCACCTCAAGGGCTACGTCAAGCAGATCTTCAAAGGAGCAGTTCTGGAGTGTCCTGTAGCCATTGCTGCTGCTCTCAAGGAAAGGATCCAAGGCTAATCGTAAGAACTCCCAAATTTTTGCCTGTACTGAGGTACTGTGCTGCATGGGAGACTGGCTGAATTCCTGCAGCAGCAAATGTGAGAAATTGTAGACAACATCCATTTTTTCCTCAAATGTTTTGTTTAAGTTGGTGTCGTGAAGAACTTTCCTTCCTGCTCTCCACACTTCCATCAGTCTCTGGGTATAGTTACTGTAAGAATCAAGGGACAGGCTGATAGACTCAAGCTCACTGATGTTATACCACTCCTGCAAACCTTTCAAAGTTAAGATTCCCCTCTGCATGGCCTGAAAGTACATGGAGATGTTGGTTCCTCTGGACTCTTCTTCATCATACAGCTCAAAGATGGAGGATGCAAAGTTTAGCAGCTGCTTCAGTTCCTCACTGAAAGGAAGACTGGAGTCATTTTCCATCATATTTAGCAGATTTTGCAGCATGTCTAGAAGTGACTGGGCACTGAGACTGTCTGTACTATTCCACTTCAACGACTGGAGACCTTCAGCAATGTGCCAGAAAGCACCAAGTTCATTTTCCTGCCTGCCAGGAGGGAGTTTCTGCATCAGCTTAGACAAAGAAGAGATCAGCAGATAATGATCACTGGTATTCACCTTTGCCATGGCACCAAGAAGCTGCTCAAGGGACAAAAGGTGTTCTGCAAAATTTTCGGAAGTTCCAGGGGTCAACGAGAAGTCAGAAAATAATGATGACACTTTTTCATTTGTGCTGAGATAATTTTCAATGTCTTCAAGTGAGATTGCATCGAGTGCAATCATTTTGATAACCTCCCATGCATTCTCTGTATTAAAATGAGTCCTGTTTAAAATTATCTCATTCCAGATCACTGCAGCCATAGTCAGAACATCTTGATTTTCTTCTCCATAGGGATTAGAGTAGAACAGTCCTTCACCACCCCCTTCATACAGAGGAAGTATTTCTTGAAATACTCTTTCCAACTCCGGTGTGCTGTCCGTGGCAGAAGCTGAACTGAAAAAGAGTTTCAATGAACTATACAAATCACTCAGATCTGAGGATTTAATTGCTTCAGTAGAATTATGAAAGATCTGATGCACCAATGCTTTTCCAGGAGCTACCCCAAAGTCCACAAGGATAAGAGCTTTCTTCATAATTTGCAGCAGTTCCACATATTCACCCACTTCTGTCAGGCTCCATTTGGAGGTCAGCAGGCTGCCAGTGGCCTGCCACAGCCTGGAGAAGTGTTCCCACTCGGGCTGGCTGGAAGCAGCTCTGCCCACCTGCAGCAGCTCGTAAAGACTGCTGTTCCTCATGGCAGCAGGCAGTGAGAGATGGGAGAACACAGGCAGCCCATCCCAGTCTGCTGAGCTGCCAGAGGAATTCAGGGAGCTCAGCACTGTTTCATTCAGCAGGGCAGGAAGGAGCACCTCCAAAAGCTGGGATGGGGACACATCACCCACATCCTGGGCTGGGATGGGGCACGAGGCATCACCCTGCACCAGCCCCTCCGTGGCTGCACTCAGAGCTCTCAGCTTCTCCTGGAGCCAGGAGTTTCCCTGCTCAGAGATGAGGTTGAACTTGGAAAGGAAACTCAGAGAAAAACGCAGAGCTCGGGTGAGGCACAACAGCTCCTTGAAAAAGCCCTCCCTGCCGTTGTTGTAGGCAGCAGCAAACTCTGGGGACAGTTTCAGGTTGGTTATGGCCAGCTGGAACAGCCTGGTAAAGGTGTCATTGCTCCCTGTCCCACCCTCCATGCCCAAGGAATCCAAGAGGGGCTTGCAGGGGCTCCTGGCTGAGGACTCCCTTAGAGTGGCATTTTCAAACAGCACCTCAAGGGCTACGTCAAGCAGATCTTCAAAGGAGCAGTTCTGGAGTGTCCTGTAGCCATTGCTGCTGCTCTTAAGGAAAGGATCCAAGGCTAAATGAAGGAACTCCCAAATTTTTGCCTGCTGTGTGGGAGACTGGCTGAACTTTTGCAGTAGAAGATGTGTTAAATTATAGATGGGGTTAATTATGTCTTCACTGGAACCTTCACTGGCAGTTGCATAATGAAGAATTTTCATTCCTGTTCTCAGAAGCTCAGACAAGCTCTCAAAGGTTTTATTGTTAAAATTAAAGAAAAGATCTATAGATTTTAATGTACTGACATTATAATTCAGCTGTAAGTCTTTTAATATGTACAATGTCTTTTGGATGGCTTGAGTGACCTGTGAGATATTGGCTACTCCAGAGCTTTCCCCAAACTCCTTAAACACGGCTGTTATAAATTCTGACAGCTGATCCAATTCTTCACTGAGGACACCACTTGATTTATTATTCAGCTTTTGCAAATGGCTGTTTAACACCTCCAAAAACTGCCCATAGGCGACGATGGCTGAGTTATTCCACTTCATGGATCTCAGCTTCTCCCCAGTGCGCCAGTAGATGTTCAACTCATCCCACCAGGCCTCACCCATGGACTTCTCCACAGCCCTCATCAGCTCAAACACAGGCAGCAGGAGGTACTGATAACCTACACTTGTGCCTGTCATTCTAAAAAACATCCTCTGGAGAGCGAGGAGCTGCTCTGGGAAGTTTCTGTAGGACTCAGGCTCAAGCAGATCATCAGAAAACACAGATGGGATTTCTTGCATTGCACTCAAATGGTCTCTGAGACCTTCCAGAAGTGATGGCATGCTTGTGGAGAGCAACATTTTGAGAGCATCCTTAGTTTGCAATGTACTAAAATTAGAATTGTTTAGGAGAGCTGGATTCCAAAGCATTGTAGCTAATTTTAAAGCCCTCTGAATTTCTTTCCACTGGGTCATTGTATTGAAAATGGAAGTCCCATTAAAGTCACTCTGTAATTGCAGTGATGTGAAGTTATAGATTTTATCAATTATTTCCTTATTATATGGTTCCTTTAATTTATAATCATGATGTGGATTCATTCCCAGTTCAAGAAATGCATACAATTTCTGTAATGTTTCATTCTTCAAATTTCTGAATAGATTTAAGCTTTTAAATTCACTTCTATTCATTTTTTCCTCAAAGCCTTTTAAACGATGTAGATGCTTTTGTATGGCTTCTAAATCATCTGAATTAATGGACCTCTTGGAGTGCTTTCCACCAATCTCTGGTGACTTTATTTTTCTGGAGGGGAACAAAAAAGTGTTTTAGTGAATATGAAATCAATGCAAGTGGAAATGTAAGGTGATTTAGAGCAAAGATCATAGATCTGAATTGCACTGTTAGAAATATCCCTTTAGCTAATGTCTCACCTTAGAACTTCCTCCAATTCAGATCCTAAAGTGTGATTGTCTTTCCAGTGAACAAAGGAATTACAAATAGCTCTGGTCACCCAACTTCTTTCTTTACCTATGACAAAAATGTGAAGTAAAGATGCATTAGTCAAAATGTATTAGTAAAGATCATGTAATTCTGGAACCTGAGAAGAGCTGTAATGGCAATTCTATCCAGGATAACATGCACATATGAAGTTTAGGCTCCTACCACAAGCCACAACATCCTGGTTACAAATCTGAGTGTTCTTTTGGGGTGTAACTCTTCCTGGCATTTTGAGGGAAGTGAGGATGCTGCCTGGCCATCCTAGAAATAACTTTCTGTGCTGAAATCATTGAGAAACAATTCAATGCTCCTGTGACCTGGATGCTAACAGAGGTCTCCTCCTGCTTGAGGTGCCCTTTGCTGTCAGTAATGCAGACTGTGGCCAAGTATTTATTATGGTTTCTTTACCTTCATTTAGGGTTGCTTTTTTACTGCTCACACATAAGCTCTGTCTGCAGCATCATTTATGCCTCCCACAGCCACTTGCACTCACCTTGATATCCCCATGACTCCAGTCCTCTCACCAGCCACTTTCCATGATTTCCCTACTTGCACACCTCATCTTCTTACCCACTTCAGCTTCCACAATCTCTGCTAAACCAGTAGAGAAGGGACAGCAATCCCCACCTGTCCCTTGTAGCATTTAGTTGCTGTTTCTTTCCCTTGCCTGCCCACAGATCCCCAGTTAGAGGGGAATATCCAGGACTTTCTCTGCTGGAAGGGACAGGGGTTTAAAGGAATGGCTCATGTGGATGTAAACAGCTCATTGTGCAAACCAGCCCCTGCCTTGACACACTGAGCTGAGTTTGACAGAGTCCACAACCAGAGGCACATTTTGACATCACCCCCCAAAACAGCAAATCAAGGTAAAACATTACTGCTCCCCATTTCCACTGAGGCTGCAAACTCATGTTAATTCATTGTCTACTGACAAACCCAAGCCTTTTTACTTTGCCATTTCAAATGAGGCATTTTACTTGCATTTGTAAAAAGCTGAAGGAAGAATCCATTATGCTGAGCCCCAAACGGTGTGCAATCTGTATGGTTACTTATTAGCCTGCAGTTTGTCTCTCCTCAGCACCACAGGTTTTCAGCAGAGATATGACTCAGTGGAGGAGTCTTACCTTGCTCCAAGCAGTTCAGGAAGTGTGGAGAATCTGTAACTCCTTTCTGGACAGTTTTGGATGTATCATCACTCACAGGAGATGCAGAGACATTCTGAGCTGCCAGCACAACACTAAAGGATGGGGGGAAAAAGAAGGGGAGAATCTGTAACCCCATTGTGAACAGTTTTGGATCTATCATCACTCACAAGAGATGCAGAGACATTCTGAGCTGCCAGCACAACACTAGAGGAGGGGGGAAGAAAGGGAAAATAAATTGTGGTTACAGGTTTGTGAGAAGAGATAAAACAAATGCTCTAATAGGAAGCAGCTGGAGTACAGCCCTTCATTCTTAAAATCTGTGACAGACAAGACATCACCCCTCTTTTTAATTATTAGTTTGATCATGCACAAGATAGAAACAGCAGGGGCTTTGATGGGAAAGCCATGGTGGTGTATTAGCACAAACACACGTGTGGCACTCATTAGGTGCACTTTTTCAGAGAGTTATGTAAAATCTACAGGCCACTAAAACCCAGCCAGCAGGTCTCAGAAAACACCCAGGTGACACACCAGCCACGTGATTCACTGCTGCAGGGGGATTACTTCCTAAAAAATCCAAAAAACCAAGGAGACAAGGCTCCAGGGAGAGCAGGGATCCCAGGGGGAAAAACATCTGTGGAAGGAAGAAGCAATCACAAACAACTGTTGCCGTTTCCAATTCTCCTTCTTTCCTTTTTTATGCTGTAATAACTGGGCTGACAGGGATGCAAGAAATGTTTTTCAGTCTTAGGAAGGAGCAAGCTGATAATCAGACATATTGTATCACAGAGTAACTCATTTAAAGGACTGTGTGCTCAGGTGTGCAGGTTACTGAAAATTTCACTGATTATTAGTCCCTCATTCTTCTCCTGTATGAAGAGCAGCCTTCACTGTAGGTGTGGGGTTACTGAAATGCAGCATCTCTCTCTCAGCTGGCTGAAGTTCTGCAGGTGAGACACAAAGAACCTGGTTGGGCTGATCTCAGTGGCAGGAATAAATACATACTGATCTGTGGGAACAGGCTGCTACTGAGAACAGAGCACTGGGGATCTCTTCTCTCCTGATTTAACACAATGTCTCCATGCAGGCTTCGTGGGCTTGGTGCTCATCATTTTCATTCTGCAGATGTGCTGGTAAGAGTCTTAGAGGGGAAGGAACTCAGTTATAAATGACATATTTAGCTGAGCAGTGGCAGAGCCAAGGAGGAGGCAGGCACAGGCTTGCCAAAAATGGATGCATATCACGCAGATCAGAAGGCAGCAAACATGGAAACAAGTGTTGTTGCTGCCCTTTTATTTCAGTCTTGCAAGGCTTCTGCAGGCTTTGGCTGTGAAGAAAAAGCTCAGCTTGTGTGTTTAGCTGAAAAACTATCTTACAGCAACAAACAGGAACATTTGTAAAATCAGTCTGCAAAACACGTTTTTGTGAGTAATAAAATTTGCTGCTAAACTTTCTATAGGATTCATGACTTGGAAGTTACTGTTCCACACTGGTGGTGTTTATCACTTGGTTAATACAGATGCCACAATGAGCAAAAGTTCTTTGCTTCTACACCTTCATATTTCTACCACAAAAAGAATTCCCTGTACAGCACTTCTTTAGGAGTTCAGTCCTGCCTGAGCAAGAGACGTGGCCAGGCTGGCTAAGATGTGCTTTTGTAAGCATCATTAAAAGTACTATTTGTGCAATCTCTTTGCAATAACTCTTTACTCATGCATTTACAGTGCCAGATGCCAGGCATAAAAGCACTGCACAGTTCTGGTGATGAAATTCTATGTGCCTCGTTGTCGTGCCTATGATAACTTGGCCCAGCTCTGCAGCTGTAGAGCAAAGCAGAGCAGCACAGTAAATATTAATTCTCCCTGGGCACTCCAACAGGGCTGGTTCTCAGGCTGGGTTCTGCAAGCCAATAAATGCAAACAAATGTAATAATCCTGTGACTGAAACAGCAGCATGAACAAAACGCTTCTGAATGAAATTACAATTCTTGCCACACTGCTGCTGACTCCTTTAAGGATAAGGGCATTACAGCTTACACATGGGTCTCACAATGCAGCATGGAAAATTACCTTGATATTAAATGTACAGGTTTTTAAGTGCCTCAGCAACACACCAGTGATCAAAAGTGAGTCCCTCTAAGCCTGGGTGCAATCAAAGTGGCAAAGCTTCTACAACTCCTTTTGACATCTTAACCCAACTGCTCATGTATGCAAGATAAAAACAAAAAGCAGTTCTGGAGACACTCAGTTTCTTGTGTCCTCCATGTACTGTAACAACTGGATTGTCCAGAATATTTTATAGCAGGGTCAGTCAGTCACATATCCAGAAGATGACTTGGAACAGAGTCCCTTAATCTTGAGTAACTCAAGTCTTCTGGAGATCAGGGAGAGTTTAGCCCAACTACAGCCCAGGAAAGGGATTTCAAGGCTTAAGCCCATTTTAGATATTTGTATTGTCCTAGGTGTGAACTGCATCAAATATTTCAGTACAGTTAAGTAATGCAGTTAAGCCAGCTCTGTTTGCCTTATAACCACTGAGCAAGTACATAACTGGCACCTCCTTCTTCAAGTCAGACGTGTTAAAACCCACATGGTAGAAAACCAGGCTCCCTCTGCTCTCTGCTTTCATGGGACAAGTCTTGAAAGATTAAACCAGCAGTAGATTAGGTAATCAATTTTAAAAAACAGCATTATGGCTCCCCTACAAGTGCTTGAGGTGTTCAAAGCAACCTGAACTTGGCTGTGTGCTTTTCTGGAAAGGAGCAGCTCTCTCCTTTCTTTATCCAGCCAGGAGGGTTTTTCTTCCACCAAAGGCAGTGGCTGTGACTCACCAGCTTTGCTACCTGCACAAGGGCATGACAGTGCCTCTATGCAGGCTGGGAGAAAACTCAAGAGTTTTTATCAAGTTCCCACTAAAAGAATGACACAAGAGCCACTGAAAAACTACACAGTGCTCACAGTCCACAGACACCTTTAGAGATGCATTAGCAGGGAGCTGCATCATTCCCCAAACAAATCATGCTTTTAAGGTAACACCTTTCTTTCAAGAGGAGGGGTGATGTCCTCAGGGGTCAGTACACAAACCCACCAGCTTTCAGTGCTTCTCCTGCCATTTTCTCTGTTTTACCTGCTTGGATCCTGAAGGAAATCAATTATGTCTGGCAGTTGCATGTTGTCCTGAAACACATCTGGGGCCAGCAGCAGCAGGTGCCACAGGGAGGTGTCATTCTGCACTTGGGAGATGAGTGTCAGAAATGAGACCATTTCATTGACAAAGGTCTCCTGGTACCGTGGGTTGTGCTGCACCTTGACAAATAAAAAGGTAAGAAATTGTTTAAGAACCAGAATAAATTATTTAATAACCAGAAGCCCTGCTGCTGGGGGGGTCCTTTTATGTTTTTCAGCTGGGACTACACTTGCATGCAAGTCTGCAAACAATACATTCAAAGGACAGGCAATAACTGAGTGTGTGACAGTGTTTTACCTTCACACCCCAGGTTGTACAATAAATTCTCTGTTCAGACAAGCCCTAAGACTCACAATGTCCTAAAGAATCCAAAGACTAGGAATACAAGAAAATTAATACCAATCCTAACCTTGGCAAAAAAAAAAAAAAGGCTTTATCTTCAAAGGATTAATTTGCCTTAATTATATTGGCTTCCCAAAGACAAGTACTGCTTCAATCATGAATTGTTGGATCAGATGCAGGAGTCACTGGATGAAGTTATACTGCTGAGGTAATACACAATTAAATTTATTGCCTTCCCAAGGTTTGAACATTCTTATTTACACCACATCCTCACACTGTTCTATTGACGTCCCACTGCAGCAGGGCACACAAAGAGGAGAAGGAAGGCCCAGGCGTGGTGAGAACCCTTAGTTGCCATGAGCTGATGTCTGGATGACCCTTGGCTTTCCAAGCCATTTACTCAGCCTGGAGGTCTTTGGGCTAACCCCATTCACTCATTGTGAATTCTCACTGTGCCCTACTTGCACTTGGGTTACAGAGATGAGAAACTCCTGCCCATGGGGCCGTGTTGTAGCTCTGACGTGTGTGAATTCCCACAGCTCCCAGCTGCAGCCCCCAGGGAAGGTCCCAGGCACTCACCTGGGAGAGCTGGGTCCTGAACTCCCTGGCAAAGGACTCCAGGAGTGAGGAGTTGGTGAAGCAGAAGGTGTGGTGGATATTGGCTGCCACGCTCCCTGCCGTGGCACCCGGGTGTGCCAGGTACCGCGACAAGACCTGGCACAGCAGGGCCCTCAGGGTCCCTGCAGTGGAGTACTGGGGCTGGCTCTGAAACAACAACAAAACATTCAGGGCAGCTGTAAAGGAACATTGTATTTGGGATGGTTCTAAATGCAGTGATGAGAGGTTTTTATAAGGGATAGCAGTAAGGTCTGAAAAGCATTGTGGTTACAGCACTTACAGGCAGACAGAATTCTAACAGCTGAGCAACGTCACTAAAACCCCTCAAATTCCTCATCTATTACAAAGAGAAATGTGTGTGTAAGTGTTTGTAGGCCTTGACACCAAAACACAAAAGCTGTGTCTATTTTTATTACAAAGGAATAGACAAAAATAGACAAATTTCTATTATTTCTGAAAAAGAGACAAATTTCTATTACAAAGGAATAGATTCTATAAATGTTAAATACCTACACAATAAACACACAGCCCCTCTGATGTCACTGCAGGACTATCATGGGCAAATAAATACTTGAATGTTAAAGCCTTTGACATTGTATCTTTAATTTCATAAGAAAGAAAATATACTGCAAACATCACAAGTTCTGAACAAAGTATCTCAGGGTGTTTATTGTGTGTGACTATATTTAGTGTTTCATGGTCTTACGTCTCAAGGTTTGCCTGGTTTCTGCCTAGAGCATAAAAAACTCACCACAAAGCTTAAAAATCCACCCACAATCACTGTGTTTCCAAAATAAAGCTCATTCACATAATAGGGATGATCCTAAAGCAATAAAAGCTGGGTGTTGGTACTTGGAGCTTCTAATTCTTTAAATATGAGGAAACACAAATGTTCACATTCAGTTATTATGCAAATACAGACTTACCTTCCCAAAACTGAGGATCTTGTTGAACATGTGGGTGCTGGAAGTCAAGTTGGATGGTGATGAAATATTCTGAAGGTTTTTCTCTCCATGAGATACCAAATCCCCAAACGCTGCAATAACAGTTTGAGACACTGTATTTTACTGATGTCTTTTAAAATCTCTTTGCTACATAAAACCAGGACCTACAGCTACCTACAGCTTTGGGTGCATTATCAATCTATTTCCAAAGGTACAGCCAGCGGCATCCTGTAAATACTTTAGGGTTTTTTCTGATATAATTAAATTCTGGATGATGCTGTAACTTGTTATATGGGGCCACGACCTATCATTTAAATTTTTTTTTAATAATAAAATGTAGAACTGAGTTCCTCGCTGACCATCAACATGAGTCAATAGTTCCCACAACTGTTCATTGATTCACTTTTCCCCTCCCCACGCCTCTGCACTTGGTCCCTTTAGCATTCTGCCTTTTTCTGTCTGTGCACCATGGAGGGTGCTGGCAGGAATGCTAATTGGAACAGTGAATGGCTGGAGCAGAACAGGCAAATGCAAATCTGTAATCATTCATTTCATCGTGAGCTCCCTGCAGAAAGGACTATCCATCACGATGGCTTGCAGATTGTACCAGCCATTACCATCAACAAATAATAATTGCAATGATTCTATGGAAACTTTCAGACTGAAAGTTCCTTCAGGAAAGAGAATCACATCAGAGGAGAAGATCACCAACAATAAATATCCACTCTGGCACAGAAGACAACTTATTTGCTGGATAACTGTGGATAAAAACCCACTTGAAAAAACATCATAAGCTGTTTATGGAGAATTTGTGGGTAGTAAAAGGGCAATATTCGATAAATAGCCAGGCTTCTAATTAATGTCCAGTCAATCTGTGATCTTGCATTGCTCCTGTGAAGCGTAACCATTTAATCCTGGTTTCTTGGCCAAATTCCAAAACCTCCCCTACAGACAGTTACTTGTACCTGTTCCCAAGAATTTACACTAATGTCGTGGCCATGGTCACCTGCCTCTGTGAAACACATAAATCATTTCAACAGTGCTCTGAGAATTGCAGCTCTGTCCAGAGGTCTTCAAAAGACCAGCCTTCAAAGAGCAGAACTTTCCAGAGCAGAGAATAACCTACCCAGTGAAGCATTCCTGCTTTCAGGCAGCTCTGCACTCCATGGTGATGGCTGCCTGTCCTTGGCTACACTGGAGGAGTTCCTGAGCTTGCTGAGGGAAAGAAGAAAAGAAGAAAAAAGATTAAAAAGAAGAGACACTTGTAACAGCTGCCAGAATTTCTTATAATTAACTTACTGCCTTAACTCAGAATGTGTCTGTGGCTGGATTTTGTGGCAGGTGTGCTGAAATCTGGGTGATGCAAAAGTCTGGTTCTTTCTGGAGGCCTGGCCCCACATATCTTGGGGAAGCAAAACTACAGAACTTCATGGCTATAAAGTCCATGGCCTCACCAAGAAATCCTTCCAGACAGCAGGACCTTACTCATCATTCCCAAACATTCCACTACAGGAGAAAAGGGTGGAAGAAGTCGTTGCTGAGCTTGGGTTTTGGACTTGGTTCCCTTTTATTAAGGGAAATTTCAAGCAACCATACCATGAACACCCTGGTAAATGCCTCTATGGAGCAGAATCAAAGGTGAGAACCTTGCCCATTTTCTCTGCTGACCTCTGGTTATACATAGTTTTAGGGCAAGTTATAAAACAGGTTAACCAGAGCTTCACTGAGTTGCACAACAGGAGAGGATAAAACCAGCCTGGATGAACTGAATATTACAAAACAATATATCCAGACAGTGAAGGGCCTCAGCTCAAACACTTTGTGACAAACTCACCAATGGGGATCCTGCACCTGAGGCAGAACTGCACCTATATGGAGCCTTCCCCTTCCCAAGGAATCTTTTCCTGAGGTTTTAGACTCTGCTGGACCCTGCTAGTTTTGCTGTGGCTACTTATTAGTTGGTATTGGTGTTTTTGTAGGACACACCAAGGCTGACACTGACCCTACAAGGGTAGCCATGGCCACATATCCATAATGATGCTTCCCACAGACAACCTCGAGCATCAAGAGTGGTCAAGGTGCTTGTTAATGACTCATGTTCTTGACATAAAATTTGGCCAAGTCCTTTGATTTTCATTTGGCAGGAAAAAACATTTATTTCCTAAACAGCTTTTCAGAAACCAAAAAAGCAGAAAGCAAGGAGGATTTGTAGCTATTGAAACCCATGGAAGAACTCCAGCTTTGGCATTAGAAGCTCCCATTTCTTCATTTCAATACCCCAAATGAACCATTGTTTAACATGCCCAGGGAAAAACAATGACACTGAGGAACAGAGCATCCAGGCATCCAGTCTCCATGTGGCTTTGCCTTCCCTCCTCCCTTCTGCTGCATGACCTTGAATTTATTTAGGATTCATCTTGTGCAACTTGCCCACATCCTTAGTCATCCTTCTCACCCATGGAGAGATTCTGACCACTGACTTGGCCTGGGAAATGACTCTCTCTGCACTAAGGAGGATCCTTAGGGAGCCACCAACTCCAGCACTGCCTGATGTGCTCTCTGGTGGGGCCCAGTTTAGCTCTTCAGACTCTCAAGCTCTGGCCAAGGGGGATTTTGAGACTGACTATGGAGCAGCCTCTCACCTGAAAGCAAAGATGAGCAACCAGGGCCATTGTGTGATGCCCAGATTTTTAGCTCTCCAAGAACCAGCCAGGCCTCAGTGTGGCATGTTCCCCAGGGGTCTGTCAGAACTGGGAAGCCAAGATGTAGAAACCACACTGGCTGGCAGGTCTCAAAGCAAATGCTACTTGACTTCAACTGGAACATCAAGAAATTGAAATGGTTCCACTGAACATTTCCATTTCAGCAAACTGAGATTCCAACAGAACACGCCCAGCCAGCTCCACACTGCAAATCTCTGTGCTTTCATGGGCAAAAATTGTTTCTGCATTTTCATGTTTCCCAACATGTTTGATGGCCTGCAGAGAGGACACCTGTTCTGGCACCTCGAGGACCTGCTCAAAGAGCAATTGCTCCAGAAGTAACATCCAAACTTCCACCCAAAGCATCCTGAACTGATCCCTCTCAGTGGCAGATCAGCATTCTGGGCTGCTCTGGGGGCAAGTCTTATCACTGACCTGACCCACAGGCATGAAAAAACAATGTTCCTTTGTTTTCATCTGGGTGAGCTGAAGAGTTTTTCTCAGGCAGCACAATTCCCTTCAGTGGAAGATTCAAGCCTGAATCAGTGGACACATTTCTGAGAGCTGTCTCTAATGTGATTATTTCTGAAGGGTCCAGTTGCAGCTGATATTCTCTTTTCTAAGTGTCAGACGTGCTAGAACAGGTAGTTGAGGTATATCTGTTGTGGACAAACTTGTACATACACACAGACATGCACGGATGCTCCCTCCCCCTCAAAACAGGCATTGTTTTACACCTCCTAACACCTGGCAATATTGAGATTCCCTTACAGTCTGAGGGATGAGATGTCACTAAGCCTTGGCAGCAGATCCTCTGGTGTGTAAGGTGTGCCCTTACACCTGGCATCAGAATCACACAGCACCGTTTGCAGGAACGGGAAGAAACCTGCACTGGGAAGGTTTCGGGGTGCCAGATAACCTGGAGGAAGAAAGAGAGAGAAAATGCCATTATGATGATGAGAACATGCACTTTTTGGCCATATGTTTCTGTCAGGATGTGCTATTTTCCCTCCCTAAACAACAGGACAGAGTCTCAGTTTCACTGAGGCTCCTTTCACTGACTCCACCCTGGCAGTACCATCTGCCAAATCCCACTATAAGCACTTCCTCGGCACTGACAAAGCCATCAGAGGTTATTTAATCATAGAATGGTTTGGCTTGGAAGAAAACTTGAAGGTTGTCCAGTTCCAGCATGCCTGCCATGGGTAGGGACACCTCCCACTAGACCCAGCTGCTCAGGGTCTCAGTTAATAGGAAGAAGAGCCAAGGTATTTGTTCATAGGATACCTGTCAGTCCTAAAGCAACTGCAGATTTCCCCCCTTCACTCCAAAATGCAAGAACAGGCAAGAAATGACAAAAACTCCCTTGGATTAAGATACCTAATTCTGCCTTTAAAAAATAAAGTAAAAGCAGGCATATGGCCAGAGTAACCTGAAACAGCCATGAGAACATGTTCCCCAAAGACTTGTTGGATTGGTTTCTATGCAACACCACAATCTTTATTTCCAAGCCAGGCTGTTAAAACAGGGCTTTTACCACAGGAAGGGGCAACAGACCCAGGCCCAACAAACATCCTTTGCCTTCTGTGCAGAGCTGCCCCGGGAAGGCAGAGGAGCAATCCATCACCACCAGCCCTGTGCATCCTCCCAGCTCTGAGCAGCTCCAGCACCATCTGCCTGGTGACCTGGGGTGCTGGCAGGCAGTGCTGAGGGAGGAGATCTGTGTCCCTGTCTCCTGTTTCTGCAGACACAGAGTGGGCCTGAGCAATGAGACCCTGGAGTGTTTTATGTGCCACCTGCCCCGTGCCAGCCCGCAGAGTTCACGGCTGCTCTTCCTCTCAGAGACAAACGCTCTCATAAATCTCCAAACTCTTTTGCTGGATCACAGCAACGTATTATTTAAAATAATCATTTGGAAAATTACCTGGCAAAGGACATTGCTATTATTTCTGCTGTGGAAAGGAGCCAGACTTGCTGAAGGCCTGCGGGCAGGTTTGTGGTAATTGATTACCTTGCTCTTTAGTCTTCAAAGATGACCCGAGACTCTCACTCAGGCACAGCTTTATCTCTCACCCTTCCAACAAGGACATGGTAATACATTTGTACAACATTTATTCATTATAGCACTGGTCAACCCTCAGATGCTCCCAGAGGGCTTGGCAGGGGTAGGTGGAGTCCATGGCTGTTGGTCTCCTTGATGGGGACTGGATTTTCCTGAGCTTTCCTCAGCACAGTTGGTCACTGCATTTTTGGGTCAGAACACAAGAGCTCATGATTTAGCACAGGAGTTCCCACTGCTTTGGGCAAAACAGCAGCAGAGGCCTCTGAGAGCTGCAGAGGTGCAGACACCCACTTTGATGGTGGTGAGATTCTCTTGTACACCTCAGTGGGGATTTAGGAGTCCAAGAGAAAATTAAAGGACGTGGATACCTGCCAGAGGAGAAGGCTCCCTGCTGTGGGAAGCTTCCCCCAATACTCCCTGCATCCCTGGAGCCACCTCAGGGATTACACCCCTCCCTCCCTCCTTCCCTCAGGAGTTACACAGCTGGCTGAACCAGCTCCCCATAACCACAGAGCACCAAGGGCAGCAAAAGAGCTCTCTTATCCCTACAGGCAGAATTTCTGGTGTTGGGGCCACAGGACCAAGCATCCACCACTCTGAAGGTGTGGTAGGGTAATTAACCTGCTGCCCATGAGGGAAACTTTAGAGCACTTTAATCTGGAAGCACCCTTGTGTGAATATCCCTGCTGTGTCTGTGGTGTTTGTCCCTTGGGATCACCAATTACAACCCTGCACAGCGTTCTGCACACACAGGCATTTTCCTGTCACCTTCCTTCTGCTCTCCCACACCCTCATCCCCATGCAGGGCATTGACTGGCACACCAATCCAAAAATGCACAGCACAGACCTCACAGGATTGGTGTCCCTACCAAATAAAGCTTCAAAGGTATAAGAAGCCATGAGGCCTGGGATGGAGGGCATAGCCACAATGATGTGTAGGAGCTCCACCCTTCACTGCCCTCCACACCTGCCAACAACAACACAACCAGGAGCTAAGCTCATGCCTCTCAGCAGACCAGGAGCAGCTAAAGCTGTGTAAGTCCTCAGGATAAAGCAGAAATGGGGAGCACAAGGATGGGTCTGGAAAGCACTGGTCTTCTCCAGAGACATGTGAGACGTTTACAGAGGTGATTAAGCAAGAGATCCTGATGAATCCAGATCAGAGGAAGAATCCTCCTTGAGGTACAAGTAGCAATAACAAATTCTAGGATTGGACTCAAAGGTGGCCTGTTGGGGAAGATGAATCAGGGAAACCTTATAAATATGATTGCTTAGCAAAAGATTTTGAAAATATGAAACCTATAATGGAAGTAGAAATGAAAGCTTGCTTTGAGTTGTAGGATACTGAGCCTTAGTTCCTATATAACCTGAAAACAACAGCCCAGCCA
>JBBMKD010000002.1:3573076-3613580 GCA_037834095.1 Argya squamiceps
TCCCTCTCCCTGCCCTCCACGGATGATCTTACAGTGGCCCACTTTGAACGAAGTGGGCAATTAACCAGTCAGCTGCTCTATCACAAGTGAAGTGCTCAGTATCAGAACACAGCGGTGGTATCAGTTCTTTCTTTTCTTTTGAAACAGCAGCCCCAAACACCAAGAGGCAGGAATTTGTGACCTGCAGTTTGGCAGTGCTGCCTCTCGTGGTGGTGGCACAATGCCTGTGAAGACATCGTTGGCCTGTGAGGTTGAAGCCCTCGGGGAGGCTCTGCCAGCTCTCAGCAGGTGCTGAGCAGTTTGCTGGCAGCTGGATGCAGCCATGGGGCCTGATCCACCCCTGAGCCACTGCAGCTGTGAACCAGTGTTACCCCACGATGCTCTTGGCACAGGAGCAGTGGCAGTGCCAGGGAAGGCTCTTCTGGAAGAGGCCTGAGTTCTGACAGCAATTAGAAAATGAAGGAAGTTTTTTGAGAAAGACCGTGACACAGAAAAATCCAAAATGTCTGGGCCAGATTCCCGTGTGGTGTAAGTTAGAGCCACGCTGGTTCTCAGCCCTGCCTCCTGCAAAGGGAGGAATTTACTGATGCCAAGGTGAGTCATGAGATGAATGCTCTCCCTGCTCCATCCTCACACCTCCATCCCTTTGCTGGTGGTGAGGAGACGTGACCCCACAGAGCCCCAGGGGCTGTCCTGCCCACACAGATGAATTCCCTGCTGGCCCTGTAACCACTGCAGGGATGGCCAGGGAGGAAACTGCTTCAGGAGACCTCTGTACTCACCTGTCCCTGCCTTGGCTGAGGTTTATCCAGCACACCACTGACACCAGTGCACAACATAAACACCAGCTAGGAAATGGGACAGAAGGAGAGGTGTACCTGTAGATTTTAAAGGGCAGTCTTTCCATGGTGATAGTTTCCCAATCTGAAGTGTAACAGCCCAATTAGAGACTTTTGCAGTGTTTGTTCTGTTGGGAATCCCTTAGTCCTCCACAGGCAGCCCCTTCTCCCACTCAAACCTTTGCAATGCCATATCCAAGCCCACATCACACACTAGAGCAGATCCACAATACATGACAATTTTTTTTTAATCTCCCCACTGCCTTTAGCTTTAAACCTCTTAATCTGCTAAAACTACAATTTCTCTTGAAGGATCCCACTACCAGTGCCTATGAGCCAAGGGGTAGAGATCACTGCACCCACTGCTGCCACATGTCTGAGCTGAGAGATCACCCTCTCATATTTCTGGCCAAATTGACACCTCTGCAACCAAAATCCAAGCCCAGATCCTGTTAGCAAAGACTAACTTGGGCTCTGCCAGCAGCAGAACCCCAATCACAGAGGCTTTTACTGTGTCTTCCCACAGAGAGTTTTGATTTTCTGTCCTCACTGAGAGAAGGGCTCCAAAACTGAAGGAAAGAGGCATCCCAAAGGGCAGAGGAGGCCAAGGGCTCAGTGCTGCAGGGGCTGGTTCTCCCTGTTCAGTAACATCTAACCAGGCCAGCCACATCTCCAAGAGCTGGAAAGAAACAAGGCATGCAGAGCAGTAACAATAAACATTAGACACCAATTAATGCCACTGGAAATTCTGGCTTTTCCCCATTTGCTCTCATTCAGAATAAAAAAAGGAAAATTAATTTCTCCCATTTTTCTGAATGTTGTAAATTCCAGCACACTTCCCTTCAACACAAGAAAAACATTTTGTTTTCTTCAGGTAAAGGTGCTTGGTATAAAAACAATGAGAAATGGCAGGGTGGTTCTAAATGTCATACAAGAGGGATGAAAATGACTATTTCACTATGGTCTGTAAGATTAATTGAAATTGATCCAAATGTTTAAACCTAAATGGACCATGTTTCACGTTGCCACATTGATTTTGCCTCTTCCACTGCACTGAGGTTTGTGGCATTTGCATTAGAGCTGAGTCCAGCCATTTGCTGATCCAGCCAGGAATTCAGCAAATCAGGGGCACAACACCACAAACACAGCAGCCCCCAGCTGAGTTTTTCTGGTTTCTACCCACCCCAAGTTTAGTGTTGGATCACCACCACTCCTTGGGCATGAAAAAATTCTTTTGCCTTTTAATTCACACACTCTGACACTTCCTGTGCTCTAAGTCCTTCCAAATTCCTCCCATAGTCATAAAAAAATCCATACAAACCTCAACTGTGCCACTGGTGAATTGGAGGCACTAATGAGCAAATGGCTTCATTAGTTAGTATTGTGTTTAATTGAAAATGCATTCAATCATTGCCAAATCATAGGAGGCAACATCCTAACTGGAACTTTTCAGCTAGGGAAAAGGTGGCCAAAAAGTGGTTTGATAAATAAAAAAATAAAGTTAGGAATCAGTGATTAAAAGGGTGAAGAAATGAACACCCCTCACAACACAGGGACAGCAAAACAGTGAGATCAGGGCATAACCAGCATACAGGACCAAAAATACCTTTTTGTAACAAATATCAAAGTGTTGTAGAACTTACTGCCATGGGATAAAGCAGACATTGATTTCAAAAGAATGAGACAAATTCACAAAACCAGATTTGTCAGCGACTACTAAATATGATCCCTTGGATTAAACCCCTTCAGCTTCTGACTGAAGAAACCTTAAACCCTCCAGGATTTTTGTAGTGGAGGGAACACTCTGTGCTCTGTGTTCCCAGACTCTCTTGAAATCATCCCTGAGCAGTGGGGGTCTTACCCAGAGCAGCAAAAGACCCCAGACTGTTTATCAGCTGTGATCCATATTTATCTCAAGAGTCACAAAAACTCCCAGTGAGAATATTTCCTGCTCTGGTGACCTCCTCCCAGCTTTCTATGCCAAATGTTTGGCTGGGTTTGTGTACACACAACCTTCTGGCTTCTCATCTGGTCTTTCTCATTGCCACACAGCATCACTTAAAGTTTTATTCCTCTGCTTTTTTCAACAGCCAAAAAGACAAAAGTGCCTGTTCCATGACATGATAAAGATCCTGTTCCCCTCAACCACATGCAACTGCCCAATTCCAGCTTTGTTCACATCTATTTATCAGTAACAACTTAAGCTGCCTATTATTTTTTTTTGTACAAAGCTTTATGCTAATGTCAGGACTTTGAATCTCTCTCCAAAAACGAAACCAAATCATCAAATCTATGGGATGAGATTAATTTTTAAGCAGGGTACTTTTTACACATGAATACCCAGCTGGCTCATGCCTTACCTATTAAAAGAGAATATTTAATTGCCCTGGCACTTCTATTGCTGTAACATTTAGTGCAATTTTTTTTCCAATATCTAATTTGACCCTCTCCTGGCATAATTTAAAGGCTGTTTCCTCTCATCTTTTCACTTGAGACATTGCAGAACAGACTGATCCCCACCTCACTACAGCCTCCTTTTGCATCTCCTGATTTTGAAATGAAAGCTCAGCAGGACCCCAGATAAATCCATTCAAGCCCCCAGACACCCAGCGTGGCTGGCTGAGATTCAAAACCTTGCATTTTTTTTATCTTTACAGCAACAGGATCCTTGTTTTCTCATGATGTCCTCAGCTGTCTGCCGAGGACACAGCAATCAAAGCAGCAGACAGCTCAGAGCCAGACTCCTCCCTCCCTCTCCGGCCTCCACGGAAGAAACATTTCATTTAATTGCCCAATTCTCCCCCCAAGCACTTCAGACTCTGCAATCAGACCAGCCCACAGCAGACAGCATCTACTTCCACGCTTATTAGGACTGGGCAAGCTGGTTTTGCTTGCCCACAGACCTTCCACTTCCACCTCCTTATTTAATAAATTTAAAATCAGCACCTGGATCTGATGGCATCGGGTTCACGGCCCGATCAGGGAGAGCATAAAGAGCAAAGAGCGTAAAAATCACCAAGGAGCCAAAGAGCAGCAGGTGTAAAGGGAGGAGAAAGAACCTCCAAACCAAAGACAGGAACAAAGGAGAGGAGGAGGAACCTGGAACCCTTCAAAGAGGGATTGCAAACTCAGGGCAAGGTGGGGAAATGACAGAGCTGCTGTCTGCACCATGGGGAGGTTGACAGTGCTGGGAAGGGATGCTCCAGTGCCTGAAGCACAAACACACCAGGAGAAAGCAGGAACTGCACACAAGCCCTTTTCCTACAGGGCTTTTCAGAGCAATATTTAATGCAGACAAGGCTAACCTTGTAACACAGCCAGGCTGATCTTGTCTGTATGAGCAGCAGAGGACCACCCAAACAGGACCTAAGAAGAGAGAGTCAGGACACATCCCAGCAAGAAACTGGAACCCAAAAGCTTAAATCCATATCTAGACCCTTGCAAAAACACCTGCACAAAAACTGTGTTTACCCAACCAACATCTTTCAATGCTGAGTGCCTCCAGAGCCCAGGTTTAGAGTCTTTAAACAAAAGTGACCTCCTTTCCACAAACACAGGCATCCACAACTGCTAATTTCAGTCTAAGCCAAGCTGCTCAGCACCTCTGGAAAAATACTTCTGCCCTTTTAGATCCCAGCACCTGGAGTGAGAGGTTTCAGGAAGTCAATTAGAATTAAGTGACCGCCCCAAGACCCTGCTTTAATGGGGAAGGAAAAATCACAGGGGTAAGTCAGGAGTTCCAACTCTGAACATCCTTCAGTCACACCCCAAAAAGAGGAAGAGTGTGGAAAGAAAGGGAAGTGTGGAGATTTATGACAAGGGAGACATTACAAACGTCTCAGTGCTCTCTTTAATTGGTTTCTGGGCTAAGGGGAAGACAAGGAAGGAACTGTATGGCTGGGTATTGCTTTCACATGTAATACATATATAAATCAATGTATATGTCTATTCCAGCAATTGTGGGGTTAATTAATATGAACCATACCCCCTTCAGCTCTGGTTTAATGAAACAGAGGGTTACATGGCAGTCTGCTCCCTAGCACAACAGAATGAAACAAAACATCCATACCAAAGCCAGAAACCTGATGAGGCATTTTGCTGATCACTGCAGACCAGCCCAGACAAAAATCTGGTGTGTAGAAAAGGGAGGAAAACTGACAGAAAAGAAAGGAAGGAAAATGAAACAGTGTAAAGGAACACAAGGAGTGGGGCTGCTCCACCACAGGCAAGTGGTGAAGGAGAGCCTGAAATGTGATGTGTGCTTGTCTGTGTGCAGAACAGGCTGAACCCTGGGGGTGGATTATGACTTACAAAAATACCCATGACTGATCCAAATGAATGGAGTGGCCTGTGCAGCTGAGCCATCATCCCAGCTCCCTGTAATTAGCATGGGAACCTATTAATTTTTCCACATTACTGGGAAAAAGAGATTAGTACAGGTGCCTCCAACTAAGAGGCAAATTCCTGTAAAGTACAGCATATTTTCACAATTTTCTCACCTCCAGGTGAGATACCTTGTAAGGCATCAGAGATCTCTGCTCAGGGGCTTGTACTGATTTTTCCAGCCAGCTGTGGACCTGTTCAAATCCCAGCTACCCATCACAGTAAGGCTGAATGGGATGCAGCTCAGAGAGAGCTTCTCCCAGAACACTGGAGCCAAAAATGAGAGCAGAGAATCTGTTCCTACACAGTGTTGTGCCCCACAGCTCTGGCTCTAAGCTAGACCCAAACAGCTGTGCTGGTCCCAACCACCAGCCCAGTGACCAATTCTGGTGATATTTCCCCAGAATATTGGCTGCAAAGAGAGCCTCTCTCTGACAAACGTCTCTGAGTGAATGCAATGCACCCTTGCAGGCATCTCCACAACGCTGGGGAAACCTGGGTGGAAATTCTGGGCAGAGGTGAAGGGTAGAAAGAGCTTCACTGAGAAAAGTTCTGCCAGCGAATTCCCTGGTGGATTTAAGCCCTGAGCCAAGAGCACATGAAGA
The DNA here is from genome assembly GCA_037834095.1 of Argya squamiceps. Taxonomy (NCBI): domain Eukaryota; kingdom Metazoa; phylum Chordata; class Aves; order Passeriformes; family Leiothrichidae; genus Argya; species Argya squamiceps. The sequence continues at coordinate 3,578,904 of JBBMKD010000002.1, forward strand.
AGAGCTGTCTGTGAATGAGGCACGGGTTTCACAGCCCAGCCTGGCCCTGTAGGAGAGGACCAGGGGTCTAACAGGAGCCAGGTTTGTCCCACATCCTCCCCGCAGCCCAGCTGGGCAGGGCTCGGAGCCGGTGCAGGGGTAACCACACCCAGCAGAGCTCCTCCCGGGAATACTGAAGAGGTGGAGCTGACAGCAGGGGAGAGGAGGCCACCAGGAAAGGAAGGAATCGGGCGGGGAGGGTGTGACAGGGTGTGACAGGGCTCGTTAAAGCAAGGAGAGTAATTGGGCTCCTCTGCAGACTGAGTGGGCTGAGCCCTGAGGGACAGATTGTATCTCCTGCACAATTCCCATACCTTGCTAAAAGCTGGAGGATGGAAAGGGAGTTCTGTCCCTGCTCCAGAAAACAGGTGATACAGGCACAAAAGTCTGGATGATACCATCAAAGCCAGTGGCTTTCACCTGCAGGCTTCCAGTCCAGAGTTTCCTATCCCACACTTACACATCCCAGTGCCTCCTAGCAAAGACAAAGGCTGAAATAAAAAGGTCAAAAGTCACAAGTGCAGTGTGAATAGTAAGTTGGATGGGGATTTTGTGTGTAGGACTCTGGGATCATCACAGAAACTGGGTATGCAGACAGTGAAATCTCTTTTTCATTTCTCCTGACAACAATCTCTGCTGACCTGGAAACACATCATCAAACAGAATCCCTGAATAGAGAAGAGAGATTTTTTTTTTTTACCTCCTAGATACAAGATGCTTTAGTTGTGAAGAAAATTCTTTATCAGACTTCAGCTCCTTGTTTTCCTCAGTTCTTAGTTCTCCTATGAGCATCTCTTGAGCAGTGACATTTATTTGGCATGTCATTTCCCTCTGAGCTCAGCCTGGCACAAGCTCCCTTTGCATTAAGTGCTACACAATATAATTCAGCACAAGCAACTTGCTCCTGCAGGAAACCCTTGTCATTTGTTCACCCTTGACTGATATTTGCCAGGTAATTTCTCTACATAATCCTCCATCTATTCAATGTGCATTAGCTGTCCTTCAGAAGAAATTACTGTCTGGAATTTGAGCTGTTTTAATTGAAAAAAAAAAATTAGATTTCATGATATTTCTGCGGCCCAGAATACATGAGATAAGCTTAGAGAGTGGGATTTTCTGTGGGGTTATCTCTAAGGCCCCAAACCTCAACATCTGAGTAGCTTATTCCATCTCTGTGCCATTGATTCTGTGCTTCCTGACTTCTGTCTACCTGCAATAATCTTTTGACAGCAGAACTGGAAACAGCTTTTTGTCACTACTTAACGATTCTGTCTTAAGGCAGGCACTGGGACTCAGCATAAGGTGAAATTTTATTAATAAAATGAATAAAATCCCCTCCTGTAATAGTTTTCCAAGATGTGTCCACCCCTGCCTGCTTTTCTATCAAAAAGGAAAGTTCCCAAGTGATTTATCTTTTGCTTTTCAAGCAAAAAGTTTGATACATTTTTTCCAGTTGTCAAAAGAGTAATTGTCAAGCAACTGTTCTTATGTAACCGTAATAAATAGTTATTATTTATAACAGCAGAAACTGGCTGCTTGAGGATCTGGTTAGCATCCTTCTCTATCATTCCCTCAGGATTCTTAGATGGTCTCTGAACATCTGGATCACAAGAATACACCAAAACCATTATTCTCCAGCAAAAAATCTCTCTTGCAGTAGAGAGTTCTTATCATCCACTTCTAAGAGAGACAGATGCCTACTCACATGCTTACTGAGACTTGTACTAAAATAAAATTAATCTACAGAAGGAAAGGGAACTCATCCAGAGATACTGCCCAACCTTCCCCTTTCCTGCAAAGGACAGCTGATGGTGCTAAGATTCAGAAGATTATTCCAGTTAATTAACAGTTCATAAGATTATTCCTGTTAATTCATTGAGGCAGAGATGTCATCATCCAGAGCAAAAACGCTCCAAATAAACAGATTCAAACTAATAACCGTGTCAAATACAAGAATACATATTTCCCCATCCAGATGGCTCTCTTGACATCCAGCTTATCTGATTTATTGGGGACAGGAAGTACAACTGATGGGGCAGCGTGGGAGGTCTGCCATTCCCACACTTGGCAAAATCCAGGGTTTTCACTAAGTACAATGTGTTCTGTCTTGCCTGCTCCAACTGGTCCAAGGGAATTTGGGAGAACTTGGAATATATAACATGCCTAAAGAGGTCTTTTGCTGACAGCAGATGGGCTTGGGGTTAAAAAATTATCCCAGCACAGCAAGAATGTCATTTCCCATAAAAGAATCCCTGTGATACTTTCAGGAAGAACTTGCTCTGGCTCCCCATCCCTGCCTACAGAAGGAGGCACACAATTCTTCACTGGGATCAGGCTGTAACCTCTCTGCAACAAGGACTGTGCTAATTGCATGTCTGATCCTTGTCACAGTGAGGTCCCTTCTCACACCTCACAGGGGAATGAGGGGTTTCTAAGCAGACAATCACACCTGTTAGGGCCAACATTCCCAGTGTTCAGAGGCAGATCCCTCCCAACCACATCTCACACACGGGACAGCTGCAAACATGGGGAGCCAACTGCTTGTCTCCTGTGCTGCCAGGCACCATCTCCTCACCTCCTGCATCAGTTTCCCTGCCCCAAATACAAACCCCAACCCTGGCCATGCCAGGGCTTGGCTCCTACCAGGCCCATGCCAGCCCCACGTGGTGAATCCATGGTGCTGCCTCTGCTGTCATCCAAGTGTTGAAAATCTTTATGGTCCCTTCCAAGCCAAACCATTCTATGGCTCTATTATTTGATTCCATTCAAAACTAACACTGTGAAAGATAAAAAAGCTCCCAGCTGGATGAACTCCTTGCTCTGCTTTACTCTAAACTTCATGAACAAATGTGCCCAGGGCTGGGCCATGCTTCTGATGGTGATAAGGACTCACTGATCAGCAGAAGTGCTTCAGAGCAGACCCAAGTGCATCCCTGCTCTGAGATGGAAACTTCCTGACCCAAGGAGCAAGGCTTGCAAGCAAGAAGCAGCTTGTGCAAACTCTCACCCATTTGACCCCCAACAACTACCCAAGGAGCTGCTGTTTTAATTCAAGGGGCTCCCATGCAGCATCAGGTGCCAGGAGCTGAGCAAGTTATGGCTCTTCAGCTGAGCCTTAGCAGCAAGACACTTCAATGTGCACATTTTGCCTGTGGCATGCACAAGGTAAAATCTTTCATGTTGACCAATCTCATGTTTGCCACCTCACCCCCATAATCACACTTGCAGCATCTGCCCTCACTCCTTTTACTGAGTAAGTTCTCCCCCAGCTGCCCTCTTCTCCCTCAGCTTATCCAGGGAATTTATATTGCTGTCTATACACCAGTATCCAAATAAATCTTGATGAGACAGTTCTTTAAGGTTTTCTAATTATAAAGCTAATTTGAAAAAAAAAACCCAAAAACATGAGCAAAAACAACCTCAGAGGAGCACACACATTTTATTTCCAGCACGATGCATCCCAGGAAATTCTCCACTGGAAACTACACGGAGCCAAATTTGTACAAGTAACAAAACACATCAAAATGAACACATCAGTCACCGAAATGAGAACTCAACCCCCCAGACATGAAAACCAACCAGTTACTTACAGTTCTGCTGTGGTTCTGGAGGGAATTTGAGACGGATAATGGCCAAGATTATGAAAACAACCACAGGCCAGGAAATTAAAACAAACGACCATACCTATAAAAGAGCAATGAGAATATATGGGTTACATTTGTGGCAGTGATGTTACTCAGAGCCTGGCCTGGAATGCACAAGCAGGGCCCTGAGTGAGTTATGGGGTGCATTGTAAATCACACCTGCCTTGGCATGCAGACAATTCAAATCCAAGCATTATCTATCCAGGAAGAAAAAAACTGCTGGAGATTTTAAGAGCCAACAACAAGGCTGAGAGCAGGACAAGGTTTCAGTTTGGTTGGTAATTATGGGGGACAGTGTTTACCCAGCTTTGAGACAGTGCTGTGTCACAGGAAAGGCACTCTGGGAAGCACCAACCAAAAGATAAAGCAGCTGCAGTGTGGGAGCTCAGTTTCACTTTCAGTGAAATTATGGGTAAATAGGACTTTGATTGAACTATACCCCAAAATTAAAGTGTTTGACATTTTTCCCCCCAAAATTTAGCTGTTTTTCACAACCACTGGATCCTCATGGTAGAGCTGGAAGGAAGGATTTTCACAGTGGTCATTCACAGCTCAAGCACAGGAAAGGAAGGGGTTTATGGAGTTGAGCAGCCAGCCTACAGAACACACATCATCAAGGAAAAAACCCTTATAAGAGCTTCTGAGCCCAGCAGCCCAAATCCCTGGCACCTTTCCATCTCAGACTGGAGCAGTCCATACAGATGAGCTGAGATGATTCCCAGAATGGCTTAAAGGGACCTTAAAGCCCATCCAGTGTCACCTCCTGCCATGGGCAGGGACACCTTCCACTATCCCAGGGAGCCCCAAGCCCCATCCAACCCAGCCTTGGACACTCCCAGGGATCCAGGGGCAGCCACAGCTTCTCTGGGCACCCTGTGATCCCTGACAGGGATCCTCACAGGGAAGAGTTTCTTCCTAATATATAACTTAAGGTGGAAGAAAAATCATGTAATATTGCCCTAGTGTGCTGAAAAACACATGAAGACGTACAGAACTCTTGTCTCTGACATGAGGGTTGCCCCTTTCAATGGACAAGAATTCAGAAAATACTAGAACTAATCATCTAGCATGGTAAACCAATCTAGGGAGGATGCTCAAAATCTTAAAATACAAACCTTGGAGTTTTGTGAGCTAGGAAATTGTAATTATTCAAATAATCCCCTGCTTTTGCACTAGCTGGCAAGCTGGCTCCCATGCTTACTAGATTAAGAGTTTTCCATCCATCAGTAGTTAAACTGAAACTACTCTGTGCTACAAAATTGCTGTTCTATCTTCATGCCAATTTGGGGGACTGCAAAGATGTCTTTCTTCAAAATAATCCCATTCTTCATCGTTGTGTTGCCATTTTTTTCAGATCAGCACATATTTACCCAAAGCTGTTTTTCCCAAAGTAATTCCAAGCCCATAACCATGTTTTCATTTCCTGTAACACTCACTGGAACATAAAGCCAAACAGACAGACAAACAAATCCTGGAGAGCAATTCAGCTTAAAGATGGTTGTCCTACAGCAGCTCCATCCCTATCATCCCTGATGGGGTGACTCAGGCTTGAAAGTAGGAGCAAATTCATGTCCCAAAATAGGCAAGTGACAGACATCAAACCACAAGGCACCTCCCCACACATCCCTTCAGAGGGTGCTCCTATAATTTCAGCATTTTAGCTTAGACAGACAGTACCCTTCCTGCTTTTTATGTATACACTGCCAACTTGTAACAAGATCCATCACTGACACTGCCATATTTTAGTTAATTTTTTTTATATCAGATGCTTTCCCTATAATCAGTCCCCAAACATGCAGTTTAACTGTGATTAATTCTCATGCAAATGGTATTATTAGTGTGTCCTCCTTGTTTAGCACCACACAGGCTAAAGTAAAATTATGGGGTAACAGCACAGAAACTGATATTAGTCAGATGTTGCCTAAAGGAAGGGCTGGACATCTGTCACATTCCTGGGATAATAAATGAATACTGATTGTTCCCACACTGGAAAATCACTGTCCCTCCCCATTTTGAGCTACAATGGTGCTAATACTCCCCACTTTCCAGACATGTCTTCTCTCAGTATCTCTGCCCTGGGACTTAATTGGGTTTAATAGTAGCTGGCCACATCAGTTGCAACATCACAGCATTCCCACTGTCCCAGGCATTTCTAGTGAACAAAAAACAAGACAACCATCCTGGCCAAAGTGCTTTTAGTAGGAACCTGTTGACTTGAATGGAACCACAACCAACCTCAATCTGGCTCTTGGGACATTAAGAACTGTGATGTAGGTCGCATAATCCCTTAGTTGCTGGATTATTTCACTGCTAAAAGTTGATTTAATCTCTCAGATCTTACTTAGGATCTCTGGGTGAGTGCACATTTTCTCTCCCTTTGCTGCCTCTGTTTAAATAATGAAGTGCAACAGGCAAGAGGCACCAATATCTCCAGTTCCCTTTAGCACTCAGGCCCAACTTTGCTCCCAAAAATAATCTGAGTTTACCTCCTCATACCCTCCTCAGTCTGAGCAAGATCCCTAATTTGGAGCAAGAGAGGGAAATTAAGGAGGGCTGCAAGGCATGCCTGCCATAAAACAGTCATCAGTGGCCGGATTTTTATTTTAATTGACATTTCAGTTCTACAGAGTTGATATTTCAACTCCACAGGAAAGCAGAATTACAGCAAGGCAGGCTGTGGTCAGAGGCCCAGGTAGGGCTTAGGTGGCATTTACACAAGAGCTAAAAGGGACCCAAACCTTCTGCTTTTAACGAGGCTGTTACAATTTCTCTTGAGAAATTAGAGCTAATTTATTTGGATTCTTCTGCATCTCAGGAAAAGTGTATTCTGCAGCAGTGAAGAATGCTCCAAGGCACACAGCACATCCCCAGGAGTCAGAGGCACTCAGCACCTCCCTGAATCAGGCTCCACAACAAAGAGAGAGGGCAGGGGAAGCTGGAGCAGACCTTGCAGAAGCACACAGTCATACAAGGCCTTTCACTTCACACCCTCCATGGGCATTTCCCTTTGGTCAGCCCTTCTGTGCCTGCCAAGGTTTCCATTCCACCAAGGCAGGTTTAAACCCCACCACGTTTGGGTAACTGGGGCACAGGTTATGGTGCAGCTCCCTGAACTGCCCAGGCTTGTGCTGAAAATACCACACTTATTGTACTGTATTTATACCAAAACTGGACTGGGACAAAACTACTCTCCCTGGCTGTGCAATGCCTCCCAAAGGAACATTTGCTCCCTGATGCTGCAGCAGCTCAGGTCACTCTCTGGACACTGCTGGCAATGGTTTATCTTTCAGACAGAAAGATCATTGGGGTGTTTGATTTGCAGCACACTGGATGCACTGGAAATCTGTCCCACCTGCATCTCTCAGAGCTACTTTTCTCATTATCCATCCTTTACAAATAGCTCTGTGTAAGGGCAGCCCCATCCTCCCAAAATCCCAGGGGCTCCTCAGAGGCTGTTCACCAGCCCCAGGGTCTGCTCACACAGCAGCAGCCCTAACTCAGGTCTGCCCACGAGCCTGTGCATGGTTTTGTTTGCACAGACATTGTCCTGAAGGAACAAGAGAGGCATCCATGGTACTCAGTCTTGACTCCTGAGCCCTCATGCATGAGCTTCACCTTCACTTCCATGACATTCCCTTCCTTCCTTCTGCTTCTCCCACCCCCCTGCTGTTGTATTTCTCTGGGGAATGGTTTTTCCCCAGGACCCTTGAAGCCTGTAACCATATGGTTTGACACTTCCCTCCTTCCTTGACCTAACTGGCTGAGGTCCAGCTATCTTTTCCTGAGCAGGAGACTGGATAAGGCCCTGTTCTTCCTTGTCCGTTCTCTTTCTCCCCTGGAAACCTTTGAGAATAAACACCCTGGAATAATCCTGGGGGAAGAGCCTCTTTTGGGATCTTCTGCCTTGTCCCTGAGATATTCCTCCAAAGCTTCTCAAGGAACTGAGCTAGCCAGAGAGCCCCGGGGGGCTGCTTGGGGATATTTCACCCTGCCATTCTAACAGCACAACCTTCCTCTCTGCATTGCCCCCCTCGCTCCTCAGCTCCCAGTGTTTCCAGGCTCCCCCTCCTGCACTCCTCTGCTCCCACACTCACCAGCTGCCTCTTGACACTCAGCCAGTTCTTCCAGAGCAGGATCCTGAGGTGCTGGGAGAGGGCAGCCATCCTTGGCTCACCCGACCGACAGTGAGGGGGCTGCGTGTTCCTCCTCCCGGCGCTTAGGAGGCAAAAGTGGAGGCTCTAAGCCAAAAGAGCATCCAGTATCCAAAATCCAGGCCTCTGCCTCTTCCCCACAGCATAGCTCTGAAGCAGCTACTCCATCCACTTGTGGCTGCTGTACTCCCAGGAGCTGTGGCTCTTGTCCTCACAGCAATAGCTCCTAGCAAATTCAACAGGTTCTTCCTCTCCGGGCGGGCGGGCAGAGGCAGCAGCCTGCCTCCACTTGTGTTAATTACAATACCCAGCCTCTCCTGGATGCTCCCTGTCCAAGCCCTCACAGATAAAATGGATAGCATTCCAAAAAGATGCTTCTGCTTAAACAAAAGGTGATGCATGCCTCCTCCTCCCCATGATGAAACTCCCTGTCTGCCCACACACAACTTGTGCTGGAGAGGTGTCAGCAGCAGCAGCAGAGTTAGGCCACTTGCCAGGCCAGTCTGACTTCCCTGAGTTCACAGGGAATGGCTGGGAAGAAAGCATCCACAGCCACAGCGTGCATCTTCCTGCCATTGCTGGTTTGGAATTAAGAGGGTTTGAATACTTCTGAATGTCTCAAGTAGGCCTACACATCCAAGTAAGTTAAATGAAAGAGGTGAAAAATATTTCTAAGTCAAAATCTCAGGGACTGATCTAATTGCTTGACTTCCTGCATCTTCCCTTTCCCCCAGGAAATCAGTCCTGGGGTTCTCACTGACTGATTTCCATGAAACACACTAAATCCCCCGAGAATGGATCAGATTTCACAAGATCTCAGAGCACTGGTGTGGCTTGAATTCTGGCAGGTGCCTGAAGGAACGTGAGACAGACGCAGGCACGCAGCAGGTCAAGGGAAGCTTCTGATTCTTTATTCTTATTCTAATTATCTGACTCCATCATTTATACACATTTGTACAAAGGTCAAGAGATTGGCTACACAGGTCACCACCTCTCCAACCTGGTACATCACCGTCCATCACATTTCTCCTCCCAGAGCAGAAAAATGTAAACAATAGATAAATGCTAAAAATATACATTGTTTTTGTGAAGCTGCATGAGAAACTCCAAGAGTATAAACAACAAAAGGCTTTTGCATCAGGGCAGCATTGAATACTCATTATTCAACTAATCATTGAGTTTCCCAAGCTAGAGGTACCTAAAAAGAGCAGCCAGTGATGACAGGAAAGAGAAAAGGCAGGTACAGAGTGAAGCAATGACAGCACAGGGAACTGTGCTGCACAAAAGGACCAGCAATAGATCTGAAATATGGATTTGTGAGATGGGCTCTGGTCAGCTGGAAGAACTCTGGTCCCCCTTGGGTGTCTGGTAACACTGAGACCATCCTTGAAGCACTTGGCAAGCAATGGAAGCCATCACTGTTCTCAGCATATTCCACATCCAAAACCATTCCTGTACATGGCATTTCTTTCAGCCACAAACTAACTTTGGGCCTCAAAAATGAAAACCACCTTGGAGGAGTCCTTGCCAAACTCCACCCAGGGACAGGAGTGGAGGTGGCAGCAGAGGAGTTTTGATCCAAGGGTTGCTGAAAGCACTGAGAGGAAAAGAGGAGAGGAAGAGAGAGATGTGGTACTTGGTGAAGGGAAACAGCTTCTCTGGATTGGTGAGGGAGCTCTGCAAAGGTGGGAATGGCAACAGATCCAGAGCAGTCCCTGCCCCACATACCTTCAGTCTAAACAGACTGGACATTCCACGGGTGGGAGTGAAGCTGGAGCTACAAATAACCTAAAAGGCTTCCCTGGTATAGTTTTAATAGCAATGGGAAGAAACCTAAATGTCTAACCTTCCAGCTCTGCATTCTTTTTTTTTTTCTCTACTAAATATCCTTAGGAGGGAGAGGGATCTCATTTGGGTCTGGGAGTTGAGAACAAGCCCTGCTCATTGGGACACTGTTCTAGTTCAGCTCCATGTAGGAGGTGCAGCTGGATTCACTGCATTTGGTCCAAACATGATTTGCAAACTTCATTCACTTCCTCTCTGGAGCTGAAAAAAGAAATCCAAATATAGATAATTCTGCTCTGAGGGGCTAAGAGAGAAGAAATTTATAATTTCTCCATTCACTGCCTTGCCAAGGTCTTCTAAGGCAAGTGTCTGATTGCTTCTTTTTGGTATTCAGTCAAACAACTGTTTCAAAAGAGCACCATGATTTGGATAATAACTTTCCCAAGCAAATGCACATCCTTACTTCCTTTGCAAACTGAGTCAACAAACATTCCCCTTGGGAAGTACCCAAAGGATCATTTGTTTGAGATCACCACTGTAAAATCAGAATAACTCAATGTCAGTTGGCTCCCAGAGCACCTGCATTCAACTCCCCAAACACCACAGCATTCCTGCTCCAGAAGACAAGATGAGGACTTTATTAAACCATTATAGTCTTCGGCTTTTTAATTCCTTTACTGAATAATTCCTTGACTAAATAATTCCTGCAGATGGCACAGGAAGCTGTGGGCAAAGTGACCAGAGCAGGAACATGTCTCAGGGTGCCAATGTGCAAATAGCCAGAGGGGGAAAGGAAGGAAAGGCCAAATCCTTCTCTTTCCTAATACATCCTCAGTTGGTTTAATCTTCTGGTTGAACAACTAGGGCTCTTCTGGGCTGAAGGGCAAACCCACTGAGGGGTGGCTCAGATCACTGAGAAGAAAAGCAGCATCTGTTTCTGTGCCCATGGAAGCTCTCAGGGGAGCTCTGAAGTGTGATTTTATCCAATGCTAATGATTAGAACCTTGATTCATCCCCTGTTCTGCAGCAGCTCACATCCCCCTGCAGGGGCTGCAGCTTCCAGGGCAGGAAGACACCTCACACAGCCAGAACTCACACAGACCTTTCCCTGGGATGCTCTGTCAAGCAGAGGAGTTTTTATTCCAGTAGCAATGAATGCATTTGTGCTTCCCAAGTGTGCCCAGTTCCCTCTATGAGAAATAAAACTGAGGCAAGTGATGCAAGACAGAATAAAGCCTGTGAGTGAATGATCTGCAAGAGTGCTGGAAACATTCTTGCAGGAGGACATGTCCTCACGGGTCCCTACCTGTCAGGGCTGGCAGCTCTGAGGGCCACAGGCAGCAGCAAGGCAAAGATCCATGAACAGAAAACTCCTGGAGGAGCTGCACAGGGTCAGTCAGAGGGTGCTGGGGGCTCTCTCCAGCCCTAACACAGCAGAGGGATGAGAAGAAATGGCCACACTTATCGTTCATATTTCACTGGTTTCTTGGCCAGAATAGCAGGTCCACACAGCAGCACCATAAAATGCAGCTGTCTGCTCATGAACACTCCTGGCTTGGCTGTGGAATACAAGGGGAGTTTGTATTAGGGATCACACTATTCACTAATTAGGGATCACACTATTCATGGCAAGGCTGACAACAAGGTCAAAGCAAGGGCACTGTGAAAAGTAGATTTGACTTTGTGAAGAACAATTGGTATTTCCAAGGCTGGGCACAACTTGTGCTTTCCAAACCAAAGTGTCAGCAAAGCTGCCCAAAAAAACTCCAACAAACCTGACAGGGCAGAATATTCATCCCTTGAAGTCAGTGCCAGTGTCTGTCCCTGGAAGTGTTGAAAAATACACGTGGATGTGGCATTTTGGATGTGGTTGTGAGGTGAATATGGTGGTGGCTGCATGGATGTTTGGACTTTGAGGTCTTTTCCAACCTCACCAATTCCAAGATTCTAACATCACACGCCCTTGCAGCACCAAGGAAGGTAAAAATTAAAAGTCTATATATAAAGCAGTTTAAAGCCCTGCCTCGCTCACAGGTAGAGCAGCAGTTGTGAGGACTTGCCAGCATTAGGCAACACAGTGCACAGCACTGGATGATGCTGCAGTAGTGTAAGACAGACTGAAACACCACTTGAGAAATGGTATAAAAAGGCTTTTGTTGAGCAGCCCACGGCATTTCCCAGGAGAGGCAGCACATACCCTCTGGGAATTGCTCCTAGTTCCTTCCAATGGCATGGCAGGAGCCTGGAAATGCAAATTTCTACACATTTCCTGGGTGCCTAAATTCAGGCACAAGACGTGGCTTGGAGAGAGATGCTCACTCAGCATTTTTTAAAAAACATTCAGAACACTCAGAAAAACTAAAATGGGCAGCACTATTTCTAGTCACTATGGAACTGCAAGTTGATACAGCTCTACCATGGCATCACACTGCCATTTCCACTTGCCACTTCCATATTTTTCCACATTTCCCCTATTTATTGGTGGGTTTTTTTCCCCCCTATTAAAATGCATTTGCAGAGCAGCCCCTCCTGGAAGCAGCTTTCCCTCAAGCAGTCTGTCACTGTCATCAATACAAGGATTATATCACACAGGGCCTGCTCCAAAGAGGTCAAGGAGAACTGTGCAGCTGATTTTTGGCTCCAAGTTCTTTGATATTAACTCCTTACCCCTGCAAGGCAGCCTTGTTTCCAGGAACAAGCCCCCAGACCAAGCAGAGCTGTGGGGTGCTCTGATATCAGAGCAGAAAAGCACGAAAGTAAATTTTATTTTAGCCCAAGTCCAAGCTTCCTGCAAATGAATGAGAGGCATGACAAGCTGAAACATTTGGGACAGGATTTGCAGAAGAGCTCATCTTTGGGGTTTTTACTTTTATGGCAACAGTGTTCTGCTGGATTTAGGAAAGGGCAGGGAAATGCAACTTTTGTTTTTAAAGCCATGGTGCCTCTGTTCAGAAGTGCCCTGCTCCCAGCCAGTCTTCCACCCTCCTCCTTTGCTCCCAAGGTCACCTTCAGCCACATGTGGTCCCAGCAAAGCTACAGGTGCATGAATCATTTCCCACCACGCCCAGCACTCAGGGCTGGATGTGAGAGGCTCCCACACACACACCTACCCTGCCCTAGGGATGCTTGCAGGCTTCATACTCCCCCTTTTCCAGTGCTTACAAACTCCTGTGAGCCCACTGACAAGACAACACTGGATCAGGATTGAAAGTTAGCCAGCAAAGACTTGTGGGCATAAAATGAGCAGTGAAAGGAGCTGCTGCTGGTAGATCCTGGCAGGCACCAACAACCCCAGTTTAGTCTCTCCCTGGTACAGCAGAAGGTCACCAGTAGAGCCACCCCCCACTCTATTCCTGCTCATCAAACAAGCCCAGCAATGTACAGTTCTTCAGAGCATGCAATGAAGCCACTCACTTGGGGTCTGTGGAGGTCACAGGGTGGGGCCTGCCTCATTAAAACCCCTTCTCAAGAGCCTTATTCATGGGGCCCAACTCCCAGTCTGCACAAACCCACTGCATCCCAAGGCTGGAGCAAGTGGCTGATATGGGAATTTCATCAGGATGCCCTTTAACCCTTCCCTCAGATCACTAACAATGTTCAACCCAGATGTGATGCCAACAAGGGACGGCTACCAGTGTCCAAAGCCTGACATTGCTCATTTATCATTTTGTGCTTTCAGCTGGTTTCCAATCTGCCAGCAAGGCTCCTGTCCCATCACGTGAGCCTGGACAGCTGACAGATGGACTAATTAGGGATCACACTATTCATGGCAAGGCCGACAACAAGGTCAAAGCAAGGGCACTGTGAAAAATAGATTTGACTTTGCAAAGAACAATTGGTATTTCCAAGGCTGGGCACAGCTTGTGCTTTCCAAACCAAAGTGTCAGCAAAGCTGCCCCAAAAGACTCCAACAAAACAGCTTGCAAGTTAAGAGGCCTAGGAACAAAATGGGAGGGTAAGGAAGCACAGAGGCAGGATGTGCTTGGGACAACAGCCCACAACAGGTGGGCTGTTCTGTATACAATGGAAACATATTTCCTGAAAGATTAAAATTGTATCAAATTAAAAATTAACTACATTTGCACATCAAAGAAAGTTAAATCCTCAGTCATATGGATTTACTAAAGGCTTTTCTCGACATTCCATAATGCAGTGGTTTGACCCAATATACATAATCATGCAAAAACCAGGAAAACCCATCCTTTTTTATTATATTATGGCATAATAAAATACCTACTTAAAGGTCTGCTCAGATTTAGCAATGGAGGTGTGAGCAATGTTTGTTCCCCCATTACTAGAGTGCATTCCCACATGGACTTTCTAAAACAAGCTCAGGGCTCCCAGCCCAGGCACTTATCATATTCTTTCTCTGCTACCTGGTTGCACATTTCAGTGAAGAACCTACAGATCATTTCTGTGGGATTGATCCGCCAACAGGCTTGGAAGACAGGCAACCCCACAAGCTCAATGTCTAGAAGCAAACAGCAATCTGAGAGCACAATCTAAGGACAGGGAGCCACCACACTCCTGCTTAATAGGTTTCTAGGGTGACTATCCATCACCAAGTGACCTGGGTGTTGTTACAAAATCAGCTAATTAAAACCACACCCTGGGATCTAAACGAGCATAGGGAGTGCTGATGAGTAATGACAAGTTACACAAGGCCTGTCAGCCTCCTGGAGCTGGGAACTGCTAGCTGTGGAGAAAAATATGTGTTGTAATAATCCCTCACAAGCACCCCAGTGATGGAGGAGCACAGAAGGGCTGGCTTACCTATGGAATATTTCTGAGATCTCCTTCATTCCTAGCAAAGGAAAGGTTAAAGATCTCTTTGCCCTCTTCAGGTCATAGATAAAAGGGAGTTGTCCCAAAAGAGGGTTTGATTCTCTGACTCCCACGGTGGAGATGGGCAGTCTTCACTGAATGGGCTCTGCAATCAGCCTGGGAGAGAGTGCTCAGCCCTCCTTTCCCTGATGACTGCAGCACCAGGCACCTTTCCCGGCAGGAAGCAGCCCGGTCCTTCAGGAAGTGCAGAGCACAGGAGAAGGGCTCATTAAAGGCATGCCCTGAGTTTATGGGCTGCATTTCAAACCCCGTGTGTGCCTGAGCACAAGGCACACGGGCTGAGCCTCGGGGAGCAGGAGGAGACACGTGCTGGGAGAGGCAGCTCCTTGGGAGGGGCTGCAGGATGTGCTGCCACCCACCCGGGCCTCACCTGCTCACCCAGAGTTGCAATTCCTCTCTCCCTCCTGCCTGCATACCCTCACTGGGGCTTCCATGACGTGTCCTCACCCTGGGAGGTGTCCTGTGAGATGTACACCCCTGGGTGTCCAAGCAGACAGACCCCACTCCAGATTTACACCTCAGAGTTAACTTATGCTGCAGTTTCGTTTTTCAAACAGAAATGACAGCAGGATGAAATCTTGTGCTGATATTGGGACTTTGGAAGTTATCTTGGGCATGGAACAGAGAAAGAGGAGAAATTAAACTCCAGTACTGCTGGATGGATTTGCACAGCAAGTCCAGCAGCTCCTGGATAGGCACAGATGGTCAATCACACCCAAACCAAGGCAGGCCTGGTGGGCACAGGGTGATGCAGGACCTCCTCAGCAGGTCTCACAGGTCCTGTTTGTGCTGGTCCCACTCTGTGTGCACTGCAAAGC
This sequence comes from Argya squamiceps, assembly GCA_037834095.1. Classification (NCBI taxonomy): domain Eukaryota; kingdom Metazoa; phylum Chordata; class Aves; order Passeriformes; family Leiothrichidae; genus Argya; species Argya squamiceps. Next base: position 3,594,186 of record JBBMKD010000002.1, read on the forward strand.
TGAAAGGCAAGTTGTCTACAGCCACAACTCCAGGAGCTCTGAATGTCTGGCAGGCCTGGCAGACCCCTCTGACTATTGGCAAAGTTGTTTGGTCACTGTATTCTGGACTCCTTGGCCTGAAGTCCAAGATATCCCAAAGGTATTGCTGAGTATTGCAGCTTCTGGCCAGAATTCCCCTCACTGTCAATCTGGATGCCTGAAAATCTCCAAAAAGTGACATTGTTTTTTTCTTCTTGGTTTCTTTTCCTTGCCACTCAAAAACTTCTGTCCAGAAAAACTTCTGCATTATAAAAACCCCTTTTAAATACCCCTCAGACCCATCCCAAAGGATGAGTGTCCTTTTGGATGCCAGGACAACTACCACAATCAGAAATGTGCACAGCAGGACCAGTGACAAGAGAGGAGCACAGGACAGACACTGTGCCCATGTGTGAAGATGAACACCTTTTGGGCAGGAAGTTACAGTCTGACTACAAAGGGCCCCAAAGAACTTTATTATTTATGGATAATTATCATGATTTAGAGTCCAAAGGTCTGCCCATTTTCTCCAGCTTGTTTCAACAAAGATCAAAGGAAGATTCACCAGTGTCTTCTTCTGCATTGCCAGAAGGTAGTAGTAACAACAGTAATTGGGGCTCTTCACAGTCAAAATGCTTATAAAAACCCTTTTCTAATTATTTAATAATGAGACACTTGATGATGCACTGGAAGCAACATTCATTGCCTCCAAGAAAACAGAATTAGCATCAGAAGGCTGCTTGAGTTAAAAATGCCATGGAAGAGGGTGCCCTCTGTGGACACCAATCCATGTAACCCCTGGGGAGGAGCTGACTGACACCTGCCTTTCCAAAACTAATTCCAGCACAGACTGTGATAGATATACCTGTATCTCACTAGCAGTGGGTGAGCAAGGCTCAGTTTTCCCACCCTGACAACTCAAAGACAACATTAAGGACTCCTGAGGGCAAGTGGGATTGTGTATTTATCTGGGATAAAACTTCCTAGAAGCTAAAGCAGAGAATAAATGTGGAGGTAATATCCAGCATCACATGACACAGCAAGGCATGAACCTCCCCACCAGTTCAGGCTGTTTGACTTGTGTGGAGAGACCTGAAGTGCACAAATAACATAACATATAATAGCAGAAATCAGCAAATGACAGATAATTGGCTCCTTTTGGAAACGTTTTTGCTCTCAGCCCATGAACAGCAAATTGGGAGCTCCATGATACCTAGGCATGGTCTTCATTTGACTAATCCAGCTATTGTAGAATCAACAATTTATCTCCTGCATTTCCATGAAGCAAATTAGGCACAGATTAATTTGGAACAAGGGTAGGTGGGACAAAATGGGACAAAATACTGCAAGCAATTCTGTGCTGCAGGACTATTTTCAGATTGTTTTGGGCACAAAGGCTGCCCAGGAGCTCATCACTTGGAGGCAGGCAGGAGCCTTAGGGCCCCATCAGTGTGAAACACTGAGTTCCTACCCCACTGGTACTCATGGAATCTCCTCCAGCCCCATATGTTAATGCCATTTGGATACAATTAGATATTTTGTGACAGTGAAGTTATCTTAAATTCCATGGGAAAGCTCAAGAAAACCAGAATTTAAAACATCCTTATCAAGCATTGGTTAAACAGTGGGTTTGGGAAGGGAGAGAGATTTTGGAAAAAAAACTTTTCCTGCATGTAAGAATGTGGAATAACTCACATACACACTGTGGTGTGAGAGCACAGGGAGTTTCAGCATCACCCTGCCTTGAGTCTTGAAGAGTACTTATATCTGCTTTGATTCCTAAAGGCACACAGAGCTGTGCCTGCAGTGCTTGGAGCTCACTATGAGCTGAGCTGGAATGGTGTGTCAGCCACCCATGGACACATTTCCACATTTCCTCAGTTTGCCTTGGAGTATGAGCAGGGCAAACTCAAATCTGCCTGCAAAATCCCTGGAAGAAACCATCTTAAAATTTATAGCCCTCACATAACCTGAAGTTTAAATAACCCACTTCTACAATCGTTTATACACCTGCTTATCTCCACAGACGACTGAGAAGTGGAACAATTCCCCACAAATGGGAGGAAAAGCCTGTGGAAAAATCCCCTCAGGACTGGGGCTCCAGCCTGTGGAGCCAGAGGCCTCTCCTGGATGGCAGGAAGGCTCTTGGCAAGCTCCTGGTGCAAAGCACCACCAAGTCAAACCTTAATTTAGACACTGGTCAGAACTATTTCGTTATTCAGATCTCAGCAAAGCTGGGGAGTCAAACATCTCCTTTTTTACAGGAGAAAATGTGAAAACATGCCTTTTTCCTGGACTGGATGCTGAGAACTGCCAGACAAGAGCCTGTATTGTGCATTGGCTTTGAGACTTTTGTTTTTTCTCAATTTCTAGAATCACAGAATTATAGAATGGCCTGGGTTGGAAGGGATCTTAAAGATCATCTCGCTCTAAGTCCCTGCCAAGGGCAGGGATCACCACTTCCCCTAGATCAGGCTGTTCAGAGGATGCACAACAAGCATCTCTTGCAGTTATTGTTTTTTCCACAGGCAACAATCAACAGCTCTAAACCCAATTCCAAATGCAGCTTGGTTCAAGTTTCAAAACTCTCTCACATTCTGTGTGTCTGTGGGTGTGCCCATTTTCCTTTAGAGTGGCTACAGCGCTGCATTTATAGGGGCCACATTTAATTTTTTATTTTTAACCTCCAAGGCAGTTATCTCTGCCAGTGAGTGTGTCACAGGACAGCATTTCATGCAGGGATTGCACAAATCAGCCTCCAGCCTCTTGCCTTAACAAGCTACGCGACCCAGTGCTGTTCAGCACGGCACTCCTTGTGTTTTATTGCTGCCTGCAAAGATTTGTTTTGAGCCTCTTTCAGTGCCAAAGGTCTTTATTGCTAAACAGCCCTTGCTGTTGAGAAATATGTGCATTTAATTTACTCATACTGGAATGCCTGCTTGGAAGGTTGTGGAAATTCAACTTAAAACTGCAATCATCTCTTTCTCCCCCTCTTTTTCGTCCTGTCTCTGAGTTTTCTCTTTGCTGTTTGTAAACCACTTCCTGAGCTGGTTCCTGTGCTGTGGCAGCTCTTAATGAAGCAGGCAGTCACCTCAGAGCTGCTCAGGCACATGAAAGGGATGAAAGGAGGAGGAAGGGGCAGTGGCAAGTCTCATGAAAGCAGCATCCTGCTTGTGCTGCTTTGACAAGATGTGAACTAGTTCCATTCATCCCCACCATTTTATTCATAATCAAAATCCATCCAGGGAAGAAAGCAGCGCTAGCAACACTTCCCTTGGCTGTTGGGCAAGATGCCTGTGGGGAGGATGTGGAAGAACCTTATGAAGAAGAGCACCAAAGCCCATCCTGGACTATTTCATACCTGGAAGAGGTCAAGAAAGCTTTCTGGAGGGCTGGTCTTTGGAGAGGAAATAGAAATCAGGCTTTTGAACATTCTGCATCAAAGCTCTCTTGCCTGTGCCACTGTTGCCTCTGTGCCTTCTGCTAGGAAACAAAAAGCTTCCATGACAGCTACCAGCAGTTACAGGAGTGGAGCTCTCTTACTGTACTGGGAGAGAAGTTCTAAGTATGAAAATGTGTCTGTGAATTTTTAAACAAGTCTGGCACCTTTCACATTGCTTTTCAGTGAGCACTCTCTGCTTCCAGCAGGAGCTCTGACAGTTTACTGGGAGCAAATCCTGTGCTGTATTCTGAAAGTGCATTTACAGTTTTATGCTCTCAGGTATTTCGTTCTTCTCCCTGACATTTCTGGTGCTGGGATCTGGGATATAAGTGAGAGTACTTCTTTACTTGAAGCAAAAGATTCATTTTCAGCTCTCACAACTGAAAAGAAAAGCTGAAAACCACAGACTCTAAAAAGACATGGTAATCAGAAAGGCCACCACAATTTTTGAGTGGTTTTGAGGTAGTGAATCTTTAATTGTGGCTGTGTCTCTGATTGTTGCACATGAGAAATCTGATTCTAAGAGTTATGCTCCCATGCTCAGGGAAGAGAAGCACATGAAGTAGTTAAGCTATCCAGTTAATTCTCCAAATCTGGTCACCAAATATTGCATAAGCTGCTCTCAAACAAACTACAGATTCAGGATTATCTGCAGGAAGAATAACAACCAGCATTTGGCAGCCTCTGAGAAACCTACTATTTTCTAATGGGCTGTTCACAGTGACCCCAAATAGACAAAATTAATCTAATAAGGTGTTCATTATGTATCATTTACCAGCTTGTGCAAGTGTCAGCCCAGAACTCAGGACCACACCTGACCTTTTATTAGACACGTTTTTCTACCCACCAGTCTCTAGCAGGCTGTGCTGTAAAGCAGCTCAGCTTTTATCCTGGTGACTGATGGAAATATCCCTCCTCCCCTCCAGCACTGAGCATCCTCCTCCATTAATGCTCCACAACTCTTATCACACCTCCTCACTCCTGCTCCTGTGAGGAGGGGCAGGAGGAGCATTGTGTCTGCTGGGCCCTCTCAGAATGTCTCTATTGCAGGTGCCAGGCCATTAGAAATGGAAGAAAAAAAGCATCAGGCACAGCAGCAGTGGGGAGATGAGTGGGTGGTGTGTGTGGCAGGTCAGGGGTGTCACAGGGGTGTCACAGGGGTGTCACAGGGGTGTTGGGATGGCCCATCCACGTCAAAGCCCAGGGATCAGTGTGAATCCTCCCCCGGGTCAGGGCCCTGACTCACAGGCACTGACGCAAACAAGGGCAGCTGTAAAAATGCCACAGCCTGTCCTGTGACAGGACACTGGTGACACTGGGCAGGGAACAGCAGCAGCCCCTGTGCCAGCACTGCAGCACACCCCTGGCACCCTCCACGCTGACATCAGGGGCTGGGAACACCGGGATGTGCTCCCTGCTGCCTTGACAGTCACCACTGGGGGATGCTTTGTCAGCAGCCTGGGGGGTTTCCATGGTGCAGGGAGTTCAGGATGCTTCAACACCATTAGAACTAATCCCAACAGCAAAAGGGCTTTGCAAATGGACAAGTGGCACACCAGTTTCCTGTGAAAGAAATCTTCACACTGCCTGGAACACTGGCAAAGGATGAAGGCATAACCTAAGTTTGCAAATACCCAGCAGCCTCAAAAATCTCGGGGCCTGTTCACAGCTGCTGCAGGTGGTTTAACAAGTTCCTCTTTCAAGGCTTTGAGGGGGTGCTCAAAGTGTCTTCCCCACTGTGGAGGAATAGAGATCTCTGCCCCACCTGCAGAGCTGCCTGCAGCCCTGGGGGCCCAGCACAGGAAGGATGTGGAGCTGTTGGAGCCAGTCCAGAGGAAGCACCAAGATGATCAGAGGGATGGAGCAGCTCTGCTGTGGGGAAAGGCTGGGAGAATTGGGATTGCTCAGCCTGGAGAAGAGAAGGCTTTGGGGTGACCTAATTGTGGCCTGCCAGTGCCTGAAGGAGCTGACAAGAAAGACGGAGAGAGACTCTTTACAAGGGCCTGGAGTGACTGGGCAAGAGGGAATGGCTTCCCACTGACAGAGAGTGGGCTTAGATCAGATGTTAGGAAGGAATCTTTCCCTGTGAGGATGCTGAGGCACAGGGTGCCCAGAGAAGCTGTGGCTGCCCCTGGATCCCTGGAAGTGTCCAAGGCCAGGTTGGATGGGGCTTGGAGCAACCTGGGGCAGTGCAAGGTGTCCCTGCTCATGGCAGCAGGTGGAACTGGATGATCTTTAAGGTCCTTTGCAATCCAAACCATTCTGGGATTCTCTGATTTGGACCAGCTTAGCAAAGGTACTGACACAGTGATGTGGGTTAAGGAAGGAGTTTTAGCCCCTGATCCCACTGCTACTGTCCAGCTGGGAACCATCACTGCTCCATAACACAGAGAGAAATACAGGTTCCTTGGATTTTGGCTCAGCCAGAGTCATTGGCTCCTGCTGACCACCTAAGTGATCCCACCAGAGCAACAGAAGGAATTGATTGGATTGAGAAAACAGCTATAATTAGAAATGGGTTAAAACAGATGAACAGACCTCATCACTTGTTTTTTGTTTGCTTTAGCAAAACCAATACCAAGAATGGTTTGGCTGCAGGCCTCATTTCTGAGCTCATCATATTCACGGGTGGATCTGGGAATAAGAGAAATGGTTTCTGTCAAAAGCTGTCAGCAGAGAAAGAGCAAACTATTCTCCATTTCAGCATGCTCCCACATTTGTATAGCTGAACCCGCTCTGACCATCACCACATCTGTCACTGTGGCTTTGGAAATTCAGTGGCTGGATGGATCTGTGAAGCTGCTTTTATTCACTTCAGAGAAGTGGCAGAGTGTTTGCTCTGAATTGGGACTGGGACTCTGCAGAAGGGGTCCCTGTTCCTCAGCCAAGGATCATCACCTCTGGGAAGTGTTTACAGAGTGGCCCAGTGCGAACTAACACTGCAGACTCTGCTCAGGTGTCACCAAGAGGCTTTGATCATGCAGGAGGAAGTAAATTATAATCCAAAGGCAGTATTAATTCCCCTTCTGCACCCCTCTCCTTCCTTCCCCTCATTTCTATGCAAATCCACACATACATGACTGAAGTCAAGTGCCACCCAAAGGTAATGCCACCAAGTTCAAGGGTTTTATTTAAGCTGCAGCTACACAAGCCAACAAATGCATAAGCCCCTTTATTTTATGAGCTCTGGCTTATATGGAATAAGACAGGTTTAAGTGCTATTACAGCTCCAGAATTTCTTATGGGTTCTACAATCTAAAACTAATCCAGGAAAACACTAAACCAAGATTTATCTTCCACACCACAGACATCCATTGAACTACATTTCTATCAACATACTGCTTTATAAAGCATTAATGAGCAGAACCAGCCCCAATGTTTTTGGTGTATTCACTTTTATGGAAAAAAATCTCCTCAGCTGTTTGCCATTTTACCATTCTAGTATCAAGCAATGATGGAATGTTATTATTAAATGTGTCTCCTTAGGCACTATCATTCTCACACATTCCCACATCAGCTGCCTTTTTAAGAGGTTCTTCATCTGTAAGGAAACATTTAAGCCTTGCTGCACAAAAGGTCTCCCTCATTTGTTGGTTCTGGAAGTACCAAGGACCATTTCTGCAGCTGTTGGGAGTAACAGCTCTGCTCCTGTCTCCCATTCACTGGGCAGAGCTGGGCCACTGATGTTTGCAGCTGCAGTCCAGCCAGAGTCACGCTGAGTTTTACTAACTGAGGATCTGATCTAATCCGTCTGAACTCCTCTGCTTGCTCAAGCAAAGTAACAAAGCCTTTGCTGTGATTCTGCCAGCTTTCATCAACTACCTTGGTCAAGGCTGAACTCTTCCTGGATGGGAGTTTTCCAAGAAAAATCCAGCAGCAGGCCAGCCCTGCAGCACAGGGCCCGCGGGCACGGCGCTGCCGGAGGAGCCGCATTTCAGATGTGGTCATAGGCAGGCGTGGGCTCAGCACTGACTCAGAGGGAAGGATACCACCCCCTGAATCACCAGCACAGCTTCCTCCAAACCTACAGCTTTCCTGGCCCTACATCAGAAGAGGTTTCTGTCCCTTCTGACATGTTCGTTTACTCTCTGTAATTTTCCACTATGCCAGACATCCATGGATATTTCTCACCAGAGCAAGGCAGAGAGTGCCCCAGTCAGTTCACCTGGATGAGGGTATGCCCAAGACCTGGCATCCCACCACCAACCTCTCATGCCAGAAGATGGGGTTTTGCAGCCTATTGAGGTGGACACACTCCCTGAAAGTCTCATAAAGGATATTGGCCCCACTGGATCACCTTCTCTAGGCCTTCTCCAAGGTTAAGGAGAGAGAAAAAGAATGAAAACACAGAAAATGCAGAGGGAAAGGAACAAAACCACCATTCCTGCTACTCCTCTCCTCCAGAGGCTGTGGCTGTCCAAGAAATTCTCACTACAGACCCTGGTGCAGCAGGAGCTGTGCAGCCAACACTGCACAAGACCAAAAGCAAGACTCCCTCCACCTGCACCCTCACAGGGAGCTCAGACACAAATCTGTGCTTTCTCTGGGATTACTGCAAGCTCAGTGCCAGCCTTTGCAGCCCTGCACTTGTGGGCAGCATGAAATGGCATCCACAGTTCATGATAATGGATAATGGATCTCCTGCTGCTCCCTGAGCTACAGAAACAACTTTCCAACTAAGAAATTTTTCTTCCTATCCAAGCTGAACCTCACCTGGCACAATTTAAGGCCATTTCTCTTGTCCTGTCCCTGTTTCCTGGGTGCAGAGCCTGACCCACCCTGGCTGTCCCCTCCGGTCAGGGAGTTGTGCAGAGCCAGAAGGTCCCCCATGAGCCTCTTTTTTTCCAGGCTGAGCCCCTTTCCCAGCTCCCCCAGCTGCTCCTGGGGCTTCAGACCCTTCCCTGATTCCATTTCCTTCCCTTGACACCCTCCAGCCCCTCAATGTCTTTCTTGTTGTGAGGGACCCAAAACTGGACACAGGATTTGAGTGCCCAACACAGGGGACAGGCACTGCCCTGGGCCTGTGGCCACACTGGGCTGCTTCAAGCCATTGACCCTCTTCCCCGTGAACCAATTGACACATGATGAGCAAGAAAAAGAGAAATATGAGACTTCACTCCCACCAAATTTCATCCTGAAAATGAATATACATGGGCAAATGCTGCTTTTCCCTGTCCTGGGAAGAGAGCTGATACCTCTTTTGAGTTTGTGGGCTTTTTGTGGGTAGTTGTCAGGTAGTTGTTTGGGGGATGGGGAGGTCCTTATAATAAGGGAAAAATGTGCAAGGTTCTCTAAATTCAGTGTGAGAGATTCTTTACTCATTCATTCATTGCACTCCCTGTGTTATTTTCCATTAAATGCACGGATGCAATGGCCCAAGGGCTCCAGAAGCCTAACAGTATTCAGAGAAGGTCCTGAAGGGGCATAAAATTCCTGCAGAATTTTATGAAGCTGGGATCCAAAAAGCCCACACATCTTTCTATACATGCCCTGAACTTCATCATTTTGCTCAAAGGAACAAACCAAGCTCTTTTATCATTCTTCTTTACCTGAAACTGATGCTTCCCCTGCCTTTACATTTAAAATACAAGATCCAATCTTTATTCCAGGACATGGGTTTGGGCTCAGAGGTGGTGGGCTTCTGGGTATCTGGATATTTACTCAAGGCTGTGCAAATCTCTCCCACTCAGAGCCCTTTTTTAGCCAGACTGGTGCTGCTGTTCATGACTCAAGGCTGACTCATTGAGCCTCTTGCTGTGCTGATGCTGCAAGACCATTTACGTGTGCCTTGATACTCTCTTTGTCCTCTCCTTGCTGCAAGAGAGGGGAGGGAGAGGCAGTGGGAAATGGGCAGTGTGGAATTCTCACTTGGGAATAAAAAGGAATAAATCAGGGAAGCATTTTACAAGAGGGAAAGGGGAAATTAAATATGAAGGCACCTTACCAGAAAAGTTCCCAGCCTTGATAAGGACTCAAAAGAAAAGCAAACACAGTGATTTTGAATCTGTTGGTCTTGATAATCCTGAGTTGTTACTGTTGGAAAACACTGTATCAGTAAAGGAAAAGGCAACAGTGCCAGCAGAGGCAAAACACTGACAAAAACCAGTTGTCCTGGTGGTAGGAAAAGGAGGAGAATTTCTTGTTGTGGAAATCTAGACTTCCCAAGGGAATTCCTCTGCTGAATTTAGTAGATCCTGACACTAAATACCTTGTAAAGGAAGGCATGCCTTTGCATATGCCTTTAGTTAGCTTAAACGAACCCATACTAGCAAACTTATTGTTTCTCAAGCTGACTCAAAATACTTCTGGGGAGGGAGTAGAAGCTCACTGATATGGTTTTCAGTAAGTCAGGATCACCTGGTAAGGGAGGCAGCTGAACTGCTTCCCTGCTGGAGAGCTCTCTACACCTAGGTCATATTTGATCAGCAAACATTTCCCTTTCATGCTGTTCTTACTAAATCTACTTACTGCAAGATGTGCTGCAGCCAACTTCTGTGTGCTTCAGCTCTTCCTCAGTTCAGTGAGAGCTTTGCTCAGGCCAGGGGAAATTTGTGGATTCAAATATTTTCCTAAGGCCAGAAAGGACCCATTTGCTTGTACATCTTCACCTCTTCCATCACCAAGACAGTGAACCTCTGTTATAACTTCTCTGTGGGTGGGAAATAACTTTCTTTTCTACCTAAGCCACCACCACTGGGCTCAATAGTTTGTGACTGACTTGGGATAAAATTTTCAAGAGGAAATACTTGAGCTTAGGCATGAACATGACCTGTGATTTTGCCAGAACAGGCAATGTTGGAAGGTCCAAACAAGTCCAAACTCCCTGCTCAGCCAGGGTATTACTCAAGGGCATGTTACTCAAGATTGTGTCCAAGCAGCTTTTGAGTATCTCCTAAGAAGGAGACTACAATGTCTCCTTCAAACATATATTTAATCTCATGAATGCAGAAAGAATGTGATAACACCATTCCTTTTCCCTGTTGTCACTCTGCAAAACCCACAGGTCACTCAGATCCCTGCTTAAACTGGTAAGAAACTATACTGATTTCACCTGGATTTTGTGAAGGGGAAGACTGGTGTATACAAGTATCAGCTTTATGGTCTTGTCCTTATACTCCATGCCTGCTCAGGTAGCATCAGCATGACAGAAAGGAAAATGCCCTCCTTTTGCTCCACCAATGCCCTTTATTTGCTCCATCCAGTGAAAAGTGACCCAAGACATTTATTAGGCTAAGGTACTTGCTTGGTTTTCCTTGGTCATAAACTCCTGAGAATGGTCAGAAGTATTTCCTGTTATTTCACCAGGCTCCACACAGAAATCCTGGAGAGTGGGAAGAAGAGAAGAGCCTGGCTCCTGCAGTTCCTGGTGAGCATTGGGGTGGACACACACACAAGCTCAGCCACATGGGGATGGGAAGAGGAGCTTGTGCTTCCTCTGTGCTTGAGGAAGCAGCCTTGGCAGCTCCACTGATTCTTCTGTGGCTCACCTGGCCCTGCCACCAGAGCTAAATCCTCAGGGAGAGTGTTGGAACCCTGGTCACTGAGAATTTTAGACTTTCTGTGCTGACAGGCACTGACCCCCAAGAAAACACTGCATTTGACCTGAGGCCATGGAGAAGGCTTCCAAAATTGAATGATGGAACTGAGATTATGGGTGTGTAGTTTGAATAGAAGTGTGCAATATCACATGGTGGAAAACTTAGAGTTTAAGGCTTTTGACTACAGTGATATATATATAAAGCAAGATGGAGGTTTTAGGACAGAGGCTGAATCCTTCTTTTCCACCTTCTTCTTCATGAGACTGGGTGGTATTTTGTAATTAGATAGAAAAGTCTGCATTGTGGACCACGAGTAATTGATTACTGGGTTAAAAGTAAAAATAATTAAGGTGTCATTTCATAATTGGACAGTTTATCCTACAAAAAGACCTTGTAGAGAGAGAGATAGGGGGCCATTTTTAGTTTGTTAGCTATAAATACTGTAGAACTCACAGTTTGTGAGACTGTAATATAGATAAGAATTAATAAACATCTGAGTCTGAACAAGAAACACCGTCTCACACATTTAATCCCAACCCTGGCAAAAAGAAGATAAACTGTAACAGGAGAGATGGTGGGATGGGGAGCAATCCAATGGCTGCTGGGAATATTGACCTCCCTAGCAAAGGAGCCCTCCCCTCCCTTTATTCCTTGTGTAAAACACAAATATGTAGAAGCCAAGCAGGTATGAAGTTACTCATGGAAACACAAAATCACTGCCGGAAATGAGTAACACAGGTAAGGGGAGCCCCCAGACAGTCACAGCTGTACCCACAGATCCTCACAGTGCAAGGGAAATGTGTCCAAAAAATAGAGGCAGCTGCCCAGAATCCCTGTGTGTTTCTTGCCTCCCTGAGGCCAGTACCATCCCTGTGCCAGGCATGGCAGAATCACATCCCATGAATGGATTCCTGGGCTGGCAGCAGTTCCAAAAACACTTTCCTGGTGCTGATGGCATCTGGGCATCTCACAAACTGTGTTGATTTTTTCTCCTTGCAACCCTTTGAGGTGAGGAAACACCAGTTCCTGCACTTTATACAGGAAAATTCAGGCATTGAAAGGTCACCAAGTAGCTTTGTACACCCCAGACAAGCCACTGATGCAGGAGAGCTTCCTTCCTCTTTCACTGGGAACATTCTGTTCCAGCTCCAGCTGACCTAGGGGAAAAGGCTGCTCCTCCAGCCCTTTGCCACCCATCCAAGGGCTCTCCAGCATTAGAACAGTTATTTCCCAACAGCTCCAGACCAAATGACCCTGCTTGGCTTCACTGAATTCTTCTCTTCCCCACTCTGCCCCAGGTCACTCTGAAAATGGACTTCATGAGAAAAAAGAACTGAAACACCAAGATGTGGCTCTGGCTTTTGAATATGGTTTGGGGAATTTCTTAAAAATTTCTAAGGAATTAAAGGCATGCTGAAGCCAAGAGACCTGCTCCAGCCATCATTGGGAAGCACCAGGTCAGGCAGCCAAGCCCTGCTTCCACACCGTTTGTGCTCACAGATTTTGCATCAAAAAAATCTCAAAGATAACACAACATAAATGCACTTCCCCCCTCTCTTCTCTGCTTCCCCTTGCAGGGCCTCCTGTTTCTTTTGCAGTTCTGATGGGACTTTGACTGGAGGCTCTGGTGCAGGCATTAGTAATCCTAGAGCCTCTGTATCCTACGGCAGGCAGGAGCTGGCAGGTAGGGAGAAGTTGTAAGGAAACTTTGCTAGAAGCCAGAGCACTGTTTTTGTGCAGAGCCCCAGCTGTCCAGCCCTCCCCTCCTCTCCCTGCTGACACTGTCTGTGCACAGCCATCCCTGTCAGGACAGCTGGGAGAACAGGGAGGAGACCTGGGGGAACATGGATTCATGTACAGGCAGGGAGACACTGCCAAGAACTTCTGCAGAGTCACCAGATCAGCCTTGTCCATAGGCCATGGAGGAATAAATTCTGCACGGATTTCCCACAAGAACATGATGCTAAATTCACTCCTTCCTCTTTTTTGTGTTTTTGTTGGGTTTTTTTTAATTTGTTTGTTTGTTTGTTTGGGGTTTTGTGTGTGTGTGTGTGTTTTTCAGCACCTTCTGCATCTGTTAAACAAAATATCTTAAAAGGATGCAGAAGTAAAAAGACCCATCCATGCCCTCCCCCTTTAGCAGAAATAGCTGCTGCTTGAAGAATTATATAATAACATGCAGTAAAAGAAACTCTCACTTAAAATGAAAGCTTTTTGTAAAGCCCCTTTACTTTTCTTCAGTGGAAACTCATTTAAACTTGATTTATTGCACCCTGGAATTTAAAGCTTCAGATGAGATTAATGGGCTGTTTTCTGGTTACATCATCTTCATGGATTGTCAAGACAAGCCTACAGTGAATTCACAAAGGAAAGTTTGGTTACAGTATCCTGTTTAAACACTGGAGAAATTGCTGTTTCTAAGTAACTCGATTGGATAACACAACAGATAGGCTTCATGAGAATAAATATGGAATTTCCACTGTATTAGAACAGCGAGCTGTGGCCATATTTTACATTACAGGAATAGGTCATATATTTTTAAATACATCAGACGTGACTCATTCTTCAGTCCACACTCTGATTGGCTGAGAGAACATATTTTTCCCCCTTTTGGACTGTGTTTTTGGGGGATTTTGAGCTCTATACTTACACTTTCTAGTGTGGTTGGGTTGGAAGTTGATAGTGGAGAGGCTGGAAAAGGAGGATTTTCAAAGGCAGAAAAGACCATCCTGTACCCTGCTGCCATGATCTAAAGAAAGACTGTAGGGACAAGCAGCACTCATAGAGGAAAGAGTTTATCTATAATAGAGTAGCACCCACAGACTCCTTGGAATTTGGGTTCAAAGCCAGCAGCAAACCCACCCTGCCACCCTGCAAGTGAAGCACCATTTTTCATTGCTGCTGGAAGAAAAAAAAGGTTCAGTCCACAACTATATCCAGCAACTACAACTTTGACACATTTTCCAAGGTTTCCTTAGGGAGAGAGTGTGATTTCCATCAGATATCCACGTGAAGAAGAGTGAAAAGAGCTCCAAGTCACAGCTCCAGCCAGCAAAGCCTTGGGACCAGATCAAAAGTGGCAGGTGAGGGCTCAAGCCCCCAACCAGAACTGTCAGATGGAATTCCCCCTGCACCAGCCTGCAAAGAGAAGTTCCCAAGGGGCTACAGGACACCTTAAGGTGGGAGCCTCCCCCCAGCTCTCCAACAGGCTCCACGTGTTTCAACAGCTTGACAGGCTTCCAGGAATGCAGCCTGGAGCCAGTAAATAAAGGGCTTAGTAAATAGGAGATGCAAGGAGTGATACTGTTTGCTAACTTACATCCAGCCAATACAGATAGCCAAGCAATTGGATTTGGCTTGGTTTCCACACAGTCTCCATCCCTGGGGGTATCTAGTTTAGAAAGCAAATTTCTTTACAATGAAATGGATTTGGCAGCCCTGCTGCAAATGAAGTTCATCTTGAGGGCAAAGGAAAAAAACCCACCACCACCCTCCCAACACTGCTAAGCAGTGACTGTATAATTTATGTCAAATTATTGGTTGCTAGGAGGAATAGATCCAGATTTGCCTACATTTGCTATAGGAAAGGATTATAGATCTTTCATTCAGCCCATCAGAAGCATTATCAGAGCTGTTACTTAGTCTGCCAAATGTCTGATAAATGACCTTTGGGGGATTTTGTCCTTAGAGGTTTCATTTCTTTAACAGCCTTGTTTAAACCATGGAGAAGGACATGAGCAGGCTGTCAGGCTGAGCCATACATGAAGCCTTTGGAGAATCAATAAAATCAGAGTATTTGAGCTTATAAATATCTCAGATTCTTAAATCTCCAGAGGGGAAGTTGTGAGAAAGTGCAATAAAACCAGAAAAGTTGGTATTTCTCAAAGATACAAACTAAAGAGGGGAAAAAAAAAGGAAATTAAACTAGACTTTAAAATACACAGTTTCATAGGAAAAAAATATAAGTTTTTAGATTTCTTTTGGGATTAATAGTGAACCAGCTTCACTTCCTACCCTGCTATAAAGAGCTTATATCCAATGAGGAGTCGGGTTTAATCAAAATTAGCAGCACTGCAATTTTGTTTACAATGTCACATCTACAGAAGGGCTCACACTTTGTTTGGTGTCAGATTTGATCTGAAGGAATTCTAGGATCCTACCAAATAAATGAAAGCCAGCTATCAACACAGGCCAGACTGTTCAGAATGATTAAATATATATCCTTTCCCAAAAGGATGAATCTTTGTAGCAAATGAGCAGCTGTTATATCCAGCTCTGATGTATTTTCTTTGCACATTGGAAGCACCCAGTAAAGCAGCACAGCATAATTAAGCCTTAAACTAAAAGCCAGCAAATTTATGGGCCTTAGTAGACATTTCTCAGTAGTTCATAGGCTTACCATAAATTTACATGTTTGTTTAACTTAACTGGGACTATTTGCTGGAGGGGGGTTTTCTTCTGCTTTTATAGATAATTTTTTTAATGTAAGAAATTATAATTCATGGAAAAGCAGCATGGTGCAGCACAGGATTCTGCAGCTGTGCTCTGGCACAAGTGCTGGGACAGACAGAGATGAAATTGAGCTCCCCAATGCCACTGGCCAAAGACATTTAGATTGTGGCCCATGACTTGACCTGTGCTTTGCAAAGCAGGAGCCCATGATCAGGGCACAGGGTCCTTTTTCATGTCCTTTGTGGCCACCTGCTCCCTCCCACTAGCCTGGGGCCAAACTGAGCTCAGCCCAGAGGTGTTTATTGGTATTATAATGGTCAGACTGAAGGTTGTGGCTCCAGCTGCTGAATGGAGGCCATCCAATCACCAGTGGGAGGGGAGCTGGTCTTGACCCTGTGAATTTACCTTGGGGCCACCTATGATTGAGGATGAGGCCTGTGGTAAACTCAGGATAGAACACTTAGAAGAGTTTGAAAAGTTGATATTGTGTAACTTCAGCTCCCATAATCACCTGGTTTACCCTGCACTGGCCAACTCAGCCCCTCTTCAGAGCAAGTTACCCTCACAACTTGGAGGCTTGTGACTCCATGGTGCAAAGAGCAGTGGCATTGCCTTTGAATTAAAGCAACTGAATGCACATGTGCCATAAGAGTGGAAAATCAGTTTTATGGAATGGGAATTCCCTTAGTCTCAGGGCCTCCTCAATGATCCACTCAACAGAGTAGGAGCTGAGGAATCCCAAAAGAGTTTGCACGTGCATTTTTCTGTCCAGCAGCTGAGGCAACCCCCAGTTGTAGGCCTCCACCAGCCAGGCATAAAAGGTCACCTGCCCTCCACTACAAGGGGGCTACAGGACAATGTCCCATTGAGCAGGTGTAAGTTTGCTTTGGGGTAACCATTAACAGGAGCTCAATGCACAGACAAACAGCCCCTCTTTGCTCCACTCCTCCAGGTGCCACAAGGATGAACTCCAGCAGTGACTGTAATCACAGACCTGTGATTACAGTCTGGGGAGTCCATTACAATCCTTCCTTTGACCTTGCTTTGCCCCAGTCCAGCCTTGGTCAGGAATTAAGTAATTCCTCATAACCCCACCCCTGTTTTCTGTGTGGAGAACAAACTGCACTTTGCATAATTCCTGAGCAGATTTTCTTTTGAGTTGGAAAAACACATGTATTTGACTAAAAGACAATAGAGGCTGTATGGACCAAAGATGTACTTGGAACCAACAAACCTGGTGAACATGTTGAATCAAGACCTTGAGTGCCCTGTTCTGGGTGCTGATCATTTCTTTATGTGACTTTAGGATGTGCTTTTTCACAGTAAACCCTGAAGTTGTTTGTAAGTGCTTTGAGCTTCTGGAGCCTTCTGTGATATAATCTGATGATGGGGAGGGTGTGTAAATAGAGTTGGGTGAAACTGGAGAATTTTTGACCAATTAGATTGGCCAAGAAAAATGCAGCTAAGGCTGTAGATGGTTTAAAGCAAAATCACTGTCAAAATTAATGGGATGACTCTGATTTGTCAGAATTTTTGGTCTTTGTGTGGTTAAAATACATACTGTTAGCAGCAGTATTTGTGAAGAAACCAGGTGCTTTCATTGTACCTGTTCACAGCACCTGAGTGAAAGGCATTTTAAAAGCGCCTCAGAAAAATAATCTTTTTTCTTTTCTATATATTCTTCATGCTCCCCTGCTCCTTTCATTGCAGGGGGGTTGGACTAGATGACCTCTGAACATCCCTTTGAACCCAAACCATTCTATCATTTTTCAATGGTACCATGAATCACTGCCCAAAATATGCTTTCTGTAGCTTGCAAATGTTTATCCTCTTAATTACCACAAATTAACTAATGTGAATGAAAACATAATTAAGAAACCTTCATGGTAGCCCATGACCAACTCCTTGATAACCTTCTCAGTGCACGTACAGGTGATTTGGTTATGTCATGTGTCCGTGCTGTTTGCAAAGTATTCCATAGAAACCAAGAGAATCTGGGGGCATGAATCACCTCAATACAAGTTCTGTTACAGGTCAGCAAAGGAAGAGGAGGGAATAGCCAACCTAAACAGCACAGGTAATTGATCTCACATTCTTCTGTTTATACACCCAGTGCCCTGAAGGCACATTGTGAGTCCCTCCAGATTGCTTGAAACGTCATTTCTTCCCCGTGTTTCCTTAGAGACAGAGGTGAATCAGCCTGGAGAAAAGCAGCTGGAGTCAATAAAAATTCCAGAGGGATAACCTGGCCCCTCCACCTCTTTGCCTAAGACTTTCAGAGCAGGACTCTGCTTTCTCCTGTTACTTCAGTCTCAGGGGCTTCTGTTTCGAGGGAGGAATGCAACACCCTCTCATTAAACTTGCAGGGATCTCCAGGGGGTTCCTCTGCCGTTTCAGCTGTTTCCCTGTTTTCCCATGCTTTGTTTACCCTCCAGTATCTGTTGGTAAGTCCTGACTGCCTGTTCCCGCAGGTCTGTTAATGCACAGTCTGAACACCAACTAATTCCTCTCCTCTGTCCCTCTGGCACAGAGCTATCAATCCCTTGGTGAGGCACTTAGGGACAACAATTCCAAGTGTCATTTGCAGCCCACTGGATTGGAGGGAATCTCTCACTGGGTTGGATCAGGACCAGGTACAGGAGCTTTATTCCACCTCCCAGCCTCTTCACCTTCAGCACATGTCCCTTCCAGCTGTAACTAGGAGGTTACTCAGGTGGTAAAAGACAATCCTGTTCAAATCCTCTCCCTTCCAAACTCATCATCTCTGCAGAGATGCTGTGCTTGGTGGAAAATGCCCCAAATCAGCAATGAAGGGCATGAGATGTGGCCACCCTTGAAAGGTTTAATAAAACATTCATCTGGAAGCTGCACAGCTCCTGAACCTGTGGGGCTTTTTGTAAATGCCACTCAAATTATTTAACTGCCTAATTTTATTCAAAAAGATGAGGAATAATCACAGAAGGGTCAGGGCATGTAAATACAGTTAAAACGAAAAGAAACAAATGCCTCTAAAAGAAATGGCATGTTTCTTATAATTTATTCTGGGGTTAGAGTTAATAGTCAGTGGCCAGAGAAATACTTCCAAATTTTCTCAGACAATTCTTTTAAATTGATTTTTTCCATGCTTAAATTTACATCTTACCTTTATCTCTTTTATGAACTTAAACACAATCTACAGCCCAACTTTTTTTGTTCTAAATTCTAAGCTTTGAAGCTCCTACCACACAGCTCCAGGCACTGTGGGTGTATATTTAGCATGTTAATGTGTAACAGGTTTCATTCATAAGTCTCAATATATGCTGTACCAAAACACAGCCAGAGTCAGATCTGCTGTGATCAGCAGAGGTTCCATTCAGGAAGAAGGAAACTCAACCTCCTTGCCTCTCTCTTTCTGGGGAAAGCCTTTGAAATTCACAGCAGACCGGAAAAAATGAGAAGTTCCCTCCTACTCCTTCCAATTTCAACAAGTTGCCTTTTTTTTTTTTTCTTTTTTTTCATTCATGAGCATAGAAGCTATTAATAAAATCCCTGAATGAGAGTGGTTAACCCCCAAAAGTGACACATACCTTAGGCTTTGCAAGCCATCATGACAACAGTCAAAACAGAAATCAGCCTCTCAATATCTCAACACATAACGCTGTCTGTGCTTTAAAAGAATCCATCAGACGGCATCCTATCAGCTGCAGACAGATGAGTCACTAGAAAGCCTGAGACAAGCAGACCTAGAGTCACCTCCAGCCTGCAAAACACTTCCTGTCTTTAATAAAGAAGTGCAGGATTCTGTCAGTGAAGCAAAACTCCTGGCAGGCAGATGCCCCGTGCTTCCCGTCCCCTCCTGGGGAAGGGGGAAGCAAAGGCAAAGAGGAGCGGGAAGGGAAGGGAAGGGAAGGGAAGGGAAGGGAAGGGAAGGGAAGGGAAGGGAAGGGAAGGAAAGGGAAGGGAAGG